>CAWUFQ010000465.1:0-2500 GCA_963921405.1 Cepaea hortensis | reverse complement strand
CACACACACACACACACACACACACACACACACACACACACACACACACACTCACACACAAACAAACGCACACAAAGAGGACGACAAAATAATTTTTTTTTTTTTTTTTTTTTTTTTAAGTCCAGTAAGTTGGTCGCAAACTACTTTTTTCTAGAAGTTGCAATGTGACCTTTAAAAAAAAAAAGGTCACCGAATTTATAGCACACCGTCCTGCGCGCTGTTGCATTCAGCGCGCTCTGAATTCCAATAGCGGTGCGCGCGCACTAAAACACACATGCATACGCATGTGAGAGGTGCGCTGGGTTGCCACTCGTACATTTGCACTGCTTTTAGGCCATTCTCAGAGGTACTGCAAGTCTGAGACGACCTGTGGTGACAGCGAGGCAAGCCCCGGGCATGTCACCTAGTTCCAAAAATCAGTTTAATATCGTAGTGACCGAATCGGTCACGTATCAGATATTAAGCTGATAAGAACAGATACTACACTTTGATCTTAGCCAAAAGGCCGAGAAGCGATAAACCAGAGGTTTGGAAGCGCACAAGGACAGCCAACTTGCCATGGTACGACAAGTGGGAACAGAAATTGTACACAGGAGTCCCGGAAACACACCTAACACACCTTCGTTTTCTTCGACATCCGCTCTTTTATTGTATATTCAGAATATTAAGGGAATTGGCGGAATAACCAATTCCCTCCTAGACAAAGTAGACGTCTTTTAATGGCCCCAAATTGACAGTGACAAATAAAAGTAGTAGAAATTTCAACTATAAGGCAATTTATGCAAGCCGGTTACCATTTATACAATCCGCTGCAAGCAGATGTGCAGCATTCTATAAATTCTGTCGATTTTCAAATAGTTTTACATAGCTTCTCATTGCAAACTTTTAGCAATCAAAGTATTTTAAACAAAAGAAAAGCTGCTTTAAAACGCAAATGTTTAGACTCTATAAACCAAATATCTATAAAAAAGAAGGTTGCCTCCCTTTGACCAAATACTCTCGTTGTTAGTGCGCTTCCCTACTAAGACAGCGGTCCTGTTTGACTCCCTACTGCCACTCGTACATTTGCACTGCTTTTAGGCCATTCTCAGAGGTACTGCAAGTCTGAGACGACCTGTGGTGACAGCGAGGCAAGCCCCGGGCATGTCACCTAGTTCCAAAAATCAGTTTAATATCGTAGTGACCGAATCGGTCACGTATCAGATATTAAGCTGATAAGAACAGATACTACACTTCACACACACACACACACACACACACACACACACACACACACACACACACACACACACACACACACACACACACACACACACACACACACACACACACACACACACTCACACACAAACAAACGCACACAAAGAGGACGACAAAATAATTTTTTTTTTTTTTTTTTTTTTTTAAAGTCCAGTAAGTTGGTCGCAAACTACTTTTTTCTAGAAGTTGCAATGTGACCTTTAAAAAAAAAAGGTCACCGAATTTATAGCACACCGTCCTGCGCGCTGTTGCATTCAGCGCGCTCTGAATTCCAATAGCGGTGCGCGCGCACTAAAACACACATGCATACGCATGTGAGAGGTGCGCTGGGTTGCCACTCGTACATTTGCATTGCTTTTAGGCCATTCTCAGAGGTACTGCAAGTCTGAGACGACCTGTGGTGACAGCGAGGCAAGCCCCGGGCATGTCACCTAGTTCCAAAAATCAGTTTAATATCGTAGTGACCGAATCGGTCACGTATCAGATATTAAGCTGATAAGAACAGATACTACACTTCACACACACACACACACACACACACACACACACACACACACACACACACACACACACACACTCACACACAAACAAACGCACACAAAGAGGACGACAAAATAATTTTTTTTTTTTTTTTTTTTTTTTTTTTAAGTCCAGTAAGTTGGTCGCAAACTACTTTTTTCTAGAAGTTGCAATGTGACCTTTAAAAAAAAAAGGTCACCGAATTTATAGCACACCGTCCTGCGCGCTGTTGCATTCAGCGCGCTCTGAATTCCAATAGCGGTGCGTGCGCACTAAAACACACATGCATACGCATGTGAGAGGTGCGCTGGGTTGCCACTCGTACATTTGCACTGCTTTTAGGCCATTCTCAGAGGTACTGCAAGTCTGAGACGACCTGTGGTGACAGCGAGGCAAGCCCCGGGCATGTCACCTAGTTCCAAAAATCAGTTTAATATCGTAGTGACCGAATCGGTCACGTATCAGATATTAAGCTGATAAGAACAGATACTACACTTTGATCTTAGCCAAAAGGCCGAGAAGCGATAAACCAGAGGTTTGGAAGCGCACAAGGACAGCCAACTTGCCATGGTACGACAAGTGGGAACAGAAATTGTACACAGGAGTCCCGGAAACACACCTAACACACCTTCGTTTTCTTCGACATCCGCTCTTTTATTGTATATTCAGAATATTAAGGGAATTGGCGGAATAACCAATTCCCTCCTAGACAAAGTAGACG
>CAWUFQ010000463.1:87500-90000 GCA_963921405.1 Cepaea hortensis | reverse complement strand
TAAGAGGCGACTAAGGAGGCTATGGTATTTTCAGAATTGTACAAGATATGATCCCATTATTGGAGGAAGCAACATCAAAAACATTAGATATGCAAATGATACAGCATTAATTGCAGACAATGAGCAGGATCTACAATATTTAGTAGACGCGGTTGTTGCACACAGTGAACAACTAGGGTTAGAATTAAATTGTAAGAAGACCCATATTATGGTCGTCTCTAGGAAGAACGAAATACCACAATGTAATATACAGGTGAATGGGAATATAGTTAAACAAGTGAATCGGTACAATTATCTCGGAACAGTCATAACATCTGATGGGAGATGCCTTGAAGAGATTAGAACAAGAATCGTCATAGCGAAGTTAGCCTTTTGCAAGATGAAAAACATACTAACCAATAAAAAAGAGAAAAAGAGTGTTGAGGTGCTACATAGAGCCTGTACTTTTGTATGGGTGTGAAGCGTGGACAATGAACCGTCAAGCTGAACAACATCTGATGGCTGTGGAATAGTGGTTTCTGTGGAGAATGCAAAGAATACCATGGACAAACAGAACAACCAACGACCAAGTCCTACAAGAAACAAATGAAAATCGTAAACTGATTAGAGAAATTAGACGTAGACAGTCAACATGTTATGACAAGAAACAAATTGGAGAACATGGTGTCAGCTGGCAAGATCGAGGGAAAGATAACAACGGGGAAGACAGAGAAGTAAATTCGACGGGAAGTCAATACGTAAGTCACAAATGGCTGTAGAAAAATAACTAAATATGATAACAACTTGAAACCAGTTTCTTTTTATACAGACATTGTCCCTTTATTTCTCAACATAATTTCCACCAACATTGACGCGCTTATCCCATCGTTTTATCAGTCCTCCCAAACCGGCTGTATAAAACTGCGTGCTCTGTTTTCTAAACCACGTTTTCACTTCACATTCAATTTCGGCGTCATTCGCGAAATGTCTCCAGCCAAGGTGGGTTTTCAGTGGACCAATAAGGTTTAATTTTCTAGGGGCTAAGTCGCGGCTCTAAGGTGGATGTTCTAGAATTCCCCACCTTAGTTGGTTAATTTTCTCCTGGGTTAATCGAGCCGTATGTGGTCTGGCATTGTCATGAAGAAGCAACACTCCTCTAGTCAGCAGTCCTGGACGTTTTCTTCGAATTGCATCATGAAGCATCGATAGAACTTCACAGTACGATTCAGAATTCACATTGTCATCTTTCTTCTTGAAATTGGTTAAAAGCACTCCTTGACAATCCCAGAACACTGTCAGCATAACCTTCCCAGATCGGATTTCATCAACAATTTTAGAGCGTCCCTGAGAAATATTTCTACACAGCTATGCACCGATTTACTGGACAAACATCTGTCAGCATAAACAGAAAGCATTTCCTTATAAATGGTCTTTACAGGCAGTCCTTTTGCCCACAAACAATGCGCACCAGCACGTTGTTCTTTGGTTGTACACTCCGTAAGTACAGTCGCCATTTTGTTTATGCGCTGCGCATGCGCATGAACCACTTAGCGCCACCTGAAGAACGGGAATATAAAGTTCGATGTTGCTGTCACCTAATGACACCTGTAGAAAATACCAACTACATTTACCTGACATCCCACAGAACTGTGTGACTTACTTATTGGCTCGCCCTCGTACATGGATGGCTTGACCACGTGGCATGGTGGAGAAAAGAGCACTGAGCTGATCCACGATTCTGATGATCGAGTGAAATGGTGAATTATTACCGCCACGCTTACCGGCATGGCACATGATGGATGGATGGATGGATGGATGGATGGATGGCATTTGCAACACTTTTCTGCGAATAGACATTTAGACATTTTCCTGGTTGGTATTTTTGTTAACTAATTTTTCTGACATTTTCAGCTACATATTAAAATTGTTTAGACATGCAAGATCGTGCAAGTTCTTTTTTTTTTAAAACTTCCAATGAAAAGAATGTATTTTATCTTATAAAATATAGATGTTGTTTGCGCTATTCTGTCCTTATTTTCCGTGTTGCATTTTTCACATGATGTTAACCATATAGTTAAACATTTTAACATCGTTTCTTTTCCCTACATTAATGACACTAACGTTAATTGTACATTTGTGCAGCATATCTTTATTTACTACTAGCTGACCCGGCCCGGCTTCGCCCAGTCCTTGGTGGGGAGCATCTCATTTAATTCATATAAGTAGTCATATAAGTTCCCGTTCCCGTTACCGACTGTCTGTCTGTCTGTCTGTCTGTCTGTCTATCTGTCTGTCTGTCTGTCTGTCTGTCTGTCTGTCTGTCTGTCTGTCTGTCTGTCTGTCTGTCTGTCTGACCCGGCCCGGCATTGCCCAGCTCCTGGTGTGGAGCATCTCATTTAATTCATATAAGTAGTCATATAAGCTCACGTTCCCGTTCCCGACTATCTATCTGTCTGTCTGTCTGTCTGTCTGTCTGTCTGTCTGTCTGTCTGTCTGTCTGTCTGTCTGTCTGTCTGTCTGT
>CAWUFQ010000463.1:0-85000 GCA_963921405.1 Cepaea hortensis | reverse complement strand
CGCCAGCCGGCACGGCACTTGATGATGATGATTGCCGTGTGACGATTCTGTGTAGTCACGTCATTTTCTTCCCTTTCCCTAGCGTTTTGGTTCGGGGATTCTTTCATCATCATCATCATATATTTACGTACGTATTTTGGGAGGGGGAGGAGGAGGAAGAAGAAAAAAAAACTATGACAGTTGACAGCTCTGGAATGAAAGGAAGGCGTGTAGAAAATTTCATCTCAATCGGATGGGCCGTTCGCGAACAAATAAAGGACATACATATATATTTACATATATATTTACATACATACACTTTGTTTTATAGATATAGATTATCTTTTCTTCTTTCCTCTGACATTTCAAATAAAGACCCTTTTGGTACCTTCCTACACATATTGCATTAATTTTCTGTAGCGCCTGCCTCTCGTGATCAAAATACTGTTATCAGTGCCTGTCCTGGAATAGAGATGAGTATTCTTCGTTAAAAGACAGCACTTCCAACACAAGTACATGTGGTCCCACTGAGGTAAGAATGGAAAGATGTAACAAGCCAAGGTAACTGTCACCCAAGATGTAAGTAACATCATAGCATAAAAAGGTAAAGGTAACCGCATAACATATAGTGCATTGGGGACGTGATGTCGTTGATCTGACCTTCACGTAGACTAACTAGATCGTGGAATAACGCGATGCAATGACCAATGTTCTTCCCCGCTGTCATTTCTTTCCACGCATTTCTAGCATTATGTTACTCATGGTGCCAGGATGTGTTTATCCCTGTGCCAGGACTATCTGAAACAATCCCCAGATACTAGATCTTGAACACGAAACATTGTTCCTGGTAGTTATTTGAAGCTGGGTCGACCTGAAAGCCCAGGATAAGTCTTTTAAAACATAGTCCATGCGAATTCTAACCCATAACCATGCATCAGATCGACAGTGTGCTAGCCACTTACACGATATACTGTAGTAGGTGTGAGATCCGTAGCATCTCTTTAGTCTTCTCTCACTGCTCTCTCTCTCTCTCTCTCTCTCTCTCTCTCTCTCTCTCTCTGTCACTCTCTCTTTTCCCCTCTCCCTCACTCATTTCTATATCAGCTATGTGATTAACTTTACCTTCATAACCAATCTATTAGTAAAAACACACACACACACACACACACACACACACACACACACACAAACTAACATAAGGACCGATTTTCAAGTGTACTGGAGACAAGGTGCTAACTCTAACGTTTTTAAACCAACCGCCCCTCTGTGGGTTATGTTGTCAATATCACTCAGCTGCCTGTACTTCCCAGAACCTTGTCTACTACCCATCAGCAACTGAGCAGATGTTTAAAAATTGACCTGAAAATTGACCTAAAATGGATACCAGGAAATGTCTTCGAAAGCAATGGCGGTCGGCGTGATATTGACCACAACACCTACGGAGTGCTGACTGGTCCATAAAACAAGGGTCTGGCATCATATGACCAACACGCCTTAATATGTGTAAATAGGTTCTATAATTGACTTACTTATATTTTAGGCTGGTTTGACCTGTGTGCCCAGGTTAATTTTATTTAAAAAATCGCTGCGACGATAAGGTTTACAACACTTGACCATCGTGCCGGTAGTCAAGCGTGCTTGCCAAAACCCTACCGCAGCACCCAACCAATTTATTTTCCAGGGGAAATCCTTGAGTATATTATTTATTAACTCCGCCTGGAAGTGTGGGTGGGGTTAAAGCGAAACAAACTGTTTAGGTTTATGTTATTTATAGAAACACGGCGAATGGCTATTTATAGCAGTGATCATTGGGTAACATGACCAATTGTTTATTTTCCCCATGAGTTACCTGTGTGTGACTCAGTTGCCGCTGCATGCCAGACTTGAGACACCTTTCTCTATTCCCCCCCCCCCCCCCCCCAACTTTTCAAAGTATCGCTCTGAAATTCTCTACATCCACTTGAATAGCCGCAGCCCCTTTAACTGAGATATCATCCACTGCTACAGCATACGGGGGTTTTCACGTTGTATGGACTGTACACCCGAACCTTTTAAACATTACATCACGAAACAAGTGTTCCACTATTGGCTATATTATTAAAACAAATGCCAATTAACTGTCGCCGGGCGAAGGGGTTAAGACGCTGTTCGTAATCCCGTATAATCACGTACGAAATACAATTGCGCGAGATTTTGCCGCGGAACGCGTCGCCTTGGTTTCTTACGAAAAGGTATGTGAGCCGGTCGTTCAAAAAGCAATGGTGAACTACTGAACGTAAAACTTGCCAAGACATCAACAGCAGCTGAAAAATACTGGTGTTGACAGCAATGTCTTGTAAATAGGATATGAAAAAACAAATTAACAGTCGCTCTTTATTTTATTTATTTATTATTATTTCATGCCCTTTGTAGGGCGTTACGATCATCCCTGTTATGACCCACACCCAAAACTATGACTGTAGCATGGCTTCTAACACTTGTCCGATCGCGCTCATAACATTATCATAGTAACATCCTAATCGTTACACAATAAAGTCATTAAAGGACACTTGCAATGCCTTAGGGTGCATTGGGTATATGGGTATATGGTGCTGGTTTCAAATTGTTTAAGGACCGATCGGCACTCCGCGGGTCATGTGGTCAGCATCACGCCGGCCACCTTCATTTCCCAATACTTCTCCTGGTACCCATTTTAGGCGGGGTCGACCTGGGATCTATTTCAATGTTAAAAATTCGAATCGGCAAGGATACGGACCGAGGCTATAAACCATCGGGGCGGAAGAAATGAAATCTAGTACCAAACTTGTCATATTTAATTCTAGCTTTAAATCACTACTACTGTATGATCATAAACCTAGAGGACGACTAAAATGTGTATAAATAGGCTACAAAATTTTTTTAACTACTGCCTGTGCACATTAGAAAGACTAAAGTGGCATGGCCAACGCAGGGCGAAAATACTAAGCATATCTCTACGATCAAAACGTGACGACTTGACGCTTGCACTGAATAGGGCACACATTGCTAAACATGTTAATAGCATAACTAGAAATGTCCTCATTATGAACTCATGGAGCAAAAGAAATAGGTGATACATAGAGAAAAGAATAAAAAACAGAAATTAATAATATTGGAAAGACATGGCGGGAGCTGCAAGAGCAGAAAAATAGAAGGGTGTAGTGTAAGCTGGTTAAAGGTCCAAGCTCCCTGGACGCATAAGAAAAGAAGACATTTTGCTCGGACACCGTTTGTATATTCACAAGTAATGCACGTTCACGAAATCCTGTTAACTCAATTGTATACACTAACAGTGTGCTTGAATTTCAGTTTATCAAGCTAACAAATTACAGCTTACCAACTTCCTTAAACAGATAATTGTGTTTTCCCTCATTCTTACAAATCCTCATATATCTAAAGTCAGCTAGAGAATGGCATAAGTTAACCTGCATTAAGTTATATAAAAAAGAAAAAACGAACCAAAGAGATTGTTTGAAAAATTCGCCTTCGTGCCTCAGTTTGAAAAGAAATTTGATAACATTTGCAAAACCAGTCAAGCATTGCGTTTCTCACTCCCATCTCTTCAAACAAATGAGATGTGAACCGAATCTCATTTTACGGCATGCTTCTGTTATAATTCTTTAATTATTTATCTATTTTAGTTTAGGAAGCGGATTTCTAAAGTTGACCTGGGGCTCCAAGGTAAACCCAAATGAGTACCAAGAAATGTTGTGGGAAGTATAGGGTGTATTTTTAATGACCGTGCAGTGTTTGAAAATATTGACAGTCCAAGGTTTTTATTCACCCTCTGTAAATTTCATGCAACATAATAGGTAAATACAAAACTTTTTTTTTTCATATCCCTTACAGGACGTTGCAGTCAATATCAGCATTTCTCAGCAGCGTTGATGTACTAGGTAAGATTACGCTCAGTAGTTCACCACTGATTTCTGAGCGACCGGCTCTCATACCCCGTAAGTTACCAACTCGGCGAGAACTGCTACTGATTCTCGCGCAGGTTACGCTACTCACGAGAATATACGGGATTACGGAGAAAGACGTTAAATCCTAGGCCAGGGAGATGGCATACAAAACTTGGACCGGCCATATTTCCAAACACTGCACAGTCATTAAAAATACACCCTTGCATGCTGCATGGGATATTAATTACATATCATTATTGAGTACCGATTGATCTATAAAAATATGGGGCTTGCACCACGTGCCCTACACACCCCCAAGGCGAACAAAAAGAATCCTTTACTTTTAATTTACTTAGTTTATCAAGTGTTGAAATGTGTGTCGTGGGTTCGGTTATTGCGGATTTATTTTACGTCGCTTCATTTACTTCTTGGCTAACAGGGCTGATGTAATTTCGTTACTTTCTGTCCAGGTTATGGACATCTGTTTTAACTTAGTCTGTCTCAGGGAGATGCTACTTTGAACACACCGATGGTAAATAGCTATTTTAAAAGTGATAAATGATTAGGCTTAGTTAAAATATAACAATATGCAACAGAAGCGACAAAGTAACACCTGGGGTACAATGGGTTATAACCACCTGTGACAGTGGGAGCTAGAGTAACAAATGGATTTCTTCTTCTTCTTCTTCGTTCATCCGGAGTTGTTTTTTTTCGGACGTGATTGCGTTGTGCCTGTTTACAGCAGAGCTGCGTTCTTGCGCCGTTAGGCCGACACATCCGACTTCTGCGGGCATTTGTTGACCGGGTTAACCTTCCCGGACAAATGGATTTAATGGCATAATATACAAAAAGTGAGGTAGAGTAACAATTGGGATATATTAGTTCAATATAATAACATGAAACAGTGGGAACTCATGTAACAACATGGATATAAATGCCTAATTTACAAACAAGAAAGAATGGAAGCTAAAATAACAAACTACATCCATCCATCCATCAAGTACCATGCCGGTAAGCGTAGACGGTCATGTTCTGCCATCTCACTCGATCACAAGAGTCGTGGATCAGCTCTGTGTTTCTGTCTCGACCATGCCACATGGCCAAGCCATCCAGGTATTTGCTTCTAGGTCTTCCCCTTGGTCTCTTCCCTTCGATCTTGCCAGTTGTCACATACGATATGATGTCATATTATACAAACATGATACAGTCGCAGCTGAAGTGTTAACTGAGATTAAATTAGTTAACTGATTCAGTGCCAAACAAAGAGTCGGTTTGGACCAATCATGGTAGACGATCAAATGAACAAGTATTATAATGTAAACGTCCGTTCACTGAGCAGTGAAATTGTGAAAGATATCAAGAAACAACACAAACAACACGATGACCCTAGTATGGCGATATATCGTCCTTCTATCCAAATGGGAGATCACATTTGGCGATATGTTATCCTTTTGCACGGAATCAGTTATTATACTGAAGCACATTAAAAATGAACCACTATTATATACACTGATGCCGAAAAGCTGGAAAAATGTGTGGGAATGGATTTTACCCGTGTTTGTCTTGAGGTAGAAAACGGATGTCTGCTGGAATGGAAAGTGGATTATTCAACTCACGGGTTTGTGTACTGACTATATGAAAACAATGAAAGTCACACGTGCAACACGATTTCCAACAACTACGACCCTGAAAATGGGTACGCATTGTGGCAATATACTCGGTATAAATAGGTCGTTGAAACATTGGGAAAATTCTGGAGGCTGCACCGGCAGATGAAGAGACAGGCGATGCCTGGTACACATGGTACCGTTTATGATGATAACAATCGACCCATGACAACTGACAAGGACAAAAGGGAGGCTTTTCTTGCTCGATTTTTAAAACAGACGGATCAGCAAGATAGGGCTATTAGAGATAACGCTAAAGAAGCCTTGTCACTCGTGGTTGGCCACTCCGAAGTCTAGACCGAGCACTGTCAGTGGTTCTATAACGTTCATTGAGACAACAAGTGTTGTGGTAGCAATTTCCTTCAGAGACGTGTGCGTTCCATGCGGAGCCGCTGCCAAGCTTGTTTGCAAGCACACATTGGACGTGCCAGATACTGGGAATAGTGTGATTGTGAAAGAATTTTTTTATTGGTTGAATTTTTGGTTATCTACTTTGTCTGCACAGAATACAATGAATTCCATAACAATCAAATGTAAAAATTAATGTACAAATTCATAATAAAATGAATAAATATTCCACATATGTAAACACTTATATTTACATTTCAAACTGTTCCTGGAGTATACAGGTGGTGTGTTTTTAATGTGCTTTATTATTTTTTTTTAATTTTTTTTAAGGCTCGCTCTCTTTAAACTCAAGCGTATTCCATTCACATTACTTCTAGTAGTAGCTGGACTGAATTTTGCTTGTAGATGAGCTTTCCCTTTTAACAGTGTCCCTCGTCATCAGGCGAACCCACTCCGACTTCAGAGGTACTTAAAATTTACGTCCCCAAGTAAAGACGATAGGTCAGCATTTTAGTCCAACTGTCCGGTATAGGGGTTGAACCCCTTACCTCGGCATCAGCACAATGGATGGTTAAGAACACGCGTTCTCATCCATTCGGCCATGCTGACCTACCTTCAGTATATAGTAATACGAGATAGTGAACGCTGCAGTAATAACTTGAACAGACTGAGTTAAATACAAACAACAGACAGCTGAGGCTGAATAAACAACTCTAATAGATTAATTTGGTTATTTCGGGATTTGAATTTTAAATATTGAGCACAACCCACTACTGGCAACGCTGATAGTATTCTGGTATGAACCTAAGGCCTATCTACGTCAATATGGAAGCACTATACTCGAGTTTCGCCCTCGTTTGAGCTCGTCAGTAGTGCATATCCCTGACCGGATCCGGAAACAAGTCCCGGATCACTGGCGTGTGAAGAGGTGTGAGTAGTATATAGATACAAAAGCACCTTGTTTTTTGTGGATCTTATATAAATCAACCATTTATCGATCCAGATCCACAAAGGGCGATAACCCTTTTCCCCCCAAAAAGTAGGCGTTGCGAAGTGACTCATCAGAGGTGGCGCTCAGAGTGGGCGTGGTCAAGTAATTGTAGGTACGACATAAAAATACAACATGAAACATCAATAAAGAAAAACAAACAAAAAGGTAACATTTTTCACACAGATTTTATTGGTAGACAACATCTATTCGGTTACAACATCTAAAGCTTGCGTCGTTTACGTCCCAAAGGGATCAGCGGGATTTGATTACTGTAGAAAGCTGTCTGGTCATTCAGTGGCATGTCTTGACTGTAGTCATAGGTAATCGGTTCAGGTACGTCTGGATTGTAGGTAGACGGGTCTTGATAAAACATCACGGGGTCTTGATTGTGGGTAGACTGGTCTTTACTAGACACCTCGGGTGGTTGGTAAGTTAGTTTATCGAAATCCGCTAGAATGTCATCCTTCATTGATAGGAGAGACTCAAACTCTGCTCTCGTGAGTGTAATTCCCACCTTGGTCGGGTACTAGAGCTCAGAGACACCGAAATACTTGCGTAAATGTAGCGTCGTAGTGCCTCGGTATTGAGAAACTGTCGCCGCTTTCAAACCGTTGGCTAGTGGTCTGGGCATTTCATCAGTTCTTGACATGAATATCCAGGTAGCTGTAGACATCTTGAGCATGGCGGGCACGAAACACGAATGTGGCCAGTTCGTCTCGTTTTATAGGACATAGTTTATCGATTGATTTTAAACGTGTCTGGACTTGTCTTTTTCAACCACGGGCTAACCAATCGAAACACGAGGCGGTCATTCACGTGTTGTCTGTGACCAAACGGCTGCAGGATACGCGACAGGCTCGCGCCGCGGCATTTCATCACCAGAATATACAGGGCGTACAGCCCGCAAGTGGCGTTATTGATGTCTTGTAATATACGGGTATTGTACATAGGTGATTGGTCCGAGTTACGTCGTATAAAGCGGATAATGTCGGCGTGTAATGGCGGCAAACCAAACGAATCGAAATATTCAAACTGACCTAGGCCATCGAAATATAGGGCGATCCAATGTGACCCAGAGTAAGAACTGGTGTCGGTGTTGACGATAAAAGCGGCTGGTTGTGTTCTATCAATGTGTCTAGGCAATTGATCTCTAGCACATACGTTGACTAGCGAAAGTCGTCGAACAAACGGGTCAGACATGAGTAACTGTCTTAGGTGTTGGGTATCCATTATGCTACGTAATCAGTTAGCACTTGCCTCGTCTTGGAAATTTCTAGAACCGAGTCGAGTTCCGCGTATATGATGACTTGTAGAGGTGCATCCGTTATAACGGCAAACTTAAGTTCCAGTGACAGTGGACCGGATTTGGCCAGTTCAAACTGCTCCCCGTCTAATATACTGGGAGTCAGATCAAAAGCGTAGAGAGCGAACCCTTGACTGAAACTCTCAAAATTGATACCATTCCCGACATCCTTACCGGTCAAACCGAGGGCCAAATTGGTACCATGGAAAGCTCGCGCATACTGACCTGTGGTATAATTCATGGTTAAGGGTTTGCCTGTGACACTACGCCCATCTACCATCAAACTCAAATAGTTTAACTGATAATGATTGAATATGAAGGGGTTCGTGTTTAGCTCGCCGTTGAAACACGACGCATTTACTAAGCCGATCACCACCCGGGTCGGCGTCTGGCTGAGGAAGAGGTTATCTTGCGTGTGGGAAAACATACCTTTCGGGATAGAAAAGGTTTTTACCACTACTCTTTTAATGGGATACTTGGCATTGGCTCTCAATAATGCTTTTTCATGAGCCAGAGAGATAGCTGGATTTAACTTAGCTTTCCTCACCAAGAGGGTGGCATGAGTAATGACACTTTTGTAACCACCGTTTACATCCGTGGCAATCAAATTAAAGACAGATTTTGAGGGGGTTAGTTTGATTTTGATATCGACCCCATTCAGCATGTACCTGTCCTGATTGAAAATATCGGAATGTAGACGGCCCATCATATCCATCGCCACACTAGAGCTGGCTAAAGATCGTCTTTTGGCTAGACCTTTATTGGTTTCACCCTTCGTGTCTGTCATATACAAAGGAGGATCTGGGTAGTATAGTGCTGACGTCAGATGACTCTTTTTGGCCTCTTCACCATAATTCAGAAGAGCTTCCAAGTAGGCCCGGTACGGATAATAATTTTCACTCGGTGAAATAAGAGTGTCGTTCAAAGACACGTCTACTTGAGAAAACAAACTAAGCAAATAATAATTTATGGGACCGACTTCGGCGGTGCTCGGTAGGTCGTCACCGTTGGGAAGTGTAACTTTGGCCCTCACGTGCAGAAAAGTATTAAACAAATCTATATAATCCTCTCCCACACCAGAGATGGAGAACTCGATGGGTGCCCCATAGGCTAACGTGGCCAACGGATGAATCTCCACAAACTGTCCTTCTTCCACGGCCGTCTGGGTAGGTGGCACGCTAAACAAATCCAGACCAGAATGTAGACACTCACACGACTTGGGATGTATTAACGCCATTACGAGAAAATATCCGAATGTCCCCGCTGGTGTTGGTGGTTCTTATGAGCCGATCGCTTTCTGCCGGCTGGTTTTATTCTTTTACTGGGCTGACCGGGCGGGGCGGCTCGTTTTCGTTTCCTGACGCCGCTACCTGATTGGCTGATATGTTGAGCAGCGCCCTGGAGCAGTCGTTGACCGGCGTCCCTGGCGTGTTCTTTGAAGGACTCGCCAACATTCCGACCGGCTAGGGCGTCTTGAGCCACCTGCGAACCCGTACCCAAACCTTCCCGCAAAAGGGCTTTGCCACCAGTCTTCAACCAAGGAAGAATTGTTCGACCAAGACCACTAAAGAAACTACCAATTCCATGACCTCGCTGACTCCGACCACCCACAAAAACGGGTAGACCGCTGCCGGCTTGATTACAGAAATATTCCTCGTATAGTTTGGGATTGCGTCGGATTGGTACGTGTCTAACCATGGTTAAACCACCTCAAAACGTTTGTTGGTTCGAAAATGCAGCGTCACTACCGATGTCCCACCTGTGAATGGGATAGGTTTCCCCCGTTCGTCGGTTATAAGAGGCTCAATCGTGTCAAAGGAGAACCGACAGAGTGGAACGTAATGTGGTTTATCGTACATCCTAAATACAGAGGTGGTGGATCTGTCTAGGACAGGTAGAGTCCGTAGTAATGGTACCATCACAGCGCCGACCACACGCGAGGTGACAATGTCGGAATAAATATTTTGCGTACCCTGGTCCAAATCTACTTCACCCAGGCCGGAAAGAACGGACTCAGTCTCGCTGACGCGGGGTCGAGGGGACTTGTAAAATATCCGCCAACTAAGTCTAATTTCAGCACCCTGTTCGTATAGTAGGAAACGAGCCTTATTAGAGGGGCACATAAAAACACATTTTAGTCTATTCGAGCTCTGAGAGTTTCCGGGCTCGAAAATGTAAAGTTAGCACTGAAGTCCCATCGTTGAGTGGTATCGTTTTTCCCGTCTCCGTAGTTAAAAGTATTTCCACCGTGTCGAAGGAGAATCGACTTAACTGGACGTAGTGTGGTTTATCGTAGACACGATACACTGACGGCAACAATCGATCCAATATAGGGACAGTCCTTAGTAAAGGAACCATGGCGTCTCCGACTGGTCTGGCAGCTACGAGATCAGAATAGACGTAGCTATTTTTAACGACGCTATCCATCTCCAATTCCACATTACCGTATAATAAGGCATTGTCGTCTGATAGAGTCGAGGTTGGAAAACCCAACATTTTTTTCAACCTCTCACTAATTTTAACGTGGGCGCCTTTTTCAAGTAGTTTCATTGCGACTTTGTTCCAAGGTGTACGTAGCGTGAATTTGATGTTTACTTTCTCGTCTACTTGGGTTTCGACACACAACTTATTCAGCTCCTCGATGAAAGCTTCTGGGGTGCTGAACGGACCCGGTGGACATTCAAGGGTTACAGGTTCCAGACCACTACCTTTGGGCGGAAAGTACTGGATCCAAATTTCCCCCGCCAAACCGTTAAAATACGTATTGGGGAATTGAATTTCGGCCAGGCCTTCTTCGTATTGTTGACTCACCTCAATAGTCTGCGGCAACTTGACGAAGAAGTGACCTGGTTGGTTGTTCGGGAACACTTCCGGCGCCGTATTACTCGGTAAGACCAAATAGAAACTCATTGTTTATCTAGCTTAGGGTTAGGTAGCATATAACCCAAACAACTACTCATTAGAGCGACCCACAGTTTGCCTTCTGCTGCGTCTGCGCTGCCTTGAGTCAGATTGAATAGTGACACAGCAATTACGCTATATATAACGAGGGTTTGGCAGATGAATACAATCTCTGGCCGCGGCACTCGTTGTCCAAAAAACGACCAGAACGAAGTTCTTTCCCCGTCCCTAGTCTGTGGACGCAACACCATAGTTTCCAGGTTGTCTTCGGCCATACCACTAGTCTCCATAGCTGGCTAGTTGCGTGTCGGCTATCCAGCTGTTGAATGAATTGGGATAACCAAACCACTTGACTAAATACTCTTTACCACTACCTTTCCTCCACCTTTCTTGTAAGATTGTTTCGATACGATAAATTCTTTATCACCCACCAATTGTATTTCTTCTTTGTAGAATGACCCTTTAAGTTCCTCCCCTGAATCGTCTTTTAGCACATACGTCACCGGACTAGTCTGGTTTATACGACTAACGGTAAACAGTTCTTCTGTCCAACCCGACATATAACCTTTTTTAAAAGGTTGTTGGCTTTGAGCTAACCTGACACGGTCGCCGGCTGTGAAATACACTTTTCTTGATGCGTCTGTTTTACGGTATAAATTATTCCACACTTCTTCTTGATTAGTGTTGTTAACTTGCACGGGTGCCATGCGAATGCTCCGGTGATACGAACCATTATAGTTTCGGATCAGTTTATCTATCACGTCGACGTAGCGCAGTGTATTGGTTTTGGTAAAATAACGCCACATTTTTTCTTTAAGAGTTCGATTGAATCTTTCTACCACGGCGGCTTTCACATCTTCGTTCTCAGTGGTAAAGAAATGCACACCTCGATCTTTCAGAAATTTTAAGAAGGTCCGATTAACGAATTCTGAACCTTTATCGGTCTGAAAGTTTATCGGTTGGCCCTCCTCAAATATTTTACTCACGACCGCCACTAGTTCTTTCCCCGTTTTCTTCTGGATCGGGATGGCCCAGGCATATTTACTAAACACATCGATACACGTCACTAGGTAGGCCATACCATCATTGTACCTTCGTAATTTTTGCATATCTATCAAGTCGGCTTGAAACTGTTGATTTATACCCCCGGTTATGGTCTGGCGTCTCTGAAATCGGCGACGAATCGGTTTATGTAACGTGTAGGTATCCTGATGACGTAACCATTTCTGAATGGTTTTAGCTGGAAGTTTGTTATTTCGATGTAAAGCGACAGCACCACCATAGGCCCCCGGTTTCTCTGGGTCATAGTAATATTTTCTTAATTTCGCGGCCATTTTTCCCATCGGGGTGTAGGTATCTTCTTCTTCTTCTTCCGCAGTTTATAACCCGGTGTAGCCAGAGGTGTTTCTGACGGTGTTTTGGGTTCGTCTACCTTCGGTGTTAGCTGAGCAGGCGGTGTCTCGACTACTGGTGCCGGTAAGGCGCTGACTTCGGGTTTTTGTTCCTTGATATCCACCAGACCTAATGGTTTGTGCCTATGCTGCTCGAGGCGATTCAGATACCGCTGTAAGGTTTGTTGATATAGTCTGGCTTTGTCGCGGGGTGGTAGATCTTCTGTTGCCAAGACTTGTTGCATCTGATTATCAAAGTCTTGTAGGCTATCGGTTAGTGTGTCGGGTGGTACGTAGGGTTTTTCCAACATTCGAGGATCGACCAGGATCATTTTCTTCATTATAAACCCACAATACCTTTCAATACGTTAAGGATGGGTCCGAGCAGGGCGCCGATGAATCCACCCTTGTGCAAGATCTGTTTCCGTTTCTTGAGCGAAAGTTTCTTACGAGTGAGCGCTCTCAGACTGTTTTTGTGTCGTTGCAACCGTCGCTTCTGAGCGGGTGTGAGGGGGACATTACCTTTTAATACATTGTGACAGCACTCACATATTGATTGGACGAGGTCTGGGGAAGCTGTTTTAATAACAGCTTTTAAGGCAGGTGGCTTGGCTTCACCCAAATACCGCAACATAAATTCGTTGCGTTTAAGTTGACTAGACATATATGACTTCGTAGACGGAGTTGATCCGGTGTTTCCTGGCGAAGGTCGAATAACAAATACCCGTGTGGAGCCGATGTAGCGTCCTTAAAACTCTCTTGGACATGTGACACCCGCCCTGGAAAAATTTGTTTTCCCAAATTATTAACTTGTGTACCGTCTCGAGGGTTCTTAAATACTACTAGGTAATGTGAATTCAGACTGGTGGTTCTTTGTTCTTTATTCTTACCAAAAAGGTTCTGTACAATATACATGACACTGAGGTTGCGATGATGACTGCCCTTAGTAAATAGTTTAGTCACCGTATCGTCTGTCTCGGACATTAGGTCATCTATTACCACTAACCGACGTCTATCCCCGGTCCATTTGTCCATATCAGGCAGCCCTTCATTAAACTGCACTCCTTTCATATTCTCGTACATGGATTGCCATTCCCCATAGCACCATATAATCTCCTCTGGAATCGGGTATACAATGACTGGTAGAAGGGTCAGGAAGCGCTGTACAAAGACGGTTTTACCACTCCCTGTCGGTCCAGCAATTAAACAAGTAAAAGGGTGTTTCCAGCGAGGATCCATGGCCACTAAATGAGGGGGTATGACTCGCACGCCCGTCTATATATTTCAACGATTAGTGACCCGACAACTCTTGATGATAATGTTTAGCCAGGGCGCCACCTGATAGTGATTACCTACGCCGATGTTTAAAGAATTACTCCTCTACGGTTCTGGTAGATAACGACCGCTTATCGGCACGGCACACGCTGACAGATGCCTATGCCATATACACACAGCGACCGCTTATTGCACATAATGTACACTTGGTTAAAACGTCTTTTTACCATATCCTTTACAGAACTTAGCTGTCAACACCAGCATCTTTCAGCTGTATGTTGAGCGCTTGGGAAGATTACGCTCAGTAGTTTGCCATTGCTTTCTGAGCGACCGGCTCAGTATCCCGCAAGTCACGAGCGGGGGTCGAACCGCCTCAGCTCTCGCTCCGCTGCGAGACTCTGCGTGATAAACAGGATTACAGAGAGAAAGTGTTGTAACCCCAAAGCCAGAGAGACCGGTATATACAAAGAACACAATTGTGTTAACCCACTCGACTTTGATGTAAAGTCTGTGACACTATATTTCTCGTGTCTGGTGAATTAATTACAAATATTCTTCTGAAAATATTTTTTTCCCACTCGCTAGGCAAAAAAGTACCAACACACAGACAAATCAATACGTCGTGATTCATTCTTCGGTGTAATGTAATTTCAATCGATGGAAACAGGGCGTTGTTCGCATTATACAGACCCATCTTGCTTCAATTTCGTTGTTTAGAAAATGAATGCAGTGAGTTGCGCAGTTGTGAATGAACGTTGTGCATGTATGAGAATGTGGGTCAATTATTGAACACAGTATCGGTATTCGTGTTTGTTGACAGATGTAATGTTGACGTTTGGTAAAACCAGGCGGTTCTTTTAAAAAAAAAAACGCGCGTCTTTTTGTAGTAATGTCTTTGTAAATGTGTGTTGTTTTATTAAATAATGTCTTTCCGTATAATGTATTTTGCGGGTTTGTAGCAATGTTTTTATATTAAATAAGGTCTTTCCGTATAATGTGTGTTGTTTTATTAAATAAGGCGTTTGTAGCAATGTTTTGCGGGTTTGTAGCAATGTTTTTTGTCTGCGGCAAACAGGCAGGTTTGATTTTTTTTTTTTTAGTAGAACAACGTTAGCAATCTGTTAAACAAAGATATATGACTCACACAAACTGACACTAAGCTGAAGACATGAAAAGACGATGCAGCGAGTACACAATAATTATGATTCTAGGAAATTGCCGTTATGTTTCGAGAGAGACATTTTTATAATTTCAGGGTGACGTTCTCTAAAGAAAATTAACATCTTACCGGGTAATTACGCTAGCAGCAAAACTGTTTGAAGTAAGGACAGAATACTTACAGAACTGTCTCTGTTTAGGTGCACTCCCGTCAAACCCAATTATCATTCCTCCCGGAGATAGAAAAAACGTACGAAAGAGATGCAATTATGATTTGACACAAAGTACCTAGGTGCGTAATTATGGTGGCAGACAATGACAAACAATGTAGTAGATAATGTATAGTCGATGAAAACCCGTGGTTCTTTCTGCGTGATTATGAATCTATACTCGAGTGAGATGTGCGAGCCACAACCCGCCTTTTGACAGTTCGCCCGGCCCCCGTGTGACAGTGGTAGGGTCGGTCAAGCGATGTGACAGTGGTTACTTATTTTCCCGACGTCTGATTGGCTGATTCAAATGACAACTTGCTCGTTTCAAATATACAACATCCACTCACGACAAGTTATTCATGAAACGAAGGCCAAGTCATTTGAGTGTCCGCAGTCAACGAGGAAGGATGTTTTTATTCAGAGGAAAATAAATGCAACATATTTTCTAATTCCTTGGACTTTAACAATCGTGTCTTCTGATACAGAAAACTGCTTGACTTCTGCATGAAACTGGTAACAATTTTCTCGACATCAGCATCACTATTGTACAACGAATCAACGAGTTTTTGATTCATATATCTGCTCAAAGACATTAAAACTATTATCCGCCCGGCGTTTATGCGAGCATCAGAAAATACTTCGTCTGCGATATTCTCAAAGATATGATATGCTTGATCACTTGGCATATTGGCTACAACAGAGTCAAACAACGTCGCATGTTTACGAATCAACACATCTAATAATTTCGTCATCATACAAACTTCATCCGGCTGGATAACATTCACAAATAATTCGGCCATTTTATCAGAGAATGTCAGCTACACAGAAGCATACGTGTACTCTGTGTAATAAAACCTTCACATTTGCTACTAATCTACGTCGTCATGTTGGGAGTACTCATTCTACACAACAGTTTACTTGCGATTTTTGCGATTGTATGTATACCCGAAAAGACGCCTTACGGAGACACATAAAGTCTGAACATGAACTACTATCTAGTGGTGTGTCGACGACTCAACCAGCATCTAGTGGTGCTAACAATCAACAATCTACAAGTCGCAAGCGGGGACGAGAGCCGACCATAGACGAACAATCCGTTGGTAAACGCCAGAAGTCAACCAAACAACAAGTCTCGAATGACAGAGTGTCGTCAGTTACAGACACTCAAATACCGTCAAATACCACATCAACACAAGCAGCATCCGCCCGTTCTGCCGCCAGCCGTAGCGGGCAGGCGTTATCAACATCCGGTGGCTTGTCGGGCGATCATGTTTCACCGACCACCGATAAACAGTTACTAACAACACGTACCTTGTCGGCCGAGCACGTGTCATCGACCAACAATAAGCAACAATCATCTAGTACCACAGTGAGTGACGCGGAACGAACAACTTCTATTTTAACGCATCATCACGTACCACGCCGAGTGGCGCAGGCGATCATGTTTCGCCGACCACCTATGAACAGTTACTAACAACACGTACCTTGTCAGCCGAACACGTGTCGCCGACCAACAATAAGCAACAATCATCTAGTGCCTTACTGAGTGACGCAGAACGAACAACTTCTATTTTTAACGCATCATCACGTACCACGCCGAGTGGCGCAGGTGATCATGTTTCGCCGACCACCTATGAACAGTTACTAACAACACGTACCTTGTCAGCCGAACACGTGTCGCCGACCAACAATAAGCAACAATCATCTAGTGCCTTACTGAGTGACGCAGAACGAACAACTTCTATTTTTAACGCATCATCACGTACCACGCCGATTGAAGCAGCATCAATATCTATTAACACGGTGAGTGACGCTTCAACAGATACCTTTTCGGGTGGCGCGGGCGATAACGTATCGCCTAGTAACAATTCTCAGTTATCAACAGCTACTACCACAATGAGTGACGAATCACCAGGTGCCCTGTCGAGTGGCACGGCCGATCACGTGTCGCCGACCACAGATGAACAGTTACTAACACCAGGTGCCCTGTCGAGTGGCACGGCCGATCACGTGTCGCCAACCACAGATGAACAGTTACTAACACCAGGTGCCCTGTCGGGTGGCACAGCCGACCACTTGACCACTACTACCACAGTGAGTGACGGAACAACAGATACTTTGTCGGGTGGCACAGCCGACCACTTGACCACTACTAATAATAACCAACAATCATCTGGTGCCTTACCGAGTGACGCAGCATCATCAACAACAAGCATGTGGCCAACAGAAGAGCAACTATCACCTAGTACCACGGCGAGTGACGAATCACCAGGTGCCTTGTCGGGCGGCCCGGGCGATAATGTATCGCTTACTAATAATACTCAACTATCAGCACGTGTCACGGCTGGCAACGAACCAGCGGAAACCTCTGGTGTTAACACAACTAGTGAATATTTGTCATTACAAAAATTACCCCCGGATGTTCGAGCTGTGTATAATGAGCACTGGAATACGATTAGATCACACATACGACACGGTCGGTATCTGTGTGAATGGACATTTTTTAACCGACCAGATACTGACATGCCGACAGATTGGAGTTCTCGTTTTTTCCGGCTTTTTAATGTTCAAAACTCTCGCTTCAAAATAATCGCCAGTCTGCACACAATACTAAGACATCGAGAGACACAAGCCCTACGATTATACCATGCGAGTTCCAATAACTCTTCCTTGTTCGATAAACCATATTTAATAAACCATAGATCTGATTTTGAGGCCTTTGTGACCAAGGTGAATGCTGTTGATTTGGTCAATTCAGCGACACTAACCCGACCAGATACGAAATACTACGTAGAAACAATTCCCAGTATAACTTTTTATGTGTATAAACTAGTAGAATTCCCTGTTGGTTGTTGTTTGGAATCAATCCCCGACTTTATCAAACACAATAATTTTATTAATACGCTTCAAAGCGACGAATGTGGAAAGGTTTATAATGATAATCGGTGCTTTTTCCGTGCGTTGGCTGTTTTCAGAACAGGGTCTGTCAGGACTATTAGAAAACATACACGAACACTATTCAAAGAATGGGTGCGCTATAAAGGCTTGAAATCAATCAAAGCGTATCCAGGTGTTAGTTTAGTTGATTTACCTGCGGTAGAAGAATGTTTTAAAACACAAATCAATATGTTTGCCTTTACAGAGGAGGAACATCTGGTTCCGAAAATTAGAAGTAGTAGTACACATCCAGATATACTGAATCTTCTTCTACATGAAAACCATTTCATGTATATTGTTGATATAAACATACGTAGGTATGTGGTTTTGCCCACGGCACAAATCAAATGTGCGATAGAAACCCGCAATTTGACAGCTACATAAAGAAGCTGGCGATGTTTTTCTTGTGGGAAATGCGGTAAGCTATTTAAGATATATTGTCGACTGACACGTCACGAACTTAGGTGCAAAGGTGTAGCCACTATCGAAACGTATAAAGGCGGGGTTTATCGCCCCACCGAATCGATCTTGGATTTGCTCCGTGACCACGGGTTTGACGTGGACGAAAATTTTATTTTCCCTTTCAGAGCGTGCTACGATATGGAATCTTTTTTCTCTAATGAAAATTTACCAGCTGATTCAAAGTCGACGACCTTCATGGCCAAACACGTCCCCCTCTCCTGTGCGGTCGCCTCTAATGTCCCTGGGTTCGACACCCCTAAATGTTTCATTACCACCGGTGATCCACAGGTCCTCGTAAATGAAATGTTGGACTATCTCCATGAAATAGCTGCTAAAGCATATGAGTTGTTACTAAAAACATTCGAGTCAGTCTTTGCTAAATTAGGTGACCAACCAAAATTAAGTGAGAGGCTCGAATCCTATTTGTTCCAGCTCCCTCTATTTGGACTGAATAGCGGTAAGTATGGCATTAACCTTCTGAAACCTTATTTGGTACGGTATTTCCTTGATCGGGAGGCTAACCCGTTCAAGTTTATAGTCAAGAGAAATAATAATTTTATGTGCATAGCGACAGAAAGACTGAAATTCCTCGACGTCTCCAACTTTCTGGTCCCAGGAGTAAGTTACTCTCAATATCTGGCCTCGTTTGGTATTGAAGAGACAAAAGGCTTTCTGTGCTACGAATATCTGACCGATCTGGGAAAGCTAAATGAGACAGCCCTACCACCGCATGCCGCCTTTTTCTCAAAGCTTAAAAACCGTAACATTTCCGAAGCAGAATACGCCGTTTGTCAGAAAGCGTGGACTGATAATAAGATGACTACCTTACGGGACTTTTTAATTTGGTACAATATCAAAGACGTGTCTCCCTTTCTAAAAGCCCTGGAAAAACAAGTAGCCTTTTACGCCGGTTTAAATATAGACATGTGCAAGCAGGCCATCTCAGTCCCCGGCATCACTTTACAGTACCTATTCAACACTATGAATAAAGATGTTTCTTTTGTTTTGTTTTCGAAGAAGGAGGAGAAGGTGCACAAGTTGTTACGAGATAACGTGGTGGGTGGACCGAGTATTATTTTTCATCGTTACCACCAAGTCAATGAGACCCGTATCAGGGGTAATAAGATGGTAAAAAGCATTAAAGGATTTGATGCGATTGCATTATACCTTTGGTCTCTTATGAAAGATATGCCATCAGACTTCCCCATATATCGAAGCCGCGACGATGGGTTTAGAGCACACAGATTACACAAGTACACACGTCAGAGTCGAGAGTGGTTAACCTGGGTGTCACACAACAACAACATAGATTTAAAGACCCAATTCAATAGTCACGAGATGCAGCTCGGCGACCGACATATTCGCGTAGATGGGTGGGATAAAAAGAATACAACAGCTTACCAATTCCATGGGTGTTTGTTCCACGGGCACCCATCTTGCCGTCTAACTGTTGGGAAAACAATTAATCCCGTCAATAAAAAACCGTTAGTCGAACTATACCAGAACACGTGTGACATCCACGAGTATCTAGAAAAAACTGTTGGGGTGACCGTTAAGGTTATTTGGGAATGTGAGTGGCAGAGATTAAAGAGGTCAAACACAACCATCAAGTGTTTCTTGCGGGAAACATTTCCACCATCAGAACTTCCTTGGGGATCGTTGAGTGAAAACCAGATCATCGACGCTGTAAAAAGTGACACATTTTTCGGGTTGGTTGAATGCGATATATAGAGACCCCGACTGATTTAAAAGAGTCATTTGCCGAAATGCCCCCTATTTTCAAGAACACGGAGGTGTCGAGAGACGATATTGGGGAGTTTATGCAAGAATATGCCATAAAAAATAAACTACTGAGTACCCCACGACGGACATTGATTGGTAGTTATTTCGGGAAGAAAATTTTATTAGCCACCCCTCTTTTAAAGTGGTATCTAGCGCATGGGTTGGTCGTTACCCACATCTACCAGACAATAGAATATCGACCAGTTAGTTGTTTTAAACAATTTGGGGAAGCAGTCTCTAATGCCCGTCGCCAAGGGGACAAAAATCCGGCCGAGTCTATTACAGCCGACACAATGAAGTTGTTAGGTAACGCCGCTTACGGGAAAACACTTACCAATAAGGCCAAACATACTGATGTCTCCTACTGCCAGGGAAAAGACACTACCAAACTAATCAATAACCCCAGGTTCAAAAGCATGACTGGTATTACAGATGATCTCTTCGAAATTGAAACCCTAAAAAAGAAAACTGTCTGGGATCTACCTCTACAGATTGGGTTCTTTGTCTACCAGTATGCCAAGTTGCGCATGCTAGCTTTCTATTACGACTTTCTCGACAAATTTATCGCTAAAGAAGACTACCAACTCACTGAAATGGACACTGACTCTCTCTATTTGGCCCTTAGCACCGACTCACTCTCTAAAGTAGTTAGACCACACCTACGACAAGAATATGACAGAGTCTATAATCAGTGGTTCCCGTCTGAAACCTGCCCTGTTCATAGAATTACCCCTAGTACTGATACCTGTAAGGCTTGCCAGACTATCAAAGCCTATGAAAAGAGAACCCCCGGGCTTTTCAAACTAGAGTACGAAGGGGAGGGGATGGTCTCATTGTGTAGTAAGACGTATATTTGTGTCGGTGATTATGATAAAATCAGTACCAAAGGTCTGACCAAAAACCACAACACGCATTTAAACAAGGACACATTTTTGGAAGTATTAAACACCCAAACACCGAGTGGGGGAACCAATATAGGCTTCAAAACACAAGACTCTTCTGTATATACATACACACAACATCGTAATTCACTGTCATATCTCTATATAAAAAGAAAGGTTGACAGTGATAATATCTCGACTATGCCATTACTTATTTAATATGTATTGTTTGTGTATATATGATTTAATAAAATTATTATGTACCTTACTTGAGTCGTTTGTTTTTCTGTATTGATGTTTTATGTTGTATTTTTTATGTCGTACCTACAATTACTTGACCACGCCTACTCTGAGCGCCACCTCTGATGAGTCACTTCGCAACGCCTACTTTTTGGGGAAAAAAGAGTTATCGCCCTTTGTGGATCAGGATCGATAAATGGTTGATTTATATAAGATCCACAAAAAACAAGGTGCTTTTGTACCTATATACTACTGGTGTGTAACCACGCGGCACACGTTGGACACAGCCAAATTATCATAACAGAATATTACAACATCACCCATCGTAGGCTATGCTCAAGATTGCTGCTCATTGGATTTAGGAGGCCAGGTGTTCCTTGCCAGTGAGAAGTCCTGATCTTTTCGGGTCCACATCGATTGACGGACGTCAGTCGCGGCGATTGGGCAATCTTGAGCATAGCCTACGATGGGTGACGTTGTAATATTCGGAACAACCGGAATCACGGACCAAACTACAGTTCTGTCCATTTACAATGGCCTGTTGTACAACCAGTGATCCATTGGTAATATGGACCGCATTTGTCCCCTGCACGGGGATCTGGTGACCACACGTCAAACTATAATCTTTATGAAAGACCTGGCAGGTATTACAAGCTGGGTCAATGGGAGAATATTCCACGTCTACCGTATTTGCATGATTAGTGTCATCTGAGTCACTGTCACTACTAGATGTTAACATACCTATGTTTGCCTCTTTATACAGACGCCTTAAAGGGCAGACCCCAAAGACATGTCCAAAACTTTTGCATTTGAAGCATTGTGTCTGTCTTTGATAGGTGATAAATCTGTCTCTGTTTCTAAGTGCCAGCTTCTTTATGTAGCTGTCAAATTGCGGGTTTCTATCGCACATTTGATTTGTGCCGTGGGCAAAACCACAACATTTACAAGTTGTCCCACACCCTTTTTCTCTTGTTCAACGTAAAGTTCATATTTCGGTTGTTGTTGTTTTTCTCTCCTTTGATATTGTCCACCAGACTGTTGTTGAGCTTTATATCCCTGCATCCTTGATTTATGAGGGAACCTATCACACGCATTTGTCTCCACCAACGGGGAAAAACTATTATTAAATATGTCCTTGTGGGCGTTGAAGAAAGACTCTCCTTTTTCATCCATCTGCTGAATACTCGAACATTTCTGCTCATTAAGGTAGACATAGATGGAGGAACCGCCGAGATCATTTTGTCTCTAACAATTAAGTCGCGTAGCTTCTTGTAATCATTATTAACATTAGCTGATCGAGCCCATTTGTCAAATGTCAATTGAGTTAGAGACGAGAAGTCAAGAAACGTCTGTCCAGCTTTAGGAATAAGATGTTTAAATGATGTACGAAGGCCAAATTCGTCCAAACAGAAATGAGATAGCAGTCTATTTCGAATGTATGAGTAATCACTACGTAACTCATCTGGAATTATTTCTACAACCTGTAAAGGTTCACCACTTAAGTGTCTATGTAGCAAAACTGCCCATTCGGTTTCTGCAACTCCATAGTGTCTCATGATGAGCTCGAAATTAGTTAGCCATGCAGAGACGGAATCAGCGTTCGAATAGGTCTTTACTACCCCATTATATTTCTTAATGGCATCTGTGGAATGTGCCTCCACTTTGTTTTTAGCGATCTGTTCATCCATGTCCTTCTCGTACTGTTTCATTTTAAAGTTATTTTCCAACTCCTTTTCCTTCAGAAGTTTTTCTGTATTCAACTTCTCAAGATTAAAAGCCATCTCTTTTTCTCTTAATTGTGCCTCTCTATCTAGCTTTCCTTTATCTGCCGCAATTTGTAATGCAATTCTATTATTCTCCGCAGCCATCTTTTCCCTCTCAAATAATCTTTGTTTCTCCTGTTCATCTAGTCGATCCTTTTCCAATTGTCTTACCCCAGCTCTTTCATCTCTTTCATGAGACTGAAAATTTGCAAATTGTTTCTCTGACCACGATATAAGATCTGCTCCTGTCAAACCTGCATCTTTCCCAATTGCAACAAAATCCTGTAAAGATGACATGTTGTTATGTTTCCACAATATTCAATAATAATAATCAAAAGTGAGAACTGGAGAAAGAAGTTTACCACAACAGAGACAGAGCTTATAAGTATCAAAATCGACAGATAAAGTCCAAGAAAGTAGAAATAAATAATTTATAAATTACCACTAGAGAAATTAATAATGAAAAAGAAAAATGACAACTAATTTTATAATAGACAAGACCTATAACTCAGCAACCAAAGTATAGACAGAGTTAGAGTTCCTTAGATTAATGAAATTAGCAAACAAAATAATATTATTATATCAACAAATAAATAATGTACCGCGAATAAGAATGCACAGCACAAAATACAATATTGTGTACCGCGTCTATGACGTCATCAAAGTTGGGATAATAACGAAAGAATAAATGCGTGCAAAATTACAGTAGTTTGACTATAACTAATTAATTGAAAAACCACAAACAAATATAATACTTAGCTCAAGAATCAGCAAATATTTTCCAATAGTTCAATAGTAGTCCAATTCAAACGATTTGATAACCAATTCTGTTCATATTCAATTCCAATACCCCAAACCTTCCTATGTCTTGGCGATTGTTATAAAGGCTTACTTTGACAATTTAGCCAACGACTTTGACACCTTTAGGCAAGTTGCCTGTCATCAATCCCTGAAGTGGATTGTTATTGATGTTGGTGTCATCTGCTACAAAGTGTAGCTGCGATGTAGAAAGATCTTCAATCTGTTAAATTTGTTCTGGTCTGATGCGTTATTGTACAGAATTTCCAGGTTTATTTACATATACAATTCTGACATCCGAGGTATGCGCACTTTCAAACATAATAAGATTGCGTTGATTCCGTTGTAATGAGGCGTTGATACTTCCAGTCATTCAATCGACCTCCTATGAGTTCCTGAAGTTTCCGTTGAACCACAAGAAAAAGGATTAACTTGCGTTGTTTCCGTTCCCAAGAGGCGTTGAGAAGTACAAAATTTTCTGTTCGGTACACTGAGCTTGAGAAACAATGTATACTGGTCTTCCGTTGATGAAATGTCAGAGGTGCTTCAAGTTTATATACAGTACTATTCAGCACAGGTGACGAATATGCACCCTGAATACCACTGGGTGAGTTAATCTTGAAATAGTGGTTATGTGCATTTTCAACCATCAATCCGTGATTTCGAAGACAAAATCACAATAATGCCATTTCATTGGTACAGTGACAATTGTCATTCTATCTGTTACAAAGATCATCTAATATATGATGACGAGAGTTATATTTATTCTTGAAAGTCAGCCTTAATCAATGCGAGCAGGCAGCTCTCTGTGTGAAGCGCTACGTATCCTGGTGTGATCGCACTGACTGTTATTTCCGGGTAATAAACGACAATTATTAATAAACTGAAGACACAATACGAACAACGAGGATGCGCCAACTGGTCTCCAGCACACTAGACCGGCATTATCCTCACAAACACAGATGTGTTGTATATTAGTGCATGTGTGACTGTGTTCTGCACTCGTTCCTTAGGATAAGAATATGACCGTTATAATGTCATTCAATCCTGTTTTCATAGTCTGATATTCACTCTGTGACTGGTGTTGAAGCACACCCTAACGCTGTCTTTGCTGGATCACACACTGGCCACCTAACCGTTACAGTGTTTTTCTCCATGATTTCTTCAACCTTATCAGGAGAAGCTCTCTCCCCTAACATTGGAGAAAATGGTGAGAAGACAGTGATACCAATTTCATGTGCCCTTGTCTTTGGATCCCTGAGTTCCACGCACACCTTTTCTAAGTTGTTGTTGACATTATACAACTCTTCAGCATCAGGGTGGTAGACATTGAGAACTGATGACTGACTTAGTCCTACCTTGAGTTCTTTCATAATCATCCGAATGAGTCACTTCTGTTCAGTTGCACTCAATGAGGTCAAGAGATGCATCAAGTTCTTACGAACTGTATCCTTGGCCTTGTTAGCATTGCCAATGGCAATAGCATCAAGATTCCTATTCACCTCTTCAATCGGGAGTAACCCTCTATCAGGACAGCAGTTCTTTAAGACACGCTGTGCTACGCTTGCAAAATCTCCAGCTTCTGCAGGAGCAGTCTTTGGAGCCTTAAAATGTAAAAGAAGGTTTGCATCAGGGCTGTCTTTACCAAGACAAAGAACTTCAATTAACAGCTTAGCATATGTATGCTCCTTGATACCATATGCAACTCTTTCTTTATCTAAATGTGGAAGCAACAATCTCACGGCAGGGTAGACTGAGTCCACTGTGTTTTTATCATTCAGGTGGAGATTCAAGTGAAATTCTCTCCATTTGTCAAAAAATCTTTCAGACCTCTCTTCTTCTTGTCATTGCCCTGAGTTTTCCGTTTCTTCTCTAGAAGCCCACACAATTCTGAGAATTTCACTTGAGAAGCAACTGTCGCCATACGGCTTGATGATGAATTATCAGCTGTAGCCATGCTGATATCCTTTAATCGCAACGTTGTGACTCAGTGACCCAGAAATGTTGTCCTGAAAATGAAATGTAAACTTATATAGTCCTATAATTACTTATTATTTTAATTATTAAAAAAATCACAAGCACATTTATTATTTGACAATTACAAAATGTACTATAATAATTACTCATTTAAATTTTATAGTAATCCATCCATCCATCCATCCATCATGTGCCATGCCGGTAAGCGTGGGCGGTCATGTTTTGCCATCTCACTCGATCACAAGAGTCGTGGATCAGCTCCGTGTTCCTATCTCGACCATGCCATGTGGCCAAGCCATCCAGGTATTTGCTTCTAGGTCTTCCTCTTGGTCTGTTCCCTTCGATCTTGCCAGTTGTCACCAAGTTCTCCAATACATTTCTTCCCATAACATGCCCAAAAAATTTTGACTGTCTGCGTCTAATGTCTCTAATCAGTTTACGATCAGTTTATATGAAATGGAAACAAATAGGTATTTTAAATTCCTGCGAGAAAAAAACGAACTAAACATTAACAAACGTTGCACATACCTTACAAGGAGATCCACGTGTCGCGAAATACAGGTGAAAAATCCGAAATCAGAAGCACTCAATAAATATAATAAAAATGAATAATAAAATAAGATAAAATAAAATACACACGAACGCATACAATAGACACACAGACGTTTCGATTCTAAGAATCTTTGTCAATGACAACACAGATACACGACAGAAACACAAGCACACGACCTAACACTTATGATGCACAATCTGATATTTACATGTGGGGCAGGAAATGTGACTAGGCCAGCTGCGAAAACGCGTGGCGCAGAATTGAAAATGGGTTGCCAAAAAGGATTTGAGTAGCCAAAAATATGTGAACAGTCTGCTATGAAAACATAGAAATGTGGGGACAATTAAGTCTAGATATCGGGGGGGGGGGGGGCGAGGGGGGGGGGAGAGAGAACAGCACGGTAATAGGTAGTGTAAACAATTGGGGAAGATGCCACAGTTATACTGTAGCGTCCACGACAGTATTCATTCCTGCCGGGTGGATGCATCCCAGATTGTTGATTAGCTGGCATTCAATTCTAAGTCTGACACAGCTATTTGAGAAGCAGGGTTTTAATGCGGTGACACATGCATCGTCGGCTCCATTGTGGTTGGAGGAATTGAAATGGTTGGGGACAGGTTTATCAGCGCCCTGATTGATGTCTCTGAGGTGTTCTCTAAAACGATCCGCAAGACGTCTGCCCGTTTGGCCAATGTATTTCATGTCACATCGTTTGCAGATGATAACATAAATCAGATTGCGGGATGTGCAGGTGAAACAATCTTTCAAGGTGAAGGTGCCTCGGGGAAATGCAATTTCTGGTGTCTGAACAACGTATGGACATGTCAGACAGTTCCTACGATGGCATTCAAAGGTGCCCACGGATGAGGTAACCGTGGGGAGGCGACTGTGCACAAGGTGGTCTCTGAGGCTCTGGTTACGGCGGAAGATTACCCTGGGGCCATTTGAGAATACCTCACGAGTGGTAGGATCCGATTCCAAGATGGACCAGTGTCTCAGGAAAATTTGCTTGATGGCATAGGCATGTGGATGGAAGGTGAGGATAAGCTTGGGTTCATTGTTCTGAGGTCGCGTATGCTTGGCGAGGGACATTTCCCGCGAGACCTGGGTTATGCGACAGAGAGCTGTCGACAAGACGTCCTCTGGGTAGGACCGTCTGCGGAAAAAGTCCAGCATTTCGTGGGCTCTCTCGAGGAAGTCATTATCATCCTGACAGATGCGACGAAGGCGGAGTAGCTGGGAATATGGGATGGAATCTTTGCAGCTTTTGGGGTGGGATGAGCTGTACAGGAGGAAACCGTGAGCACCAGTAGGTTTATAGTACACGGAGGTCGTGAGGCCTGTAGTGTTTAACTTGATGGTGGTGTCAAGGAAATTGACAGAGGTGGTGGAAATTTCTGAGGTGAATTGGATCGATGGATGGAAGTTCTTGACATAATTAATGAACCGGTTCAGTTCCGCCTCTGGCATGTCAGTGAGACCTATGCCGTCATCGATGTAGCGTCGGTAAAAAGAAGGGAGAAGACCATCATAGCTGAGTTCAATCTGGTGTTCCAGATGTCCCATAAATACACATGCGTAGCTGGGTCCCATTTTAGTGCCCATGGCGACACCGCTGATTTGTTCAAAGTAGTGGCCATTGAACTCAAAGGAATTGTTGGTGAGGACCAATTCAGCGAGTCTCACAAGTGTGCGTGTAGGGATGGCTTGATCTGTGCGTTGATCCAGAAAGAACTGTAGCGCCCTGAGGCCATCAGCGTGAGGAATGGAGGTATAGAGGGAACATACATCTATTAGGAATAGTCTGTATGTGTTCCCAGGAGTCAGTTGGAGAGAGTTGAATGAAAGTAACGCATGCGTTGTATCCTTGATGTATGACGGGAGATTCGCAACTAGAGGTTGGAAAATCCTGTCAAGAAACGCTGAGATCAGTTCAGTCGGGCACGAGCAGGCAGAAACTATCGGACGTCCAGGATTTTTAAGTTTATGTATTTTGGGCAGCATGTAGAGGGTGGGTTTGCCCAAGTCGGAGTCATGGATGTGAAGTGAAGTGGCACTGGGTGGTAAGGCATCCTCACGTATGAGCTGTTTGATGGTGTTTTGAATCTTCCGGTTGTAGGAGAGAGTGGGGTCTTCGGTGCAGGGTGAATAATTGTCAGGTTTATTAAGTTGAGACATGACTTCCTCGACATATAGATCTTTTTGCCAAACAACTACCGCACCCCCTTTATCCGCCGGTTTGATGACTATGTCCTGTCTGCGCTGTAGTTGAGACAGGGCACGCCATTCGGAAGGGGACAGGTTGGAGCGTTTCAAGCGAGGGAAAGAAAGTTGCTTGATCTCATGGAGTGTGTTGGCTATGTAGAGGTCAAGCGCGTTGGAAACTCCGGGGGGTGGGGTCCATGTGGAACGGGATTTGGTTGAGGATGGAAAAATGTCTGGAAGCTGTGGGGTGGGACTGAGGACAGGCTTGTCTTTGTGGTGGTACTTGAGGCGGAGTCGTCTGTGGAAGTTGGAGACGTCTTCCAAAATGGCGCGACTGTCCATGCGGGGGCGTAGAGGGACAAAACTGAGACCTTTCCCTAACACAGCATGTTCTTCAGGAGACAGTGGTAGGTCAGGCGGTATGCATACCACTTTGGTGTGGTTGATAGGTGTCGAAATGGGGGAAGGGACATGGGGACGTAGATGGCTAATTTTGTCTTTCTTGCGTGAAGATAGACATTTATATAGTTCTCTATTATAATGTTGAATGATGGAGGTGATCAAATGGAAAGCAAGCTGTTTGTTGAGCGTCAGTAGATGCAGAGTCTGGTACAGGTTGTGCTTGGTGTCCTTGAGTTCGGAGATATGTCGTTGATGCACAGTTACTGCCAGCTTCATGTACTTGACAGACTGCTCCTGTGCCAGGCGATTGAAGAGTCGTGTCTCAGCAGGAACCAGTTTGCCTAACGAGAGATGAATGTTGCTCCGGAAGCCTTTGGGTGTAATTTTAAGCCGGAGACAGTTGTTCAGGAAATTCAAGTGGCAGGAGAAGCGAGTGATGTTAAACATAGTGCGCGCGAGGCTGATAGCTGCAGGGGACATGTCCTGGGGTATGAGGGCAAATATGTCGGAGACGGTGTGGTGGAGAGATGACATAGTCCGTCTGTCAGCAGGCATGATCGGCTACAGGTCGGTAAACATGAAATAATGGATATATAAACTAAAAAACTGACAACAGGAACACGGACGATGAGAAGGGGTAGCAGCCAGGAAATTAAATGATATGGAATAGAGAGAAAAAGCAGCGGCTGCAGCAGGATATAACAATATGAAATGGAAACAAATAGGTATTTTAAATTCCTGCGAGAAAAAACGAACTAAACATTAACAAACGTTGCACATACCTTACAAGGAGATCCACGTGTAGCGAAATACAGGTGAAAAATCCGAAATCAGAAGCACTCAATAAATATAATAAAAATGAATAATAAAATAAGATAAAATAAAATACACACGAACGCATACAATAGACACACAGACGTTTCGATTCTAAGAATCTTTGTCAATGACAACACAGATAAACGACAGAAACACAAGCACACGACCTAACACTTATGATGCACAATCTGATATTTACATGTGGGGCAGGAAATGTGACTAGGCCAGCTGCGAAAACGCGTGGCGCAGAATTGAAAATGGGTTGCCAAAAAGGATTTGAGTAGCCAAAAATATGTGAACAGTCTGCTATGAAAACATAGAAATATGGGGACAATTAAGTCTAGATATCGCGGGGTGGGGGGGGGGGGGGTGGGGGGAGAGAGAACAGCACGGTAATAGGTAGTGTAAACAATTGGGGAAGATGCCACAGTTATACTGTAGCGTCCACGACAGTATTCATTCCTGCCGGGTGGATGCATCCCAGATTGTTGATTAGCTGGCATTCAATTCTAAGTCTGACACAGCTATTTGAGAAGCAGGGTTTTAATGCGGTGACACATGCATCGTCGGCTCCATTGTGGTTGGAGGAATTGAAATGGTTGGGGACAGGTTTATCAGCGCCCTGATTGATGTCTCTGAGGTGTTCTCTAAAACGATCCGCAAGACGTCTGCCCGTTTGGCCAATGTATTTCATGTCACATCGTTTGCAGATGATAACATAAATCAGATTGCGGGATGTGCAGGTGAAACAATCTTTCAATGTGAAGGTGCCTCGGGGAAATGCAATTTCTGGTGTCTGAACAACGTATGGGCATGTCAGACAGTTCCTACGATGGCATTCAAAGGTGCCCACGGATGAGGTAACCGTGGGGAGGCGACTGTGCACAAGGTGGTCTCTGAGGCTCTGGTTACGGCGGAAGATTACCCTGGGGCCATTTGAGAATACCTCACGAGTGGTAGGATCCGATTCCAAGATGGACCAGTGTCTCAGGAAAATTTGCTTGATGGCATAGGCATGTGGATGGAAGGTGAGGATAAGCTTGGGTTCATTGTTCTGAGGTCGCGTATGCTTGGCGAGGGACATTTCCCGCGAGACCTGGGTTATGCGACAGAGAGCTGTCGACAAGACGTCCTCTGGGTAGGACCGTCTGCGGAAAAAGTCCAGCATTTCGTGGGCTCTCTCGAGGAAGTCATTATCATCCTGACAGATGCGACGAAGGCGGAGTAGCTGGGAATATGGGATGGAATCTTTGCAGCTTTTGGGGTGGGATGAGCTGTACAGGAGGAAACCGTGAACACCAGTAGGTTTATAGTACACGGAGGTCGGGAGGCCTGTAGGGTTTAACTTGATGGTGGTGTCAAGGAAATTGACAGAGGTGGTGGAAATTTCTGAGGTGAATTGGATCGATGGATGGAAGTTCTTGACATAATTAATGAACCGGTTCAGTTCCGCCTCTGGCATGTCAGTGAGACCTATGCCGTCATCGATGTAGCGTCGGTAAAAAGAAGGGAGAAGACCATCATAGCTGAGTTCAATCTGGTGTTCCAGATGTCCCATAAATACACATGCGTAGCTGGGTCCCATTTTAGTGCCCATGGCGACACCGCTGATTTGTTCAAAGTAGTGGCCATTGAACTCAAAGGAATTGTTGGTGAGGACCAATTCAGCGAGTCTCACAAGTGTGCGTGTAGGGATGGCTTGATCTGTGCGTTGATCCAGAAAGAACTGTAGCGCCCTGAGGCCATCAGCGTGAGGAATGGAGGTATAGAGGGAACATACATCTATTAGGAATAGTCTGTATGTGTTCCCAGGAGTCAGTTGGAGAGAGTTGAATGAAAGTAACGCATGCGTTGTATCCTTGATGTATGACGGGAGATTCGCAACTAGAGGTTGGAAAATCCTGTCAAGAAACGCTGAGATCAGTTCAGTCGGGCACGAGCAGGCAGAAACTATCGGACGTCCAGGATTTTTAAGTTTATGTATTTTGGGCAGCATGTAGAGGGTGGGTTTGCCCAAGTCGGAGTCATGGATGTGAAGTGAAGTGGCACTGGGTGGTAAGGCATCCTCACGTATGAGCTGTTTGATGGTGTTTTGAATCTTCCGGTTGTAGGAGAGAGTGGGGTCTTCGGTGCAGGGTGAATAATTGTCAGGTTTATTAAGTTGAGACATGACTTCCTCGACATATAGATCTTTTTGCCAAACAACTACCGCACCCCCTTTATCCGCCGGTTTGATGACTATGTCCCGTCTGCGCTGTAGTTGAGACAGGGCACGCCATTCGGAAGGGGACAGGTTGGAGCGTTTCAAGCGAGGGAAAGAAAGTTGCTTGATCTCATGGAGTGTGTTGGCTATGTAGAGGTCAAGCGCGTTGGAAACTCCGGGGGGTGGGGTCCATGTGGAACGGGATTTGGTTGAGGATGGAAAAATGTCTGGAAGCTGTGGGGTGGGACTGAGGACAGGCTTGTCTTTGTGGTGGTACTTGAGGCGGAGTCGTCTGTGGAAGTTGGAGACGTCTTCCAAAATGGCGCGACTGTCCATGCGGGGGCGTAGAGGGACAAAACTGAGACCTTTCCCTAACACAGCATGTTCTTCAGGAGACAGTGGTAGGTCAGGCGGTATGCATACCACTTTGGTGTGGTTGATAGGTGTCGAAATGGGGGAAGGGACATGGGGACGTAGATGGCTAATTTTGTCTTTCTTGCGTGAAGATAGACATTTATATAGTTCTCTATTATAATGTTGAATGATGGAGGTGATCAAATGGAAAGCAAGCTGGTTGTTGAGCGTCAGTAGATGCAGAGTCTGGTACAGGTTGTGCTTGGTGTCCTTGAGTTCGGAGATATGTCGTTGATGCACAGTTACTGCCAGCTTCATGTACTTGACAGACTGCTCCTGTGCCAGGCGATTGAAGAGTCGTGTCCCGATCAGTTTATAGTAATATCATTTTTTTTTAAAAGTCGCTTAAAAGTCGACTTTTTCGACTTTTTTTAAATAGTAATATCATACTGAAAATAAATGACATAACACAATAGCTAAGAACCATTTTATGGACATTCACATCCTTGTTTTTGGTGCTTATACTGAAAGGTAAAAATAGTTGAAGCAGTAAAAATCTGTAAATAGGTTGGACCCACTATATGTAAAGATGGAATTTTAGGAAAAGAGAACAAGAGATAACTGGAGGTGGTCTGATCTGACAAGACTGAATGTAAGAGCAATCACATAGACTTTTCCCTGTAAACATCAGACTACACAAATTTGTAATGGCATCCATTCTTTTGTATAGATTTAACAAATGAGTGAAAGAAGCAGGCTTTCCATTAAAAATCTTACAGTAATATATATGCATGCACAATCTGAGTAAATAACAAATGTCTGTGTGAATAAAAGAATATATATAAAATTTACTAGAATTACCTCTGTCAGTAGAAGGTCAAAAGCTTGTCTTTTTTGGTCATCTGCCTAACATGATTTAAGTCATGAACAATGGCATGAACGCAGTCAAACGAGGGTTTGATATCAGCTCTTGACATTCATTACGGGAGGGAAAGATTGGCCACGTATATCTATGTAATCAGGCCTTCGGGAGTCTCCATGGTGAAGTGGCCAAGCTGTCTGCCTTGTGTTCCAAAGGTTGTGGGTTCGATTCCGGGCTACGCCTTTCGGTTCACGAGTGCATTTTTCTCTGAAATTCCTGCGGGTCGTCGCTGGAGCTACAGAATTTATGCTTTGTGTGAAGCTTTTGACAGGCCGCCTTGGCGGAAAGAGACCGAGCCATATGGGATAAAACCTGGTGCAATAAAGTCAATTCTCTCGATTTTTAAGACTTTAATCAGGCCTATAAAATATGATGGTTCTAACACTTCACATAAATGCAACTGATACCTGCTATGGGATGAGTTTCTTTTTAAATTTTATAACTAACATGATTCCTTGCTAAAAATGTTTATCCAGAGAATAGTGAAGCTGTGAGACGACAAAATACTAAGAACAGTACAGAAACAACATGTTACAGTATTGCCATTATGAAGAAGAAAATTACAGTTATATTGTAAACAAAATTAATTAAAAATGCGAATTGAGAGGGAAAGTAGTACAAAATGAACTGAAAAAATGAAAGGAGAGAAAATATATGTAAAGAATTAACTGAAAACATGAAATGATAAGAAATGTATGTATAAAAGAAATTGAAAACGTCAAATGAGAATGAATATATTGTAGTTAGAAATTAAAATGAAAGCAAGATATGAGAGAAAACTGCCAACATTTATGCAATACTAAACAAGATCACACCGACTGCCTGTGCTTCCTAAAAAATTTCCTGGTACCCATTTTATGTTGGGCCATTTGTTTTCAAAATCCGAATCCGCCCCGATGTGAATCGAACCCAAGACCACCGGGCCAGTATCTAGTCTAGCCACTACGCTACCGTGGCTCCATATTCATGAAATAGCAAAGTATAGTATAGTTAACAAATTAAAAAAAAATTTATTATTTGGAAAATGTATAATTAAAAGGCTGACACTATAATAATTATAAAAAATTAATATCATATTCATATACCGACTATAACTTATTACTTTATTTTATACTTTATTGCTTATAACTCTAAAGTAACCCAGGAAGAAGAGGATTATTTTAAATTACTAATTAAATAATTTATTGGCACTAATAATAACTTCTCTTGTAAAATAAATAGTTCGTTTAATTGTATATAAACATGTGTTAACTGACATCTTTAAGTTTTAAGTATTTTTATATTAAATGTGTATTAATATTTGGATTTTACAACTCAGCAGGTAGTTTATGGGTTTATGGCCACTGTATGATCCACCAACACAACGTTACTTCGCTTGCAGCTTTTTAAACTACCATTCATTACACTATAAAGGTTATCTTGTACAGAGACGATGCCAGCGGACTGTCGCAGTGAAAATATTGTAGCTGGTTATGAAACATTTTACAAAATATATAATTAAATAAAACGTATCGCTATTTTTTATTTTGAAAATATGGATTATAAAATTAGTGTCGTGGGAATAGCAATTAATTGAATATTTCCTTACTCAGTTTTGTTCTCTCGCTGAACAGCTGCATTATTTTAATAAACTAGGCCTAATCGAGTTGAGGAAGCGCAGGGTTCACCACTGTCACCAGTACTATTCAACGTGTATACGGTGCCGATCATTGTACAACAGTTGGACGCATTCGTTGACGACATCCTCGTGTATCGACAGGGTCGAGATAGACAGGCGGTTGCCAATGATATGCAGGGCGAACTAGATCGAATTTCCTCATGGTGTGCTGATGCCGGCGCTATTACAGAGTAAACGGTTAGAATGAAGTATTTAAGCTGAGTCCCGATGGTATTTTCAAAAGGTTTTATTTACCGAAATAAGTCCACAAGTATAAAATAAGTTACATGATGATTTCAGAATACAATCGATGTTGACATGTTCAGATCCAGGCGGTAACTAACTACCCTCAGCACTGCGTCCCGGCTTGAGCGTCCTTCCCTACGTCTTCCTAGGATGCTCAACCGTGCCCAGTTCTTTCGCGTCAACCCCTCCTAAACTATTAACAGAGACGATGCTCTGTTACAGACCTCCCAGTCTTTAAAAAGACTTTTCCTCAAAAGTCTTAATCCCTAACCTACTTATTCTAATTATTCTTTCCCTCACTAAAACTTTAACCCCAATATTATTTCCCCAACTCATCTTAAACTAACTAATGAACTTTACCTCTACATCCTTCGAATCTAATTCTCCACTTGTCTCTTATAATTTTCTCTTGTCTCTTATAACACTCTCTTATCTCTTATAATACTCTCTTATAGCTAACTGCTATGTCATGAAGTGATACTTATACTTCTTCTTCGTTTCTGAGTCTACAAGGTTTCATAAAAAAACATAGTTCATAAGGATATTTCTATTCATATATACAATTGTTCAAAAAATCGTTGGTATATACTTTGCGTTATGTAACTTCTCATTCTTTCTCAACATCAACAACACAACACAGCATAGACAGAAAAGATGGGGTGCGCACCCAGTTATGAAGATATAAAGAAGTAGTCAAAAACAATCACATTTACCTCCCTTGCAAACGTAAAAACGTTTACAAATAAAAGTTTTTCAAAAACACATCTACATCTCTGTTTGTTATAAATTAAGTTGATCCAAAATTTCTTCCATATACTTAATATTTGTGCCACCATCCACACCTATGACCATATTTCACCTGTCCTAAGTCCCCTCATGAAACCATTAACCATGTTCATTTTCCATGAACATATTGTAAATTAATTAACGCTGTTTATCACAGCTCCTATATTTTACCCCCTCACATCCCATGACAAGCATCCTATATACATACCTACCCTGTAGCATTTGCACTGCCATCTACAGCCCCTCTTATATCAATTCTTCATTTACCAGCTTCTTACATTTTCTAACTATCACAGCCTCTTTTTACACCCGCTATAGACGTTAGTCACGTTTATTCCTCAATATAATATGGCATCCAATCCATATACCTTCAATCAATGCTGACCTAATGCAGCTCCTATTTTAACTCCCTAGAACCCTTTTATTTGTGTAGGATCCATCAATCCATCATAAAACCCCGTTACCCAAGCATTTCATGTGTTTCTAAACACTATGTAATTAAGCTCCCATATTCCAATCATTCATGCTGACTGGTGCAGCAGTCTTCTTACTTTCATGAGTCCGAAGTTCATAATACTCATGTTTACTAAAACTTATTACTCACATGGGAAATATGTCTCTCTTCTAGTCCACGGTCGTTTGTTTGCCATTTTCTGAACGAAAGGTTTCAAATAAGGCCCTGTCTTATTACTCTTTATTCTAAACAAAACAGTAATACTTGTGAACACAATTTTAAACAATTTTCAACTCATTTGTAAACAAGGGTAAATACTATTCAATATGCAAGACAATTCAACTAAATTCATAATTCGTGAGCCAAACAAAACGAAGTCAAAACAGGATATCATACCCCCCACTTTTTTAAGACACATTTTCTTTCCCCTCATATCAAATAAAGGTAATTAACCAATTCAAAGAAAGACATTATTCAAAATAATATGACATACATCCTATCCATTGTTAGTCACTTTTACGGACTAACAATAAATTATTTATCTATTAAGAAAACTCGACAAGTCAAATCTTAAAATCAAATAGCAATAAAAATACATCTTCAAGACCACACGAGAATTTACATCCATATTATCTAACCTATTACTAAAATACACAACATCATGTCTACTCCTCAAGACATCTCAGTACAAGTATTAATCAAGCCATTTGCCACTCTGTTTCTATAAAACACCGGTAGTACACAGCTACCGTATTTCAACAATTATCAATTTCCTCTTTAAACCACAAAATTTTCATCCTGCTATCTGCAGTATTTTCTATCACTTTATCTACTGTGTCTCCATTTCTTCAGTAACTCTAGATTTTTCTGTATAAGTGCTATCTCCACATCAATGTCTTCATCCTCTCGTAAAGAAATATTTTCCTTCATGCTACTATCTCTATTAGATTCTGAAGTTTCATCCATTCCTTCTTCTTCATCTGTATGTCTATTGCTAGCAGCCGCTAATTTTTTCCTTTCTATATCCAATCTAATCTGTTTATCATAGTTTCTTAACGATCTTTAGAGTAGTGGCATGTCATCGTCGCTTGATGAATTTTCTCTGATTCTCCTCTGTCTTTTCACCTCTCTTTCTCTCTGTCTTTCTATTCCCCTTTGCACTGCTTGTTTGGTATTTTTGAATGGAGCGTTTACCTCTTCTTCCATAGATTTAACACTATCATAACAACCATCATACATATTCCTCTCTTCTTTCATCAACGTTTTCGGTATTGTCTGTTCATAAGTATCATCGTAAACTGGTGTTGTTATTAATTGACTTTGTACCGGATCTTTTTCAAAATCTAGGAGTATTGTAGTTCTTCTGACGAGTTGTCCATCTGAATATAAGTCGTCTGAATAATAATAATAATAATAATAATTATTATTATTATTGTCTTTCTTATCTTCATTATCTCTTCTTAAGTGCCCTTGCTACATGTCCTGTGATTTGGTTCTTTATAATGTATGATACAGTACCTAATCTTTCTAAAATATAATAACCTGGAATCCAATGAGCATCAAATTTGGAGTTCCTTCTATGCTTCTTATAATAAACTCTATCACCTACTTTAAATTCCTGTAATTGTGTATTTTTGTTTGTGTACCTTTTTTGTCTTTCTCTGGCTTTAATTATATTGTTCCTTAACCTTACATGCGCTTTGTGCATTTCTTGTAAAATAACTTCCTGAAAATTTCCCCCCATATATTTACGTCTTGGTTTTAACAGATTGTCAATTGGTAGTATAGGCTCTCTCCCGTGTAATAAGTAGAATGGTGAAAACCCTGTCCCCTCATTTTGATTAGTGTGTATCGCGCTCAGTGCAGGTCCTAAGTAAAGGTCCTATAACAGAAAGGGAGTTAGCTTAGAGTTAATGAATGCGCAGCATTCATTAACTAATGGGGAAATCATAGTTAGTGAACGTGTGAGCACAAATGGGTTTAAGTATCCAGGGGTTGCACACACGTCACTAGGGATTCAGCCATGAAAGGGTCAACAAATATGTCTGCATGTACATCGGCAGCATGAAAATGTAATGGATTGAACCAATAAACCTTTTATACAATACAAAGCGGAGTTTGTCATCTGTAGGGATGTCAACCACTAACGATCTACGGCTAGGCCATGTCCACACTGTGATATGACCTGATTTGGTGCCGAGTATACCAAGATTTCGAAATCGTGCTGTCGCGGCCACCACTGATCACAGAGGTCCTCAATTAAATCAAATTGGAAAATAAAATAAAAGTCAACGGAGGTCATAGAAGGTTGTACACTCTGGAGGAACAACTTATGTCGGATTTTCAAGTTTTTGTGATGGGGTGGATCGTTGTTAGAACCGCCACACAACACATAATGTCCGAGTGGTGAAACAGAGCAGCCATCGTCAAGCTTGAATCCATTGTTGACCTGCTCGTTTTTTTCAAAACGTATGGATGTTCCAGATATGCTGCCGTGAAATCTGGTTTTGCTGGAACTGTCGAGTTAACCGTTATCGTCAGAACTACAGTGAAGGTGACCTTGGTAGTCTGAAGATAAAGTCCGGAGTTCTTGGCCAACGCTTAAAGTGAGTCGAATCAATCAATCAATCAGTATTGTCTCGATCGTTGTAATTTCAAATCCAGATGAGCACAATCAGCGGCATGAAAACGACTAGAAGGCACCGACTTCGATTGAAGTGAGGAATCCAGAGGCTCTTCTTTTTCTGTTCCTGCGAGAGAAGAGGACAATTTTCAAGAGTGTCGATTGGAACATCTTCCGTCACTTTATCGATTGGAACATCTTCCGTCATTTTGTCGATTGGAACATCTTCCGTCATTTTGTCGATTGGAACATCTTCCGTCACTTTATCGATTGGAACATCTTCCGTCATTTTGTCGATTGGAACATCTTCCGTCACTTTGTCGATTGGAACATCTTCCGTCACTTTATCGATTGGAACATCTTCCGTCATTTTGTCGATTGGAACATCTTCCGTCACTTTATCGATTGGAACATCTTCCGTCATTTTGTCGATTGGAACATCTTCCGTCATTTTGTCGATTGGAACATCTTCTTTCATTTTGTCGATTGGACCATACTTCATTTCTACCAATAGACGTAGGACAGGTAGCGTCAGTTGGTAAACCCAGAACAAACGACAGAGCAGTATAGGTAATGAATAATTTCAGATTAATTAACAACATACTCAATTGAACAGAATATTTCTTGCTGCTTACTTTAAGATAATATTGTCTTAAAATATTAGTATATTATATTGGTTGGTACTTTCCATTACAGATTTTTTTAGAATGGAAGCCCAGGATTTTTCTCAAGTACTTAGTGGAGTTAGTGGGGCAATATCAAAGTTGGACGCGGTATTAAGACAGTGTAACAGAGTTAGGAATAGGAAGAAGGGGCAACGAGGTGTGCATAATCAATAGGAAAGTAGGGCACGGTCAAGCACCATAATATGGGGTAGTTAGGGTGGCTCGTCCTATGACGAGCATCGTAGAAACAAGGTCAGTTGTGAACGACCCATCCTTCGATATGGAGGTATGATTTAGCTGAGTGACTTCTGGCTTGATTGAAGGTTTGTTGATTATGAATAAATTAATATGAAACCAGAACTGTCTTGGAGTTATTGCCAGTTCACCGTCACTTCGCTGTACTATTACAGTACAGAAATGGTGCCGTGACCAGGATGAACAACTTCAATTGTCGCGGTACATAGAGGAGGTACTGGGCCACTATATTTGATACAGCCATTACTTCATACTGCGCTTGTTGGGAAAATGCGGTGCCTTTGACACTGGCACGTTATCAAACCTCTGCTGAACAGATTTCAAGAAGTTTCTACAAGAATCTGTATGCGGTTGTGAAGCCCGCTTCGCTGAGTCAGCTCTCGGTCGTTTTCGAGCCTTACTGATGGTGAAGTCCAGTCCGCTCTCAAATCGTTTTCGGGCCTTACTGGTGTGTGAGAGCCGCTGTCAAGTCTCCGGGCTCTGTTGTGTGAGAGAGTCGCTGTCAAGTCCTCGCCGGGCACTGTGGCATGGTTGTTCGAGTGGTTTGCTAACGGGATTGATTTTGGCGGACGACATGGAGATACCTACTTCTGATCGTACCCCCCCCCCCCCACTGTTGCAGGGACATCAAAGACTTCTGCATTCCGCCTTACATAGTAAGTAGACTGAATCGTTGTCACACAGCCTGCTCGTTACCATAGCCGTTGTCTGAACTTTTATCATTTTCAAGAGGCTTGGTATAGCCGTCGCTTTACACTGTTCATTTCAAGAGGCTTGTTATAGCCGCCGCTTTACATTTTTTACCTGCATTGTCGGTTGTTTCAACGGGCTACCAGGGCCGCTGTCATACAATGTTGTTTCAGGGAACTGACCAAAGCTGCTCTCTGATGGCAGTCTGATCGTGGTGAGGCCTACTGTCGAGAAAAGCTGCTCTCTGATCGATGTCTGATCGTGTGAAGCATGAAGTCGGGAGGTGCCGCTCTTTGAACGCAGTCAATTGTTCCAGGCCTTGTCAGAAACCGCAGTCCTTGGGCGTCACTATGCTGGAAACCAAGATGCCTGCCTGCCTTGAGGTTGCTGTATTATCGGGGCTGTTAACTTAACCGCTGCTGTGAGGTCGTCGTATCGCTGGATTTTCTTTCTCCATCATGCCTCTCTGCCCAGTGTGTGATATGGAATGACACTGATTTGGGAACGTTTTTGCTCGAGCATCCTGAGAGATCCTGGAAGTCATTGCCTGTCCGTTTGAAGTTTGTAGAACCGAAGGACAATGTTGGCTGAGTAAGCGAAGTTTAATTTAAATTAGTTAAAGAGTAGACATATAATATAATTATTTGTTTTAAGATAGAATTGAAGAATTGAAAACCTGATGCATTTTTTAAAAAGATTTGGCTTTGAGTAACCTTTTTCAGAGTATGTGCGAGCGATAGGAAAGCTGCCTACGTATAGAAAACAACAAGGCTTTATATCATAAAAGCGTGGTGAGCTACTATGGAAATCTTTTATAGGAAGTTAGGACGTGTGACAGAGTTGATGGGTGACTTAAAAATGGACGTAGATAGAATTTCGTCTATGATAGAATTGATAAAGAGGCAGACGCTTGAACGAACAGAGCACAAGACAGGTATGAGACGTTTTGAGGTAGACAAGTCCAATAGAAATGATAACCAGCGTGGTTACAATTTTAAAGTTGTCAACCATATGCATATGAAAGCAGATAAGAATGAGACACAGAGACATATAAGAATTAGTAATGGTCAGAAAAAGAAACAGTGGTCTTGGCCTTCAAAGAGTGATAACGCAAAGGCCTTGCGAGAGAACTGGTTTCAGATCAGACACCTGCGATATTCGGTAGCAAAGTTGAATAACAGAGAAAGAAACATAGATAAGATTTTGGGTAGTCAGGAGGTATCTTCAGTCTTTTGTGTCAGACAAGAAAGAGAGACTCAGACACAGGTGATTGAGGTGGTAGAAGAAAACACGCAGACACAAGTTGATACAGTAGAGAAAAAAGTCCAGGTACAACCAGCTAGCAAGATAACGAAGGGAAGTCAAACTGACTTAATAGAAATTCAGTCAAAACCAACTTACTTGACTAAGGGAGACACGGTTGAAATTAAGAAAGATAAACAGACAAGTGCCAAAGATGTTAAAAGACAAGTGAGGAAAAGTATTAAGGAAAGGAATAGTATGATAATTAATAGAGGTACGATTCCTATGTCAAGTTCCTCAGGTATAGACATTAAATTAATCCCCAAATGGTGTAGGAGTATTAGGTGTGAGAGTTCAGGTTATGGAGAGAATATTTCAGACAAAGATATGGGACTTGTACAGAACCGGAGTATGAAGAATAGAAGTAAGAAGAAAGCCAGATGTTCTAAAGCCGACGTGTCTGCAGTAAACTACTATGAGTCTGATAAGGGAACTATTATCAGTGTGTCATCTGAAGACGAGATGGGGAGATGTAAACGTTATGTGAGATTAGGAAACAGTGAGCAGACCGACGCAAATAAAGGAAATAGAAAGAAAGCATTTAAGAAGAAGAACAATAATAGACAGATAGAGGAAATTTACTCAACGACAGAAAGTGACTTAAGAAAAATAGAAGAATATATGACCTTAAGACCTGAGTACTTTAACAACAGATTAACAACAGATATTGAAGATGACATAATTAAAGAAAGACGTACTAATGTACTGAGAGACAATGAAATATTTGGCTTGGATGCGCTCTATGGCTGTTAAAATTCCGAGGGTGAGGAAGGGCATATGGCATTGTTTTAGCTTATGAAAAGAATTGCGGTTTGAGCAAAGACATATGGGGTGTCTAAAATAGACAGATGAATTTTGTTTGGTGTAGCATCACATGGTTCAGGGTAGGCAATATGAGTGTTGTTGAGGATAGAGAGTCACGGCAACTGATATTCTACGTGGATACGTTATAAAGAATATCTTATGTTTGGTTGCGGTGTAGGGAGAATAAACAAGGTAGAAATTGAAATGTCCCTTGTCCGGAATGGCTAGATAGAGAGAGTTGATCACGTTGAGTGATGCATAACTGCTGTGATTAAAGTAGGGTAGATTCAGCACAGAATTAGCAGAGAGAAAGATAAACTAAGTATGAATGCTCGTACTAGAATTGGTTCGACGCAGAGCTATGACGTGATGTCTGAGATAGTTTCGTTTGGTAGTTGAGAAGTAAGTATAGTATTGTTGACAGGTGAACCGAGAGTGTCTGATGAGGAGATATAGATAGAGGAGAAATTGAGTATCCTGTGTAAAATAGTCAGTTGAGCGCAAGAGTATTAAGAATAAAAGACTGTAGAAACTGATGTTTGAAGAATACGAGGTCTTGGTGAGGGAGATGACGTAATTACATGATGCTTGTGGAGAAAGAAGACGTGATTAAATCTGAGGAAGTGGTTGTGTGGAGAAGTATAGAATGATAGTTACGAGGTTAGTGACTCGTTGGAGTGAGGTTTGTTCTGAGAGGTCGTTGATAGTGCTGGTTAGTGTATAAAAGAGATATAGTTTGCGAGAGATAATGTATAGGTTCCGACCTTTGAAAAGGAGCGAATGATTGAGAAAAGTAGAAATAAGAAAACAGTTGAATTGTGAAAGTCCTGTGGAGTAATTCGTCTGGTAATGCGTTGTTCTAGCATGTGTAAAAATGTAGACATATGTCTGTTGAGTATGGATAGAATGATGTCAGGTTATTATTAACGCATGCATGTACGAGGCGTTTGGAAGTGATCGATATGTTTAGGCTATAGTGAGTAATTGCTGGGATGTTGAATTGGTGTCTAATTTTTTTTTGAAGTAATGGTATAAACATATAAGGTTGACGTGATAGGAGAATAATCGCGAGATGAGAACACGAATGCCGTGTGAATGTGGCTGATGACTGAAAGGAGTGATGTCTTTTGTGTGGAATATCTGAAGTTAGACAGAATTAATGATAATTGTATGACAGGATGACGGAAAGAGAGTGAACATTCTGAATGACGTTTCATGAAACAGATTTAGTAGTGTTGGCAGAGACATGTCGAAGCAAGAATGCCTGATACAGAGAATTGAAAGAATATGGTTTGCCAGTCGGAGTGAGAATTGTCGTTAGTCATGTGCAGTGTTGGTTATTGTTTCTGATAGAGTCCCGATAAATAGGAGTAAGCAAGAGAAGGAGAGAAAGTGATTAGTTAAATGAATGTCGGAACATTATAAATAGAGTACTAGAGAACGTGTTCCGATAAGTGTGACTGGTTTGACTATCATCGCGGTGTAAGAACACTAGGAGAGACTTGAGGATAGCTTAGAGTAGTTGTGCTGAGATGTTGGAAAGTACTGATGCAGGAGAATGAAATATTACTTGCGTCGGGTAGACGAGAGACTTAAAAGTAGAATTAGTTGTTGGTACAGTAGATAGAGGCATGGGTGAGGTCTATAGTAAATAGACAAGTTTTTTTGCTGGTGGTAGTAGGGTGGAGATACCGTAGTTAACGGTAATGATTAAGTAGTTGTAGTAATTCTTGGTATAAATCCAAGGGAAACAATTGGTGTGCCGAGCCACAGGTTCTATTAGTAGATAGATGACTGCTGGTACATTGAGGTAACATTGGAATAGCCGTTACACTGGTAATAGATAAAATGATTTGACCTGTAGTTTGCAGTGGTTGTTTGGATTTGTATTCCAAGTATTGGGATGTGTTAGGACTTAGTTTGTAAAAGATGATATGTTGAGAGGGGAAATAATCAATGTTTGACTTTTGATGAAAGAACAGATATTGTTCTAAGTTAGGAATTGGTCTGTAGGTAACAGATATATATATATATGCATTGAGTTGTGTTGTTTAATCTGTTATAAGAATAACGGAATAGGCATGGCTTGGGTGAATAGATATGCATTTTATTGGTTAGTATAAGAGACCAATGTTGATTGAATTTGTATGATATGTGATATTATTTTTTGATTTGGTCTTGTGAAATGATTGTCACTATTTAATTTTGGAATAGGATTATAGTGTTTTTAGTCTTTTGCGTACAAACTACTGGTCCATAAAAGAGACCAGTAGTGTTAGGTAACACTAGATATTTTCTTCTAATTTAAATTGATGCTTGTTTTATTGTTGAGGATAAACAGTTCAAAACTTGGGGGATATGACATCCTGTTGTTTTATTTTGGTTGACTCATATTTTAACTTAAATTGTCTTGTATGTTGAATAAGAATTGTTGGTTAAGTTAAGTTTAATTTATAAACAGTTATGATTTTAGCTAGAATAAAGGCAATATATGGGGCTTTATTTAGGACCCTTCGTTCAGAAAAGAGTTAATAAACTACTGAGAACTAGTAGAGAGACACATTCTCTTTGTGAATGATAAACATATCATGTTGGTGGGATTGCTGTGATAGTCAGCGTTGATAAATCAATGATATAAGGGCTGCAAAGTTGTGGAAACATATGCCATAATGCCATACGGGGTTACTACACAAGTAAAAGGGTTATGGGGAATTTAAGTGGGCATTAATTGAAGATATATGGATTGGACGCCATATTGGGGAAGAAAAGATTAAAGTGAATAAAGCAGTGGGGTATATGAGATGGGGTCAGAAGTGAACATGGAGCCACGAGATTATAGAAGAAGAAGTCAGTAACGTGCTGTAACAGACAGTGTGAAGACAATTAGCAAAACATGAATTGAATCCATGTTTGACTCCGAAGAATGATTAGATACTGTGGATAGCAGTACAATAGTAAAGGGGTGTAAGTGTGTTAATGAGAAATGAACAGTGTCACTGTGGAGATAAAATGACATAGGGTTTTTGAGGGTCCGTGATATATGGACTGTAATAGAATAACGTTGATTGCAAGCAGTCACAGACATGAGTTCATGGGTAGTATATTGTTGCTGTTGATATCGGCATAAGTAGAGGTTTTAGTAGATATGCCCATAATAAATGGACATTAAGGGGTCGCTGAAAATTTCGGCAAGATTAAAAGGAGAAGATTAATTATGTGAGATGATGAGGGAAGGAGGTCTGTAATATATAGACATTTTTTTTTTGTTGCGTATCCCTTACGGGACGTTGCAGTCCACCAGCATTTTCAGCTGCTGTTGATGTACTAGGCAAGTGTTACGTTCAGTAGTTTGCCATTGCTTTCTGAACGACCGGTCTCTATACCTTTTTCGAAAATATGAGCACCGCCGTGTTTCGAACCCGGGTATACGGGCTCACAAACCGCGTTCGCAAGCCCTTCAGCCACAGAGACCGGCTATAGACTTATATAGACATTTGGGGAGTGAATAATATTTTTGATGGCATTTGATGCTGTAGATAGCAGCGTAAACTGTTACCATAATAAGTGGTACTGTAGAAGATATAATTGTGTTAGACTTTATTACATAAAGTCTCAAATGACATAGGGGGGTAAAGGTGTGTGGTTTAGGTGAGTGTAGTTTTTGTATGGAAGAGTTCTACTTCTTTGAATCTCCGGTGCGCACCGATTCTTTGTCTTCCTATCGTGTGCAAGTGATTTCAGGTTGGTTGAAAGTAGAGAAGTAGTAGTGTGGAGGTAATACGGTTAGTGATGACAATAGAGAGTTGAGGTAGTATCAGAAGAGTACAGCGTTTTGAATTTTTTGAGATCGTGATAAGAAGGTTTAAGCGGATTGCTTATGAAGAGTAGAAAAAGTATTCCGAAAATATGTTGTCATGTGTTGTATAAAACTAAGATCTTGTAATGCAGAAATATTATGATGTACGATAGATACATATACAAGAATGAGCTTTTGTGATATGCTTTATGTGGATTTTATTACGAAGAAGAAGTATGGGTTGTAGGTCGTGGCGGCTGGCACTACGATAAATAGTGGGGATAGAGAGAAGTGTAATGAGTAAGGGGTATATGATTTCTGTAGTTGGGAGTTGAGTAAGTTCAGGTGGTAAGCGGATTGCTTATGACTTTATAAAACGAAGAAGAAGTAACTTTGATTGTGTGGAATTATTGGGTTAAGTGTCTTGGGTCATAGATGTGGGGTAAATGAGTTGTGGGATCAAGACTTTTCAGGGAAAAGTCTTGGTTGAAGAAAGGGAGGAAATGTAACAGAGTTAGGAATAAGAAGAAGGGGCAACGAGGTGTGCATAATCAATAGGAAAGTAGGGCACGGTCAAGCACCATAATATGGGGTAGTTAGGGTGGCTCGTCCTATGACGAGCATCGTAGAAACAAGGTCAGTTGTGAACGACCCATCCTTCGATATCGAGGTATGATTTAGCTGAGTGACTTCTGGCTTGATTGAAGTTTTGTTGATTATGAATAAATTAATATGAAACCAGAACTGTCTTGGAGTTATTGCCAGTTCACCGTCACTTCGCTGTACTATTACATTTTCAATTGGTAGTATAGGCTCTCTCCCGTGTAATAAGTAGAATGGTGAAAACCCTGTCCCCTCATTTTGATTAGTGCGTATCGCGCTCAGTGCAGGTCCTAAGTAAAGGTCCCAATCTTTTTCATGTTCTTCTACAATTTTTGGTATTATGTTATACAATGTCCGATGTTGTCTCTCATTTTTCGCATTTTATGAAGGTCTATAATAGGACATTTTTATGTGGCTTATATTCAAATCTTGTAATAACTTTTCGATCTTCTTGTTCACAAACTCCTTACCATTATCTGTGAGTATGATCTGTGGGCAACTAAATCTTGGTATGTACTCCTGTAGAAAAATGTTAATGATGGTATCCGCGCTTTTATCCGGAATAGCATAAACTTCCGGCCACAGACTATAGATATCCACGATATGAATTAAATATACGTTCGCCGATAGTGTTCTAGGGTGAGGACCTGATATATCTAAGCTGACTATTTGCATAGTAAACTGAGGAATGTCTGTATCTTGTAAGGGACATTTGATCGTTTTCATATTTCTTAATCTACACTTCTCACACGCATCGACGTATTCACAAGCAGTTTTAAATAAGTTCGGCCAATAATATTTATTATTGAGTGCTTTTACTAACTTATCACGACCAAGATGACCATTCTCATCATGATATGCCTTCAGAATCTCAATTTCCAAATGTTTTGGAATGTATTTTCTCAACTGTTCGCTTTTTTAATTCACGTAATGTAACTGATCGTCATCCTGCAATACAAAATAATTCTTCTTATATTTATTCTCACCCGTTTCGTTTAATTTCTGATTTATTTCTACAACTTTTGGATCTAATTCCTGTTCTTCTTTCATATTAAATTGTATCAAATGTGGGTCTTCTGCTTTAGGTTCAGATTCTAGATCCGAAGGTAAACTCCTAAAATCTTCTCTATTTAGTATGGCAGAATCTAATATATTTACTTGCCAGTTTCGATCGTCTATTTCGGGTTCACCCTCATCCTCAGTGCTTCCTGACGTCTCTGGATACGGGATTCTGGATAATAAATCTGCACAGGTGTTGTCCCTACCTGCAACGTATTCTATTTTTGCGTTGTACCCCTGCAAATTCAACGCCCATGTCTGTATTTTTCTGTTCTGCACTGGAGCTTCTAATAAAGATTTTAAAGGCAGGTGGTCAGTTCTAATAATGAAATTTGCGTTATGTAGATAATAATTAAGTTTCTGAAGAGCATAATGAATAGCGTAGGCCTCCTTCTCTATAGTCGACCATTTACGCTGGGATTTGCTAAGTTTGTGTGATAAAAATAAATTGGTCTTTCATTCTTAACTCCTGGTATTCCTGATCTTTCTCCTTCATATGGTTGTGCTAAACATGCTCCTATTGCATTATCTGAAGCATCTGTATACAAAATTAACTGTTTATCCAAATCTGGATGTGTCAATAGTGGCACTACTGTTAAGCTATTTTTTACAAACTCAAATGCTCTTTGACACTCATCATTCCTCTTAAATCTAGCGTATTTGCCAGTCAGGTTAGTAATGGCTCTGCTATTTTTGAGAAACCTGGAATGAAACGACGATAGTATCCACATGTACCGATAAAAGCACGACCTTCTTTTACGTTAGTTGGAGCAGGTAATTCTCTAATAACCTTTACTTTATTTTGATCTGGTTTAATTCCGTCCCTATCAATGATGTACCCCAGGTATTTAGTTTCTGTTTTTAGAAATTCACATTTACTGAGTTTCAATTTAACATCATGTATTCTTAATCTGTCAAATAATTAATAATTAATTGTAACAGAGCATCGCCTCTGTTAATAGTTTAGGAGGGGTTGACGCGCAAGAACTGGGCACGGTTGAGCATCCTAGGAAGACGTAGGGAAGGACGATCAAGCCGGGACGCAGTGCTGAGGGTAGTTAGTTACCGCCTGGATCTGAACATGTCAACATCGATTGTATTCTGAAATCATCATGTAACTTATTTTATACTTGTGGAATTATTTCGGTAAATAAAACCATTTGAAAATACCATCGGGACTCAGCTTAAATACTTCATTCTAACCGTTTACTCTGTAATAGAGTAAAATTATTGCCGCTTGACCAGGATCTCGGACTTAGATGTCGCGGACACAATGCAGAAGTACTAAGAAACAGCAGAGCACAGCGGAGAACTTTTATTGAACACCTTTTCGCTGAACAGCTGCATTATTTTAATAAACTAGGCCTAATCGAGTTGAGGAAGCGCAGGGATGTCACCAGTACTATTCAACGTGTATACGGTGCCGATCATTGTACAACAGTTGGACGCATTCGTTGACGACATCCTCGTGTATCGACAGGGTCGAGATAGACAAGCGGTTGCCAATGATATGCAGGGCGAGCTAGATCGAATTTCCTCATGGTGTGCTGATGCCGGCGCCCTTGTCAACCCTGCAAAGGCATCGATTACATGGTTCTCCCTAAACAACCATATTGTGAAAACAGACATGCCGGCACTAAGAATGGATGGGAGCATTTTGAGTAGAACCCAGTCAATGACATATCTTGGCGTGAGGCTTGATCGTAGCCTGTCCTTCAGAGATCATGTCGATTATGTCATAACGAAAGCTCGAAAAGGATTGTCAGCAATGAGAGTCATGGCGACTGCCAATATCGAGCAAAGACTGCTAATACTTCTGTTCCAAGAACTTGTGCTTTCACGCATCGAGTATGCCCTGGCCATCCTCACTGTCAGCCCTACACAGATTGGAAGACTTGAAAAGGTACAAAACGAAGCCATGCGCATCATTTTGGGCTGCACGAGAGACACCAGCTGTGTAGCAATGAGATACCTCCTTGACTTCCCGACAATGGAACACAGGATCAAGATCTGGAGAGCTCGTTCATACTTAAAAATAAGTGCAGATGAGCAGCACCCTCTGCATGACGCTATATTCAGAGAAAAGGGTGACAGGCTAAAGAGGGGCAAATCATGGATGGGTCGGGCGTAAGATGTCGTCAGACAGGTCTGCAGTCTTACCAGTATCAACCCCGGCAAGGAATGGGTGCCGGTGCCTCCAGCTTTTAAGTGCACTTTCTCCTGCATTATCACACTCGACAGATGGTGCAGAGAGCAGAACCCTGCCGCTGTCAATGCTGAGGTTAACGCGCTCATCTATGAACACTCAGATAGCCCCGAAGTGCTCATTTATACAGATGGATCTGTTGTAAAGCAGCAGAGAAGTGCGTGGGCATTTACAGCCCGTTCAGCGGGCCGAACCGTTCAAGAATCCAGTGGTGCCCACTCTATGACCACGAGTAGCATGGCGATGGAGGTGATGGCAGTTACACAGGCTTTCATATGGCTGGAATCACAGCATTATACCAACGTGTGTGTACTAAGTGATTCAATGAGCATGATTCAGAAGGTCGAAGCTGGATCTGTACGTAGACAGTGGACTGAGTCGCCGCGGAAGTCTGATGTCCGTAAAGTCACCTTCATCTTCGTCCCGGGACATGCGGGAGTCGAGGGAAATGAACGAGCTGATAAACTGGCTGGCTTCACCCCCTGCAGATGGCCAGCCCATGGATCGTGCCGATGTTATTAACGTCCTCAAAGATATGGCGAGAACAGAGGACTTTGACGTCAGTGATTCCACATCGCTGTCCAGGATGAAAGACTTGGGTGTAAGAATTGGCACTGCCAGACGTGAGAAGTACATCGGAAAAACGAGGTGTCTCATCAACCAACACAGAACTGGCACTATTAGCCACCGGACGGTGATGTATATGCTGGGGGGGGGGGTGTAGTAGTGTCAAATGAAGTAACAAGACTTGATCTGTACTAAAACTTTATACTTTATTCTCAAGATGACAAGCCGTGTCTTCTCAGCTGGACTATCGGATGTTGACTGCCCTTCACAACAACAATACGTCACGATTGAGCATCTCTCTCCGCTTTCACTCATAATGCTCAATCGTGCTGTATCTCTAATTCCCCACTAGATCCTAATTATAACCCAAACTACACATACTGTTACAGGGGGAGGAGGATCTGAGCACCTATGGACATGTCCGGAGTGTAATGAAGATACCCCAACTGATAACTGAATAACTAACTGAATAACTGAGTTGAGGAAAAGAGTTCTTAAGAGATTTGTTTTTTTTATTACTATTAGCTTGCTTTGAACTCAAGCGTAGTCCATAAACATTCTAACAACGCTAACACTTCTAGTGCACTGGACTGATTTTTGCGTGTGGATTAGCTTTCCCTATTACAAGTGTCCCTCGCCATCAGGCGAACCCACTCCGACTTCAGAGAAACTTGTAATTTACGTCCCCAAGTCAAGGATGAAAAGTCAACATTTTAGTCCAACTGACAGGTGTAGGGTAAGAACCCGATATGTCGGCATCAATGCGCCTGATGATTAAGAACAAGCACTCTTATCTTTAATAGATATATTGGGGTATACCAAAGCGTGCCATGAAAAATTAAAAGAAGAGTGGGTGATTATGTAGATTCTGCGCAGATGATGAACACCATGAGTGGACAGAAGGAGCAATGAAGATAACTTGAATGATGTTAACCTCGCATTAGAAGTAGGCATTCCACGTTCTGTAGGCCAGTCATGAGGTGGGAAAATCTGGAGTGCGTCGTCACAACGGGAAAGCTGGAGGGGAAAAGGGCAGAGGCAGACTACGAGAGAAGATGCTGGACGTTTGACATCATGGCATAAAGGAATATCACTATCATAATTGATTGGCAGCACACGAGACAGAAGGCTGTGGACAGACAAGATCATCAACGTCACACGGCATTGACTTAAAAGAACTTAAAAGAAGCATAGCATTGAAGTTCGTGATACGTAGTTTTGCTTCTTCTCTAGACTACAATAACTCTACACTAAACATTATGATTAACGTTATTTTTCATAATTTATGCTAGACATGAATTTATCATCATCAAATGCCGTTCCGACATCATGGCATGAATGGTAGTACAGAGTTAAGCGTGGCTGAGTGGTTTAAGGCGCTCGCGCTTACAGTTTCTGTGCTCTGAGATCTAATAATGGGCTCATTCCACACACAGGTCAGTTGGACTTAAATGTTGAATTCTCATTCGGAAAGTAATGGCAACCCTGAGCATAAAATTGTCTGGAAAATCAACATGTGATTGGTCGGAACATTCTGCAAGTAGTATGGAACAATTTTTTAAAAAGATAGTCCGTATGTCGGATATTGTTGTTGGGGAGGGAAATGTTAGGCGTTCACATATTCTAGGCCGTGAAACAATGACGTAGAGTAACCAGTTTCATTTATATGATTTATAATTATTAATTGATTCAGTGCCAAACAAAAGAAAGGTTTGGATCAAACAAAAATGGATGGCGGAAAATGGGAAGTAGGGGTGTGTCACAGTTATGTCTCAAAACTTCTTAATATGGTAGCAGACATGTTGTATAATATATCTAAAAGGTCTGCATGGCAGAATGGGTAAGAATGTGTGTTGTTAAACATCCAGTGTGCTGATGCCAAGGTAAGCGGCTAAACCCCTACACGGACAGCTGGACTAAAATTTTGACCCGTTGTCCTCGACTTGGGAACGTAAATTACAAGTGCCTCTGAAGTCGGTGTGGGTCCGCCTGATGGCGAGGAACACTGTTAATAGGGTAAACTCATCCACACGCAAAATTCAGTCCATCACTACTATAAATAATGTGCATGGACTACACTTGAGTTCAAAGCGAGCGAGCGAGCGTAAAAAAAAAAAATAAAATAAAGGGGGTAGTATAGGAGAAATTGCCGGCTTCCTGGCTTAGAGGTTACGACTTTTCTCCGCAATCTCGTATACTCTCGTAGTTAACGTGATGACGGTGAGAATCAGCAGTGGTTCGAATCGCATCGGTAACTTACGGGGTATGTGAGCCAGCCGCTCAGAAAGCAATGGCAAACTACTGAGCGCAATCTTGTCAAGAAAGCAACATACAGCTGAAAGATGCTGGTGTTGACAGCGATGTCCTGTAAAGGATATGAAAAAAAGGAGAAATTACTATATATAAGCTCACGGCAGGGACGGGGAGTCTCTTAAGACGATTAATCATCCCAGGACAGTTAACGAATATTGTATCCAGGGGAAGCAATATTCCCAATGTGTATCTTTTGCAGCTCAGACTCTAGATCTGTCGGCTGCAGAACGAATGTTTCATGCGATTCATCTAAGCTACATTCATTTTAACACGCGTTCTGGTGCTTCTTTATGTATACAATGATCATTTAAAAAATAAGGGGGGGGGGAGGATAGTAATAATAAATATGTATGTGCAGGGCAAGCAGGCGACGTTGCCTACCGATAGGATCAGATAGCTCTAGATTTTAAACTTGCCGTGAAGTGATGGCGGGTTAAGGGGTTCATTCCATATCCTGGTCAGTTAGACTTAAACGTTGCCTTACCGTTTGGACAGCAATGTGAAACTGGTGAACATAAAATTGCCTAGAAAATAAACATGGGTTGATCGCCACGTCATGAAAAGGGCATAACGTTTTTTTTTTTTTTCAGGCACGACCAGGCGTATGCAATCAAATGTGCTTATATTGCTTCTGGCACATATACCCCCCCCCCCCCCCCCCCAAAAAAAAAAAATACACATAAGTATCCATACATCTAAATATACATATGTCCGAAAGCAATAGATAATAAATTGCATATTCACACCAACCCTTTGCTATCAATGTCCAAATCGATGAAATGCCTGAGAAGATCTGTCATCGTAACAACCGGAGACCGAGTAAAAATTTATTTATCAGGTGAACAGTGGGATAAACACCTTGTGCCACATATATTGAAAGGCAGAAGCGGATCTAATACGAAGCTTGGGGGGAGGGGGGTGGGTGGGAGAGAAATTAGATTGACGACATCAAAGAGTGTGTAGAACGCACGAATGACAATTATCCAGAGCCTTCCATAGGACTTAGGAAAGTCAACTATACAATATATTCCTCCTCACGGTCTTGAATGCAAACGTGGAAGATGAGGATGATAAAGACTTTGGTATAAACGTTAGTATTATCAGTATGTACCTTTCTCTCCCCCCCCCCCCCCCCCCCGCGTATCCTTTACAGGAAATTGCAGTCATCACTAGCAGGAGCAGCATTCTTCAACTGCTGTTGATGTCTTGGCAAGTTTTACGTTCAGTAGTTTGCCATTGCTGGTCTCCCTGGTCTAGAGGTTAAACGACTTTCTCCGTAATCCCGTTTATCCTAGTAGGGTAGCGAAAAAAAAAAGTTTGCCATTGCTTTCTGAACGATCGGCTCACATACCCCTCCCCCCCCCCTTTTCCCCCGTAAGTAATCAACGCGACGCGATCCGCTGCCGAATCACGCGCAGCTGTGTTTCGTACGAGAGTATACGGGATTACGAACAACGTCCTTAACGCCTACTCCAGGGAGCCGGCACCTTTCTATTACTATTAGTCAAGCTTATTAATGATACTTTGTGCTCAATAGTTTTTCGGTATCACCTCGACAGAAGTCATTCCTGTTTTCAATATAAAATAACACAGAGCAATGCAGCTTTAGAGAACAGAATTGCGAACAAAAGAAGGACGTTTCGGCGACTAGCCTTCATCAGCAAAATAATAATAATAATAATAATTTAATAATACGTACACAAAACGTATAAATATCATGGAGAAGATCCTCCAATTACTACATTAAGGCATAAGAACGGGATGAGAGAAATAAACATGAAAAAAATAAAATGAAAACAGTAATGAGAAAATTAAAATGTGAAAAAAGAATTCATACATTGTTTACATTTCCACAGCTTTGCTTTACCGCAGTTCCACTAAGTTTTATTCATATCCATGCTTTCGGTACTATTGAATCTTACTCTTACCATGCTCTTATATGGTAATTTTGTTTCGGAAAATACAGTGTAGTTTTTGCCTGGTTGCGGTCTTTTCAATATCCTGTGGAGTGGAAACGTGAACGACGTCGACTTCTAAGGTTGGTAATGTAGATCGTATAGAGTTGCCAATTGCATTATTGAAATATCGCCGAATGGTGGGCGGCGCTTACCAAACGCGACACCCCACATTGTGCCAACGGCTTCGGGCGGAAGAGCGCAATTGGGAGGGTACCAGCCTTATCCTGGTGCGAGGAAATGCAACCCAAAGACAAAATAAGTCATGGCAGGGCAGACCAGGCCCTAAGCCTTGGTTGGCGGCTGGTCTAGGATCGAAGCTCCGACAGGCGGACAGTTAGAGCATTGCTTTGCTGATCCTGCAGCTTCTGCAGCTTGTCTTGTTCCAGATGTATAGGTATTAACTTTCCTCTGGAGTGAACTAGGCAGGCCGAGAGAGGGATCATGCTGCAGGGGCAACACATGGTTTCTTTATTTTAGCCCAGGCTTTGTGCTATGGAGAGGCAATAACTCCATCCCTGGTCTTAACCGGTCTCGGAATCAAAGCGAGAGGCAACTGTTACGGGTTATAAGTCCTTGTCAGTTGGCGTAGACATGGGGTGCCACGCGTTGCCTCTGACGGTGGGAGACACCTACAGGTGTCACTGATCAGCTACCGCCCGCCTCAAGCTGGGCAGCCCCCGGCCAATTGGGTGCTGATCCGCCACAGCCTGCCTGCTTCAATGGGTGCTTGGGGCTTGGACAAAATCTGAATCGCAGGCTGTAAAACCAATGCACCAGGTACTAATAAAAAGAATAATAGAAACCTCAAGCTACGGCTTGCAATCTGGAACGTGAGAACCATGTGTCCAGGATTTTCCACTGACTTGACAAATATTGACGATGTGAGAAAAACGGCTGTGATTGATGCTGAACTCAATCGTCTTAACATTGATATTGCTGGCTTGCAGGAGACTCGCCTCGCTGAGGAAGGGTCACTCAGGGAAAACAATTACACCTTTTTTTTGGAAGGGAAGAGGGCAGGCAGAAAAAAGGCAACATGGTGTGGGCTTTGCAGTGAAGAATTCGCTACTGGGAATAATTGATATCCCAGCTGGAGGTAATGAAAGATTATTATCACTGTGCTTGGCAACCTCTTGTGGATTTGCCACCATTCTCACTGCATATGCACCGACACTCGCTTCCTCTGATGATGTGAAGGAAACGTTCTATGAGCAGCTAGACTCTGCGATCAAGGCAGCTCCAAAATCCGACTACATTTATATGCTCGGTGATTTCAATGCTCGTGTGGGCAAGGACTCGAGTTCATGGCCAGTGTGCCTTGGAAAATACAACATCGGTCACATGAATGATAATGGGCAAAGGCTGCTGGAGCATTGCATCAACTAATGACCTATGTATTACAAACTCCTTTTTTAAAACAAAAGAGATGCATAAGGTCACATGGAAACATCCAAGATCAGGCCATTGGCATCAGCTGGACTTCATTATCACACGGAGACAACATCTGAACCATACATCATTAACTCGATGTTACCACAGTGCTGACTGTGATACAGATCATTCTTTGGTTGTTGCAAGGGTTAGACTGAGACCAAAGAGAATCTACACAGCTAAACACAAGTCTAGCCCCAGGATTAATATTATTAACACTCACGATCCTGGAAAGTGCTTTGAATTTCAACAGCAACTTGAAGACGCTTTCAATGATACATCAGAAAATTGTATAGTAAATGATAAATGGAGTAAACTTAAGGAAACTATTTATAAAACAGTGGTAGGGGTTGACGGCACTGTGGATCATAAGAGGCAGGACTGGTTTGCGGCAAACAGCCAGATACTGCAGCCCTTGATTGATAAAAGAAGATAGCTCTCTTAAGAAACAAGGAAAGACCAACGCGTAACACTCTGAGTGAGCTGAAGCAAGCGAGGAAGGATGTACAAAAGGCTGCCAAGCAGTGTGCGAATGACTATTGGATCAAGTTATGTGAGTCCATTCAAATCGCAAGTGATAAGGGAAACATCAGAAGCATGTATGAAGGGATAAAGAAAGCCTGTGGTCCAATGATCAAAAGAAGTGCACCGCTGAAAACCTTGACTGGAGAAATCATCACTGATAAGAAACAGCAGATGGATAGATGGGTCGAGCACTATTTAGAGATTTACTCAAGTGAAACGAAGCTAGCGGATGATGCCCTCAACGCCATAGAGGCTCTACCAACTCTTGACCACCTGGACACACTTCCCACCATAACAGAAGTTAAGTGTGCTATAAATGAGCTTGCATCTGGCAAGGCTCCAGGTAAGGATGGGATTCCAATAGAGGTAATCAGGAGTGGGCAAAAGACACTCGCTCTACAGATCCACCAGCTAATAGAGCTATGCTGGCGAGAAGGACAAGTCCCACAGGATTTCAAAGATTTAACCATCATAACGCTGTACAAGAACAAGGGAGATCGGAGCGACTGTAACAACTATAGGGGTATCTCACTTCTGTGTATTGTTGGGAAAGTATTTGCCAGAATTGTCCTGCGCAGACTTCAAGTCCTGGGAGATCAAGTCTACCCCGAATCACAGTGTGGCTTCCGTCAGAACCTGTCTACTATTGATATGATATTCTCATTGCGACAGATGCAAGAAAAATGCCGGGAACAAAATCAGCCACTGTTTATTGCCTTCATCGATCTCACAAAGGCATTCGATTTGGTCAGTCGTGAGGGTCTGTTCAAAGCACTAAAGAAGATTGGCTGCCCACCAACTCTTCTGTCCATTGTGGAATCGTTCTACACAGGCATGAAGGGTATAATCAAGTTTGATGGCTCAACTTCAGAAAAGTTTGAAATCAAGAGTGGAGTTAAACATGGTTGTGTACTAACCCCCACCCTATTTGGGATATACTTTTCACTTCTACTGAAATATGACTTTCATGATCAGGATGGTGGCATATACATTCACTCACGCTCAGATAGTGGCCTCTATAATGCTAAGAGATTGAAGGCCAAGACCAAAATTAGCAGGGTACTAATCAGAGAGTTGCTATTTGCGAATGATGATGCGATTACGACCAACTCTGAGGAAGAATTACAACATCTACTATCTGCATTCTCCAATGCTTGTTCTGAATTTGGTTTAACAATTAACAAAAAGAAGACACAGATTATGTCACAAGGTGCACATGGTGTACCATCAATCTTTATTGACGACGCCGAACTGGAGATAGTAGACCATTTTACATATCTAGGCTCAGAGGTAAATAGCAAATTATCCCTCGATCAGGAAATCAACATCAGGATTGGCAAGGCAGCAACAACAATGAACATGTTAGCAAAAAGAGTCTGGGAGAACAGGAAGCTTACTGCCAAAACAAAAGTCCTCGTCTACCAAGCCTGTGTCCTTAGTACTCTTCTTTATGGCAGTGAAACCTGGACAACTTACTCACGCCAAGAGAAACGTTTAAACAACTTTCATATGCTGTGTCTGCGAAGAATACTTGGTATTAATTGGCAAGACAAAATTACAAATACTGAAGTATTGGAAAGATCAGTTTGTGTGACGGTGTATTCCATGCTCAGTCTTCGTAGACTTAGATGGATAGGACACGTTAGGAGGACGGATGATGGTAGAATACCAAAGGACATCTTTTTTGGTGAATTACAGACGGGTAGGAGATCTCAGGGTTGGCCTCAACTACGATACAAAGATGTGTGTATGCGGGACATGATTGATACAGGCATTGATAATTCACATTGGGAGCACGTCGCCGCTGAACGTGTTGCATGGAGGGCAACTATCAGAAATGGAATAAAGACAAAGGAGAAAATAATTGCAGATAAAGCACACACAGAGAGTGAGAGACGTAAGATGGTGAAAAATGGTGGAAATGACCATGTTTTCACATGCACCTACTGTGGGCAAACATTTGCAGCAAGAATTGGCCTTACCAGCCACACTCGCCACCGCCATGGATCGTATTTATTAAGCCTTTTTGAAGCACAATGTACCAAACTATCGTCTGTCAAGACGGAAAGGTGCCAATGATTATTGAAATATAAACTATTGTAAATGTTGGTTTTAAAAATGGTTATTTGTTCAGGGCGTTGCATACGTCGTTTTTGAAATTCACAGACAAATCTTGAATCGATATTTGTTAAATTATTGAAGTTTGCGAGCGACAAATCTTGTGTCGTGGCGCAGGCTGGGTGACAACAGCGGACAACACATATTCACATATTCACAGTAACATTAATACATCATTCGTCAGTATATGAATGAAATGTCTATTAAAAAATAAACTGACGTAAATGTACCGTATTCAGCTGCACATATTTATTACATTGTTACATATTCAAGCAGTCTGTTCTGTTGAAAATCTCGTCATATTCCACTTTCGGAATGTGACTGTGGAATTGCGAATAGAAAAAAATTATATTCGCAATGGAATTGCAAATAGAAAAAAATTATATTCGCAATCGAAGTAGGTCACGTGATTATTCCTATGCGTGTGTCTACATTAACAATATTTTGTTTATCCGTTAACGTGTCCTCAGTAGCATAGTGGTTAGTGTTTGTTTCCGCCTGGTACACGGGAGCTCGAGGTTCGATTCCCAAACGGTGAGGTGACTTTTTTTTGTTTTCCATTTTCAGGAGTTAGGTGACACCAATGCTTGTCTGATGATTTCGCTTTAGGCATATGTTTTCTACGGATTTTGTGTATTAGGTGTTGTTTATCTTGCTCCGCAGGAACCTGCACACTTGTCTTTCTGTTCTTATCTGTCCTCTACTTTTGTTGTCTTGGGAAAGGAGCTTAGCCACCCGAACACGAGTTCTCTCTCTCTCTCTCTCTCTCTCTCTCTCTCTCTCGCTCGGTCGCTCGCTCTAAGTCTCAATCTCCCACCTCTCCCTTTCTTGTCTTTACCTATCTTTAATGTCTTTCAATACATCTTTCTCGTATCTCTGACTCTCACACTATCTTCGTTATCTATCTCTCTCCTCTCTCTTGTCCACCTGCTTCAGATATACCGGGTTTTCCAGCACTTTATATGTGTAGCATTTCCTTATCCTTGTTTATTTATTAATTAATGAGGCCAGTCAATCGAAATCTAGTGTTTGAATTGCCTAGTCATGTCTCTCTGAGGAGAAGCATACTACTGTCAGCTTGGACCAGAACAGAGTCATTCAGAGAGGATGTAATGGAGGCCATAGAAAGTGTCAAATTAAGAGAATCATCACTGCTGCGATATTATCAGGACATAAATAGTAGGACGGTAACGTAAACAAACATGGATGCCTGGTAACAGTAAGTGTAAAGAAACGAAAGTTAAGAATTCTTGAACTCGCCTGGGGACAGAATTATTTGTAGGGATCGTTATTTGTATTGGGAATACCTGTTCTGAAAAAATTATTCTTGATATTTAAACAGGACTATAACGTAATGTAAAAATAAAACGGGATGCCAAAAGAACGGACAGAAGTAAGATTACGGAAAAATCGGCAGAATTAAACTCGCAACAGTGAACGTTCCTATTTAAATTAACCACCTTCTTAGACTTCTTTATGGTCCAAACTAAAACAGACTAGTGAGCAGACGCTGTGCCATGTTTGTTACTTCCCGCAATTCGATTGCGAATATAATTTTTTCTATTCGCAATTCCATTGCGAATATAATTATTTTCTATTCACGATTCCATTGCGAATAGTGCCTCCCTTCTTCTTTTGCCGTCTGTCTAGCGTCGCGTGGAGTAGTTCAATTAATCAGTTGATGTTCCAGCGTCTGATGACTGATGTGTGGCACTGGGATAATGTCATTCCGTATCTTTGATATCGTCAATTCATTTTCTTCCCGATGGTCTCGTATCAGGTCGCCTTTCGCTTAGCGCCAGCAGTAGTGGTAGTTTGATGGTGTTGCATATCTACTAAGGAGATGGCCGAACCATTTGATCTTCTGCCTTTTAGTTTTACGTTTTAGTATATGTGGCACACAGTGTTGAACTGTTGATCCCACTGTCTGTCTTGTAAGATCATTTAACATTTCTTATGCATCTCATCTCACATGTGTTAATTTTGTCAAAGTGTGATGTGGGTAATGGCCAAGTTTGACTCTGGTAGCAAAGGGTTGGAGTGTAAATGCTATTTATTATCTGTCGTTTTGCAAACATAGGAATCTTTGGATGTTTCAGTCAGTATGAGTATGAGTGATAGTTGCTATTTAAGCGAACTTGCTTTTTGACAATTGATTTCAATTTCTCTGTCTATTCTGCCGTCTTCTGTGATCATACTTCGTACATATTTAATTTCTTTAAATTGATTCAGAGGTGTGCTATTTATCAGCATATAATATATATATATAGTGGCCCGTGAGATTGATAACCTGCATTACTTCAGTTTTGGTTGTATTTATGTTCATATATTGTATCTGTTCTATGTTGAACTCAGCTTATTAACTGATTCAGTGCCAAACAAAAATTACGTTTGGACCAAACATGGTACACAATCAAATGAACAAGTACAGGGTGTATTTTTAATGACTGTGCAGTGTTTGAAAATATTGCCGGTCCGAGTTTTGAATTTACCTATTTTGTTGCATGAACTTTACAGAGGATGAATAGAAATCTTGGACCAGCAATAGTTTGAAACACTGCACAGTCATTAAAAATACACCCTATAATATAATATTCATTTTTTGTTTGTTGAGTATTAAAATTGTATCAGATGCCATGAAACAAAACAAATAACACAGTGACCCTAGTATGGCGATATATTATCCTTTGGCACTGAATTAGTTAATATGATGTTACCTTTGTCCAAGAAGCCTGCTGGTTAATGGGAGCTGAAGTAGCACTGGCTGGACACTCACCTGCTGGTTAATATGAGTGGAAGTAGCACAGTGGCTGGACACTCACCTTCTGGTTAATATGACCGGAAGTAGCACAGTGGCTGGACACTCACCTGCTGGTTAATATGAGCGGCAGTAGCACAGTGGCTGGACACTCACCTGCTGGTTAATGGGAGCTGAAGTAGCACTGGCTGGACACTCACCTGCTGGTTAATATGAGTGGAAGTAGCACAGTGGCTGGACACTCACCTTCTGGTTAATATGACCGGAAGTAGCACAGTGGCTGGACACTCACCTGCTGGTTAATATGAGCGGAAGTAGCACAGTGGCTGGACACTCACCTGCTGGGTAAAATGAGCGGAAGTAGCACAGTGGCTGGACACTCACCTGCTGGTTAATATGAGCGGAAGTAGCACAGTGGCTGGACACTCACCTGCTGGGTAAAATGAGCGGAAGTAGCACAGTGGCTGGACACTCACCTGCTGGTTAATGGGAGCTGAAGTAGCACTGACTGGACACTCACCTGCTGGTTAATGGGAGCTAAAGTAGCACAGTGGCTGGACACTCACCTGCTGGTTAATGGGAGCTGAAGTAGCACAGTGGCTGGTCACTCACCAGCTGGTTAATGGGAGCTGAAGTAGCACTGGCTGGACACTCACCTGCTGGTTAATGGGAGCTGAAGTAGCACTGGCTGGACACTCACCTGCTGTCCTGTGGTCATGGATTTGATCCACATCATTACATATTTGGATTTTGTATATTGGCCTGGACTCCCGGGTCGACCTATTATAAAACAGGTACTAGGAAATGTCTTGGGAGGTAAAGGCAACCAGCATGATCCTGACCACATCACTCACTGAATGTCAACTGGTCTATTAAAATGTGGGTCTAGCAACATATGCCCCATGCATCTGAAGGCAGGTTTTTTTGCTTTGCGCTAGCTGACTTTGAACTCAATCGTAGTCCATACACACTACTTCTAGTAGTGCTGGACTGAATTTTGCGTGTGGGTTAGCTTTACCTATTAACATTGTCCTTCGTCATCAGGCAAACCTACTCCAACTTTAGAGGTTGAAGTCATGTAAAAGTGTCCTTTAATAACAAAGAAGCCTACATGTTCAGTTCACTTCCTGCGAATTAGGGGGGGGGGATTAGGTGATATATATATATATATATTATGGCCATCTGCAAGAAGAAAGAATTACCACATTACAAAGGGTGTCTTTAACAGTTTCAGCGCCAAACACAAATGGGAAGTAGAGGTGTGTCACAGTTATGACTTAAAAGTTGTTTATATGATGCAGACATGTTGTATATTTATATAAAATTAAAGGGGGTTTCATATGGAAAACTACTTTATTGACATTTTAACTATAGTTTGATTTATAAGCTCATGGCAGTTACAGGAAATTTGCATAAGACGAGTTTGTCGTTGTAATCCTTTATTACTTTAGTGTCGTCCCTGGAGTGAGGGGAATCAACATCCACAATTTTTTAACCCAATATTATTGTCCTAGAGAAACCACCAGAATCCGTCCACAAAACTCACTCAGTCTGTAGACACCTCTTTCTTACTCTCACTCACCCCTGGATCATGCCCCCTCTCATTCTTCCCCAACACAACATACTCAACAACTCTAGCTTTAACAAATAAATACAACAAATAATTTATTAAAGCAAAAAGTATGTGTGTGAGAAGAGTGTGTAATGTGAATAATGTGTGTCGAATATGCTAATGTGTATGTACAATCAGACCAGTGAATCAGGAGCAAAGTCTGTTACATCACTGTGCTGAGCACACAACAGCACCATGTATTCCGGACAGTGAACCTCACCCAGAATATGTTTCTCCGTCCACGTGACGACTTTCTCCGATAATGCTCGAACAAACAGGATGCTGGTCATCAGATAGACACTGTTCGATCTTGGTCTTCACTCTAACAAACACCATGAAGTTACTCTGTTTAATAATGTTTTTTGAACAGAGAATCTTTCAATTAACTGAAATGTTACTTGGGAAAATCTACTGTTCACAAGTCTCTGATTATAAGATTTTCCCCATCTTAAAAAAAAACAAAACCTATTAATGTTTTTAGGTAGATGTGTATGTGTGTGTGTGTGTGTGTGTGTGTGTGTGTGTGTGTGTGTGTGTGTGTGTGTGTGTGTGTGTGTCCTTGGTATGTGAGTTATGAATCTTCGGTGATGAAGCTTATCACTCAGTAAACACAACACTTATGTTCATCAAGTCTGGCTCAGCAGAAGCCAGGTTTCTGCAGACCAACTAGGTTCTGAGCCCCGTGTAAAAGCCTCTCAGTAACCACTGTCTTCATTCCGTGAGCCATCATTGTATAAAACTTTGAAACTGCCTCTTCGTAATAAATCATCGCACACTCAAGTGGACCTGTAAGTGGAACCTGTAGAATAGAGAATCCCCTGGTGAGAGCAACTCAATTCTGACCTTAATTAGGTGAGTGTAGGCCGATAGCAACACTCAGATCTATAACAGAGATCCGATCTCTGTCATACGGCCAAATAGCTCATCACATTGGTCTGATACATGGCAACACCAGGAAAGAATAAAGGAATGGGTAGAAACCCAGCATATGCCCTACTGGAAGATCCTACCTTTTCACATTCCCCTCCTCCCTCCCAACCATCTTCAATCTCTCCAGTTATCATCCCACTACATTGTCCTCAACTCCCCGAGTAAAATGATATATCACACAAGCTAGTTAAAGCCATACAATAGGACACTAGTGCCGACGCTCCTATAATACTTTCTAGCACCGCACTTATAGAACATTCTATCACCGCACCTATAATACATTCTATCACCGCACAGTACTGTACTCTATTCCTAATCATACTCTAAGTTAGATATGATTAATAGAATACCATATGCCTATTCCGGTTGATGATTGAGACTATGCAATCCCAGACTGGATCTATGTCCGCCGATAAATTATCAACATGTTGACACTATAGTCTCTTTGAATTAACACAACTCGGAATACTGCGCCGATCTTTAACACTTCAGAATTTTTGCCCGACTCACACCAACTTGTTTACCGCAACGGGTTTTATATCGGGCTTGCGTCACCAAAAAGTCTAGACGCTAATCAGTCCAGAGTCTGGTTTTCTCCGCTTGTTTTAGACTGACTGGAATCAAACCGCCGTCTAGTTTGCTTACATCTGGGACTTGTCCCGGCACTTCCGAGAGTCCCGCTAATCTGGGAAATTGTCTGTCTCATACAACAAAGATCCTGGCTGTCTGTGAGCCAGGGGATCCTTCCCCACATCACAGAATCCATCCGACGTCTGGCCAGACACTCCGTCTATCACTTCAAAGGCTGACTCCCGACTTGTAGACGGATGGCACCATTGTACGTTTCTCGAGCAACAACTTGTTAACAAAATGCCGACCGGGGTTAGACATTTTGACGCGATTTATTTTGTTCCTCAGTCTATACAACATCAAAGGGTTTGCCTGTTTTTGCAGACGAATGTCGGGTCTTGTTTGTCATCGATCGAACTATCAAGTTTATTTTTCGTGACAGAGTTATCATCCCATGACATTTAATCAGTTAATGTCATGTTTCTATATTTGTTGTGGTGTCGACCCATTGCCTCATCGTACATGAAACCTAGCTATCTTTTCTGTTCTTGCTAAGCTAAAGTGATGTTTATTATGGTCAAAGTATTTAAGTTTATAAGACATATTGCTGTTAAATAGCCAGTTTTCATTGATTTTCTGGTCTTCTAGAATAACATAATTCTGTCAGTGAAATAAACCATCTTATATAAACATGTATGAAGAATAAGATTATAACATTTTATTAGTAGTAAACTTTAATGAGACAGTATTAATAATATTTTAGATGAAGTTGTGGATAGCTGCTCTCATTTTGACGTTTGGCTGCTTCTTGCCATCATTTGGTGAAGAAGAAGTGGAAACCAGAGTTCTTGTTTCAAAGAACATTCTGAATAAATATGCTGTTGAAAGAAAGGATTTAACAGTAGAATATAAAATATACAATGCTGGAAAAAGGTAAGTTAAAGTTTTGTCATATATCTGGTTAAATTAACTGTGTTGATTTTCTTGATTTTCTTTGTTGTAGATATGTGTAATTAGAAAGAGCTTAGAAGCAACAGGAGTGTGATTCCTGAGATGAATGTAGTGAATGACTTGGACTGCCATTCCAAAGTAAATAACGTTTGCTTTGAAGAAGCTAATGAAACTAGAAAATTATATACAACTGTAAGAAAGATACAAATAGCATACTTTGGTCATGTGAGGAGAAGAGAGACAATGCAGAGGCAATTAGAAAAATCAGTGGAAAAGGAGGCAGAAGAAGACAAAGAGAAATGATGCTGGATGCAGTGAGAGGCATGGATGATATTAGCAGCAGAGTTGATCCAGAACACCAAGGACCGAGGTATGTGAAGAGACAAGAGCAACTACTTTAGTTGGCAGGGCACTTAATGATGATATATTTTGTATATCCACAGGTAGGGCTGAAAAGTTTATAGTTTCTAACTGAAGACTGTTTTATGTGTAAGTGAAGTCATGGCTTGGCTTGAGATGTACGCTGTTTGGGAATAAATACAGAAAAAGTAGAGGCAGTCATAGATAGCTTCAGAATATGTAGTAGTAGTAGTAGGCCTCTTTCAGTCCTGAAGGACTATAGAGTTGTGCCGCTTGGGAGGTGCCTGGCAGCACCGCTGGTGACTGTATAGTCCAATTCGAGAATGACAATCTCTGTCACAGTTTCCGCATCTGTAAGACGAGGCAAGTCCCGCAGTAAGTGACTGCTCTTTGAGCCTGTGCCGTCTCTCCTCAGTTTTTTGGATCTGATTGCGCTCAAAGAGCACCAGTCCGTTTCGTACATCTCTTCTCCAGGAGCATCTGTCTGTTGCAACTCTTTCCCACGTGTCTGGATCTATTCCAATGGTTTTCATATCTTGTTTACACACATCCCTATATCGCATTTGGGGTCTTTCGGTTGGCCTCTTTCCTGTGGCTAGTTCTCCGTAAAGGAGATCTTTGGGAATACGTTCGTCCTCCATTCGAGATACGTGGCCCAACCACCGGAGGCGTCTCTGCTTGAGGAGGGTGTGCACTGTGGTAATATCTGCTCTTTCAAGCACCTGTTTGTTTGTTATGTGGTCTTTCCATGTTATGCCCAGGATACGTCTCAGACATCTTATGTGGAAGGAATTCAACTTCCTTTCCTGTTTTGAGTACAGGGTCCAGGATTCAGACCCGTAGAGTAGTGTGCTAACAACACAAGCTTTATATACTTGAGCTTTTGTACGCTCTGTTAGTCTATTATTCTCCCAAACTCTTTTAGCTAGCCTGGAAAATGTTGTGGCTGCCTTTCCAATGCGTCTGTCGATTTCTGTCTCTAATGAAAGATTATCTGATATTGTCGATCCCAAATACACAAAATCGTGGACGACTTTCAATTCGTAATTAGAGATTTTGATTGACGGAGGCGCATCAGCATCTTGTTCCATCACCTGTGTTTTATTTAGGCTAATGGTGAGCCCAAAGTCTTTGCAGGCGGCTGCAAAACGATCTATGAGCCTTTGGAGATCTTCTGCTGTATGAGTAGTCAGTGCTGCATCATCTGCAAAAAGTAGTTCTCTTACGCATCTTGGTCTTATTTTGGTCTTTGCCTTGAGTCTTGATGGGTTAAAAAGTTTGCCATCAGATCTTGTATGGAGGTATGTGCCTTCAGTGGCAGTCCCAAATGCTTGCCTTAAGAGAACAGCAAAGAAGATACCAAAGAGTGTAGGAGCAAGCACGCATCCCTGCTTTACTCCGCTGCTAATGCTGAATGACTGGGATGTTGAGCCGTCAAATAAAATGGTCCCCTGCATGTTTTCGTGGAATGATTTCACGAGACTAAGAAGGGTGGGTGGACATCCAACCTTTTCAAGGACCTTAAAAAGGCCGCTTCTGCTCACGAGGTCAAAAGCCTTTGTGAGGTCGATGAAGGCTATATATAATGGCTTCCTCTGTTCTATGCACTTCTCTTGGAGCTGCCGGAGTGAGAAAATCATATCGATGGTGGACCTGTTGGGTCTAAATCCGCACTGCGATTCGGGGTAGATTCTTTCAGCAAGAATGTGTAATCTTTTAAGGATTACTCTGGCAAAAATCTTGCCTGTAATGCTGAGAAGGGAAATGCCGCGATAGTTGTTGCAGTCGCTTCTGTCGCCTTTGTTTTTATAAAGGGTAACGATGTTTGCGTCTTTCATATCTTGTGGTATTGATTTTTCTCTCCAGCAGAGCTGTAATATTGCATACAGTTCTGGGATGATCGTTTCTTTGCTACATTTTAAAATTTCAGGTGGAATACTATCTTTTCCAGGTGCCTTGCCGGTTCTCTTACGCATCTTGGTCTTATTTTGGTCTTTGCCTTGAGTCTTGATGGGTTAAAAAGTTTGCCATCAGATCTTGTATGGAGGTATATGCCTTCAGTGGCAGTCCCAAATGCTTGCCTTAAGAGAACAGCAAAGAAGATACCAAAGAGTGTAGGAGCAAGCACGCATCCCTGCTTTACTCCGCTGCTAATGCTGAATGACTGGGATGTTGAGCCGTCAAATAAAATGGTCCCCTGCATGTTTTCGTGGAATGATTTCACGAGACTAAGAAGGGTGGGTGGACATCCAACCTTTTCAAGGACCTTAAAAAGGCCGCTTCTGCTCACGAGGTCAAAAGCCTTTGTGAGGTCGATGAAGGCTATATATAATGGCTTCCTCTGTTCTCTGCACTTCTCTTGGAGCTGCCGGAGTGAGAAAATCATATCGATGGTGGACCTGTTGGGTCTAAATCCGCACTGCGATTCGGGGTAGATTCTTTCAGCAAGAATGTGTAATCTTTTAAGGATTACTCTGGCAAAAATCTTGCCTGTAATGCTGAGAAGGGAAATGCCGCGATAGTTGTTGCAGTCGCTTCTGTCGCCTTTGTTTTTATAAAGGGTAACGATGTTTGCGTCTTTCATATCTTGTGGTATTGATTTTTCTCTCCAGCAGAGCTGTAATATTGCATACAGTTCTGGGATGATCGTTTCTTTGCTACATTTTAAAATTTCAGGTGGAATACTATCTTTTCCAGGTGCCTTGCCGGATTTGAGAGAGTCTAGTGCTTCGCTGATTTCTGTAAGGCAAGGTTCGTTATCCAAGGCATGCATGGCGGACTGTTGATCGATGGCTTCCAGAGCTTCTTCGCTGACAGTGTTATCCACTGAGTATAGCTCTGAGTAGTGTTCTACCCAGCGATCCATTTGTTTCGCTCGATCTTTTATGATTACCCCCTCAGTTGATCGTAAAGGGGCCATCTTATTTTTTGATGGACCGACAGCTTGCTTGATGCCCTCATACATTCCTCTTATATTTCCAGTGTCTGCACAAGTCTGAATTTGAGCAGAGAGCTGTAGCCAGTACCTGTTCGCACATCTTCTTGCCATCTGTTGTATTCTATTTCTGGCCGTTCGCAATGCCTGCAGTGTTTTCTCTGAAGGTGATGTTTTATACATCGAGAATGCATGTCTCTTTATCTCCAGGACTGGGAGCATCTCTTCAGAGTGTGCTTCAAACCAGTCGGTTGACTTAGTTTGCTTCTTGCCAAATGTTGATAGTGCTGTATTGTAGATGGTGTCGCGAAAATGACTCCATCTCTCGGTGGAATCTCCGTCTGTGGGGCCGGGCAGAGTATCCGCTAGAGCCTGCATGAATTTGTTGACCTTCTCTTTATTTTGGGTGCCACTGGTGTCAATGCGTGGTCTTCCTTCTGTTCGGCTTCTGTAGATTCTCTTGGGCTTTATCTTCACCTTGCTGGAGACGAGTGAATGGTCGGTGTCGCAGTCAGCACCATGATAGCTGCGAGTCATCCGTACATTGCGGAGGTTGCTGCGTTTAGTGAGCACCAGGTCGAGTTGGTGCCAGTTCTTTGATCTGGGGTTCCTCCATGACACCTTGTGTTGAGGTTTCGTGTCAAAGAAGGTGTTGGTCACGCACAGATTATGGTGGCTGCAGAATTCCAAGAGACGTTGTCCATTGTCATTGATCTTCCCAACGCCAAACTGTCCTAGACATGAAGGCCAAGATTCGTGGTCGGAGCCAACCCTGGCATTGAAATCCCCCAGGATAAAAAGATGTTGTTTCTCTGGTGTTTCACTGACTTCTTTGCTAAGGTCGTCATAGAACTTGTCTTTAGATTCTGATGCTGCTGTTAGTGTTGGGGCGTAAACGCTTATAATACTAACTGGGCCTGCCTCTGTCTGGAGTTGGAGCTTCAATATTCTTTCAGTGCCATCACTTGGTGGTATGATGGAATTGAGCAGCTTGTTTCTGATAGCGAAGCCAACTCCATGCTCCCTGGTCTCTCCGCACGGCTTGCCATGCCAGTAGAAAGTGAAGTCCCTCTCCTTGATGCTTCCAGATTCTTGGAGTCTGGTCTCTTGCAGGGCGACAATGTCTATCCCCAGTCTTAGCAGTTCGTTGTTTATCACTGCAGTTTTGCGGGCATCCACAATCTCATTTAGATCGTCTGAGATGCCAGGGGTCATGGTTCTTACGTTCCATGTTCCCAGCCTTAGGGCCGGTTGTTTTGTTTTTTTCTTGCTGTTAGGTGTATAGATTGCGGTCCATGTGTCAGGATTTTCCCCTAAGCTCCACACACCCTCAGGAGCAGATGAACCATGGCGAGACAACACCTTATTGACTGGGGGCTGCCCAGCTTAGGCGGGCGGTAGCTGTTTAGTGAGATACGATGATCTCTCCCACCGTCGGAAGTAGCCCCTGGCGCCTTGCTGTACGCCAATCGAGCATTAAGACTTATAACCGGCAAATGCTACTTCCCGTGTTGTGTCACCGCTTTACGCGGTGCTGAAGTGACCTCTTCAGGGCACAAGCCTGGGCAATGGAAATCGGAGAACCAGCTGTTGCCCAGTAGCAGGTTCCCCCTCTCCACGTCGCCGATGTTGACCAAGGGAAAGGCAGTAGCCAATGCAACTTGGCATCGGTGCCGTCGCAGGAGTTGCCAGAACTATGTTGTTTACAACATGGAACTGCCTTAGGGACTCCATCTCCGGATTTGTCCTCAGAGTTTACTCCCGAAGCCTTTCCCATATGGGTATACCCGCAAGGCAGCGGAAGTTTGAGATTTAGAGTTCCCTCTCTTAGAAGAGATACCAACCAAGGCTGACGAGCCTCCTCTGCCCGGGAATCAATAAGGAGGGAAGTCTACCATTCTTCCTTCCTGGCAGTGACCATACTGATCGGATGACCGTAGCCATTGTCTCTACTGAGAGATCCTCTGCCCACCGTCACTGACTTGAAACCATAACCAACAACTATCTGTCAGCTGCTCCCAAGTCCAATCCACCACCTGCTCACATGGCTTCACGTTACCCTGTTGGGGGGGGGGGGGGCTAAACGGGTACTCCACCTTGCCCAAGGGTGTCCCGTAGGCTAGCGGAGGGAAGGAGGCACATTACTTCTCTTTTGATAGGGTATACCCCTACTCCGCTACCCCAATCAGAATATGTATAATCAGAACATATAGACAAAATAGAAATTCAGTAAATAATGTAAAATGTATTTGTTTTTCCTCAGTGCGGTTTATGGTGTGGTGTTATTAGAAAATGGTTTTCCAGACAGTGAGTTCAGCACTGTAAGTGGCAGTCGCAGAGTCAAATGGGAGAGGTTAGCTCCGTATCCTTGCAGTGACATGGAGTCTACACAAGTTGTGTTTTGTAAATGTTTTACTGTTGTTAATGTTTAGTAGAAGAAAATGAAATGTTAATGCTTATACTGATTAATGGTAGCTCGTTGAAGATACAATAAAGGAAGTCATGCGGCTGGTTTTTTCCCCCCCACTACAGTGCAAACACTTACGGAGATCTCTCATGTGGCAAATTTATATTGTGAAAAAAAATGTCTGTTGTGAAGAACAATTTGTATATTGCCGGCTATATTTCTTCTTTGTCTTTGTAAAAAATGTCCGGTTAAGCAGAATGCATTTATCAGGAATTTTTGGATATGCCAAATGATTAAACATATTCCAACTATATAATTTGATCTGCTTAAGGCGAACATTTTTCAAATACATTTGTAAAACTTTTCGGCTATTTTTGGAAATTGTGCGCTTCACCAGTGTTAGAATTTTAGTTATTTCCCCTCTACAAATAGCTGGAAAGTTAAAATTTATATCTTTGAAAAGAAAGATTGAGCTATTACAAGAAGTGGAAAATAATGGCAAAAAGAAAATGGAAATAGCAAATGAATTCGACATTCCAAAATTAACGCTTTTAGTAATAATAAAAATTAATGAAGAACCGAAAAGCGGAATTTAAGGATGTTATGAAACAAATTTTCGTTAACTCAAGTACGAGTACTAAGATACAGAGGGAAATTGCAGCTTTTTCATTTCAAATTATAAAAAGTGCTGTTATTCTCTACATATTTCTGCCAACTTTCTAATTAACACTTTTGGTGATTTACACATTTTCTGTGTCATACATCTGTCGTACTCAATGCTAATTCATTATTGTATTGTACATTGTGAATGCATTACCACATACTTGAACTCTTATCTGAATGAATTTCTGATAAGAACTATTTCTTGGGTCCCTGGTGAATTCTTCTTATCAGATTTGCACTGCATTTTTCATTAGTCTTTTGGTATTAAGATTCCTGCTGCTATTTGTTTTGAAACTTATGAAATGTCATCTCATCTCATCTCATCTCATCTCATCATGTTCCTCTTGTACCTTGAGGTGTCGAGGTGAAGTATAAACTTTGTGAGGGTGCCCGAGTATGGACTTCATATATCGATATTCCCATGGACTCTGCTATTCCCTCCGTCCAACGTTTACGTGGTCGGCCTCTTCCTCTGATTCCATCTGGTCTGTACATCATTGCGTGTTGTGGTATGCTGTTGACTGGTAACCTACTTGCATGGCCAAACCATTTGACTTGCTGCTTTCTGATAAAATCTAGTGCGGCTATAATCCCCACTTTAGTCCTGATTTCTTACTTTCTGATCTTATCTCTTCTTGATATGTTGAGTATTCGTCTCAGGAACCTTATTTCTGTTGTTGTAATTTTTCTTTTCTCTTTTTCTGTCATTATCCAGGTTTGGCATTGGTAGCATAGAGTTGGCAGGAAGATTGTGTTGTAAAGTGCTTTCTTAGTAGTTATTGATACATGTTTGTTCTTTAGTATTGGTGCCATTTGTCCAATGAGTTGATTTGCCTTATTGCACCTATTTTCGATCTCGTCTTCTGATCTGCCATTTGATGATATTATACTTCCTAGGTACTTGAAACTCTTTACTTGTTTCAAGGGATGTTCATTTAGGTGAATTGTTGTTGTTTGTTATTCTTTAGTTATAGTCATTACCTCTGTTTTGCTTGTGCTAATTTTCATGTTATGTTCCCCACACATTTCGTTTAGACTATTCATGTGGTCTTGTAATTCAGCTTCTGAATTTGCTATTAGTGCTTGGTCATCCGCAAACAGGAGTTCTCTAATGGTTAGATTTGCAGATGGTTCTTCTTCTGTCTTCTCGTCATGCGGTATTCTTGCTGTCTCTGCTTGGCTGGTTTCTTTACATATGTTGTCTATATATGTTATGAACAAGAGGGGGGACAGGCACAACCTTGTCGTACTCCAGATCTTATGGTGAAGGGTTCTGAGTGTCCTCCAGTTGCTCTCACTATGCATTCCCTGTTGTTGTATAAACTTCTACATAGGTTTGTTAGATGTGTACTCACTCCATATTAATTAAGGATTTCCCACAGCTTGTTTCTATCTACTCTATCGAATGCCTTTTCTTAGTCGACATGAAATGTCATCTGTTTCCTAAAAATCTGTATTTGTGATTAAACCAAGCAAATGAAAGCTTCACATAAGAAGTTGATATTGTTTTGAATGGATGACATTTATATTGTAAAGAATTAGGATAAGAACTTGTAGATGAATGTTGGAAGAATTGATTTTTGTCAAATGTTTAATATTAATAGTGTCTTTTATTATTTTGGTTGGTTAGATAATTATACCTTGTTTAATTATACTTCTTAACCCTTTACAGGGCAGACGTTTGTCTGTTTTGTAGCCCTGAATGGGCAAGAAGAATTTTGAGATTCGGTAAAATTTTGGGTTACGTTAGTAAAATCATCACATAAAAGGTGTTAGTTAACCGATTTTACTTAAATAAAAAACAAAATGAAGTAAAAAGCATGCAGAGTATTTTACTCACGTGAATGTTCCCAGTAATCCACACATGAACACAAATATTTACAAAATACAACATATTGTTTGTGATTGTCAGTCATTATTACGGCAATTTACAAACACATTTTCAGAATCAGAATCACTTTTTTTAAAGTCCGACCCCACGACTGCAAACGCAAAGCAACTCTGATCACTGATATCTAGCTCTGATTCAGTCAAATTCGTGCATTTAAATGTCACTTAAATTGAACCCAGTGAAATCTCCACTATCACTTGAAGAATTGTCGAAATCCATTTTGAAATACAAAGCGTAAAACTCCCCAAAACTATTTTTAAAATCTGTTCAAATTCAAAGTACACGCTTGCGAATGGCGACCATGTTGTCAAGCTATCAGCGGAGCTGAAAGTAGACAATCGGAAGTCTCAGAAAGCCGAGAGATCGTGTTTTTACAATGCATAATAGTCACGGACGCTTTCAGACGATTTGCCCGATCGGGGGTAAAAACATTCTCGGGCGTTTTGCCCGTAAAGGGTTAAAATACAAGGAAAAAGATGAAGAGATATACAAAGGGAAAAATAATGTTGCGATCGTCCTCAGGCTGATTTTCTAAGCATTTGTACTCTCAGTAGTTTGCTATGGCTTTCTGAATGAGAAGTGTTTAAGTACAACATGATGCTGGTGTAGGGGTTGAACTATCTACCTCACCATCAGCATGCCAGAAGTTTAAGAGCTAGTGCTCTTATTGTTTCAGTCCCTTCGACATCTAGAAACATGTATAAAATAGGTGTGCACAGATAGATCAGTGAAGGCATACATGTAATTAAAGAGAATGGTACAAGAAGCAACTATGGAATAGAATGATAAGATAACTTTACAACCCACTGAAGGGCTGAGATACCGGATGATGATGATACTTTATAATTTTCAATTTGACAGCAGACTCTTTAACTAAACGCAGACAGGCTAATATAACCCATGTGTTGATTGTGAGACCTTTGATTTGGGGCTTCTACAAATTCAGTTCAGCAGAGGTCAGCTTCTTCTTCTTCTTCTTTTGTTCGCCTGAAATATGTTTATAACTGCAATGTTGTCTCTTGTATGAATCTAACAGTCTGTTTTAGTTCACTCAGTGGTCCATAGAGTTTATCTTCCACTGTTGTCTCTCTAGGCCAGCAGAGGTCAGCTATCTCGCGTCTGATGAGTGTCGCGAGATTGCCATGAGTTAAACAGATAAATATACCGACGTTTGCTGGGCGTGTATTTTCTAGGCCCACAACAGCCGTACTGGAAAAACAGCACAGGTTACATCAGGTCAGCCCATATACACATTTGGTGGTGAGTGAGGAGGAAGTGAGTGCGCTGAATCAGATATCACTTTGACAAGTCATAAACACATCAGACGGAAATGGCTGCTGGGATTGTCACCACTGAACAGAAGCTTGACAGTTGTCAACAGTCAGAGACAAACCGGAATTGGCATCGAGAGACAGGAAAACAGTGCATCTGTCAATTCTTGGTTTCCGGCACATCGAGAAGTTGACGGGGTTATTTGCAACTCTTTGTTGGAAGTAGACATAAACTTGCTGGCTTGTTTGGAAAATCTTAACAATTACTGACAACTTTGACAGGACTAAAGCCAGGAAAATAGATTCTTGCAAATGGCTGATATGTCCAAATAACACCTGTGTGGGGGCGAAAAGGATAACGTCACGTGGACAACTTGGGTAGTTTGCCATATAAACTCGAGTTGGGATCAACTAGGGTGGACTTGAATAATGCTCTAGTCGGAGTGAGGGCACTGCAGCGCCTAGTGGAAATAATATCTACCGTGTGTTAATTAGTGACTTAATTTTACACGTGCCTATATGGCAGATGTAGATATGATTTATAGGACTGCAGTAGTGCCATTTAAGGTATAACTTATTATAATATATTCGTTATAATTACTTTAGGCAGTAGCCTTGTTAAACTATAGTGTGATGATTAGCACTGTTAGTGGAAACTAGCTAGAGTAGGGAAGTGATACTTGGCTCTGTTAGCTAGAATAGATTAGTGAAGTGTTGATAAGCTTTACTAGTTGAGTAATGAAGGATAATTGGGATCCTCCCGTAGGTGTCCCTGGTGGGCGGGGTTCCGCATTCTGTTTGCTGATATTTTCCTTTGTCATAGCCTGATTCGACTCTAGGTGGGTAGCTAATCTGCTCTATGACTAAGTCTAGTTAGCTAAAGATCATTAAGCAAGGTGATAGGCTTACACTCAGCCAAAAGGATCAGTGACTAGTACTATCACCAGATGTGTTGTTTCTATCCTAGGTTCCCTACCAGATCCAAGGAAACTCAACAAGTTTAAAAAAAACCCATTCGGAAGAACACCAGTTCAACAATCAATAAAGTTGCATACAGAACGTAACTAAAGCTAGGAGGAAGTTGATTCACCAAAGTGAGGGATGCATACTGATGCACCACACAGCATCAGACAGTAGTAACTAAATGAGAACAGTCTAATAGTTACCTAGTGTTATATAATCTCGTGTAATAGAACACAAGACATTATACTTGAGGCTAGATAGACACGAGTGAGGATCCAGTACAGTAACAATTAACATTAATGACTGTGTACACACTGCAAAAGACTTGTGCAGTTTGTTTAGGAACATTAGGAACGGACATTGTGTAGAGTGCAACCGGTCCCTGATTAACTCTTAATACCACCGGTGTCTATTTCGGATGTTCATGAAATTGGATTACCAGAGGTCTACAGAGGCAAAGCATTATCCGGCAAGATGGTTCCGGCAACGGGTGAGACGTACTTGTTCTGACGTAACGTGCTGTGGTCTATCTTTGCTGTGATCAGCTGACTGAGTTGATGTCTGAGAGACAGAGTCTACACACTTTATAGAACACGTCACACATTTTATTCGCATACACGTCTCATACACGTTACACTTTTATTTTAATAAATCAATCTTTATTAATTTCTAGAAGCAAGAGTTGTTGAGTATGTTGCGTTGGGGAAGTATGAGAAGGGGGCATAGTACGACAGTGTGAGAGTGATAGGAAAAGGTGTCCATAGGCTGATGGAGTGTGTTGGACGGAAGCTGGTGGATTCTCCAGACTATTGAGGGGGAAAAATAATATTATAATGTGGGTGTCGGATCTCCTCACTCCAGGGACGACACTTTAAAGGAGGACACGACATTATTGGGGGCTCGTAAACGTGATATTTGGACAGTGGGATCTCTCGTAAACGTGATATTTGGACAGTGGGATCTCTCGTAAACGTGATCTTTGGACAGCGGGATCTCTCGTAAACGGGATCTTTGGACAGCGGGATCTCCCATAAACGGAATCCTTGGACAGCGAGATCTCCTGCAAGCAGGAACCTTTGACAGTGGGATCTTCTGACAACGGGGTCTTTTGACACGGGATCCTTAGTTATAAGAGGGAGATATCATTTTGGAGAATCTTGCTAGAGTGAATGTGGATAGGGGTTAGGACTAATATCTTACCTGTTCACACTTCACACGTCTGCATAGGTCTGTGGTCCTGATTCTACTCTTGTCACTGCGTGAATGTGCTGTGTGTGGTAATATCTAGATTTATAGTACTTGTTCATATATCTGTATAGTAATTTGCAGTTATATTGTACTAGACCGGCTAGCTTACCTCTCTGTATAATGGCCACCCCTAAACTGAGCACGTTAGAATTAAAGGCAAGGGGGGAAGAAATGGGATTGGCTGGGTCTTCTCTAACGGATTACATACAGGAAGTGGAGAGAGAGTATCGTCAAGCGGAACGGGAAGAGCGAAAGGCCGAGTTGGAATTGAGTAGGGAAGCTGAGCAAGCAGCTAGGAAATTGGAAGCTGAGCAAGCAGCTAGGAAATTTGAAGCTGAGCAAGCAGCTAGGAAATTAGAAGCTGAACAGGAAGCACAGAAAAGGGAGCACGAGTACTGGATGAGGGAACTCGAGTTGAAGAGTCAATCTAATGGAAAAACTGAGGGAGCAGTTGGAGGTTCCTCCATCCCAGGATCAACACCAGTAGGTGGACATGGGTACCATGCTATGAAGTTTCCTTTAGCGGTCTACGAGGAGGACAAAGAGAAGATTGATCAATACCTTCAACGCTTTGAGGCTATGTCAGTTGCTATGGGTTTGGAGCGTAACAAATGGAATCTTAAGCTATCCCAGGGATTACGCGGGACGGGATACGAGGTTTATACTCGCCTGCCACCAGGACATGAGAACAATTATGATGAGTTAAAGACGGCTCTGCTGAAACGATTCGAGGTTACGTCACATACCTACCGGAAAAAATTTCGAGCAGCGAAACGAGAACCGGGAGAGTTGTTTGCCGCCTACAGTTTGCGTCTTAAATCTTATCTCCATAAGTGGATGGATTTGGCTGGGTTCGCACATGACTATGAGAGTCTGGAAGAGCTCATGGTGGTCGACCAGCTGAAGAAGCAAATGTCTAAACCTCTCAGGACGTTCCTGGGAGAACAAGGAGCGGAACGTATTGACCTCGTGACTAAATTAGCAGAACGGTTCGTCGAGGTACATGGGGAGGCAGGGGAAAACCTTTCCACCAACACCAAAAGTCAAGAGAAACATGACAAGAAGAAAGCCAAAAACTCAGGAACAAAAAAGTGGGAACCTTATGTGCACAAATCAGAGGATAGTTCAGAGAAGAAGAAGGAGGGAAGCAAGAGCACTTCAAGCTCTACACCTAAACGACCGTGGTCGGAGAAGTGGTGTTCAATTTGTAAGTCACCCTCTCACAATACGAGGGACTGCAAATCGAAGGCTAAGAACCCTCACTTTGCAGCATGCCAAGTGACTTCCAAGGAGGTTGTCACGGAAAATGCCAAGGTCAACAAGGAAGCTCGCCACCAGGAGAGCTCATTCAAGTCCGACAATAGAAAATCTAGGACAGGGAAATGGTGCAACCAATGTCAGTCAAACACGCACAATGCTATTGACTGCAGGGGAAAGTCAGGAGACACTCAATTCGTCGTGCGCTCAGGAAAACCTAAGGTGGAGCCCACCGAACAGGTCGAGGCCGAGGAAGAGACTCCAGACCAGGAAAAACCACCTGTAGTGGAATTGGTAGAGGTTAACGGTCGTCAAGTGGAGTGTTTATACGACACAGGACTGGACGGGGAGGCCGTGATTTCTGCGGATCTGGTACATCCAGAACAATTCACAGGTGAAACCTTGGATATACAGCCTGCACAGAAGAGTGCTGTAGTCATGAAGTTGCCCATTGCTAATGTGGAGATTCGGTCAAGGTACGTCACCGGCACCATCAAGGCCGCTGTATTGACTGATCCCATTTTTCCAGTCATCCTAGGTTGCCGGTATGTCTTTCTGGGAATGCCCAGGGAGCCAATCCATATGGGAGCAATGCAGACACGCTCTCAGACGAAAACGGAAGAGGCAGACGCAATTGTGACTAACCCAATGCCGGGGGAGCTACGAACTGCCCAGAGTGAGGATGATACTTTACGTCCTTGCTACAAAAAGCTGCAGAAAAGTGCTGATCCACCAGGACGGGGGCAGTACTACATGAAGAATAGGGTACTCTACAGGAGAGCAGGAAGGGGAGACAACCTATACGGTCAGTTGGTCGTCCCGAAAGCTCATCGGTCCCAGATTCTTCATATGGGGCATACCATCTCCTTTAGTGGACACATGGGTATTGCCGCCACCATGCAGCGGATTTCCTGCCACTACTATTGGCCGGGAATGACAGATGATGTGCGTCGGTATGTGAAGTCATGCCCTGAGTGCCAGAGGGTGGCACCGAAACACTGGACAGCACCGGTGATGTTGGGTGAGATGCCCATCATGAACTCTCCTTTCGAGAGGGTAGCCATCGATATCGTGGGTCCACTTCCCAGGACTAGGAAGAGGAACATGTATATACTCACAATGGTGGATTGCTGTACAATGTGGGGTGAAGCCATACCGTTGACCACGATTGACTCGAAAAGAGTGGCGGACGCACTGATGGAGGCCTTTACCAGATTAGGCTTTCCGGATCAAATTCTGACGGATAATGGATCTCAGTTTTGTGGAAACTCATGGAGGAGGTATTTAGGGTGTTTCACTCTAACCACATACATACCAGCCCTTACCACCCTCAAGCCAATGGACAAGTGGAGCGTTTCAACGGCACGTTGATGACAATGCTCAGGAAATTAGCGCAGGAAAAACCTGATAGGTGGGATGAATATATCCCAGCAGCACTCTTTGCCTATCGGGAAGTTCCTCATGGCTCAACAGGACTACCACCCGCTACGTTGCTGTTTGGTCGTCCAATCAAAGGACCGTTGGAAGCCATGTTGAGGAGTTGGACGGAAGAGGGGACGTCAGAAGAAGTGATCTCATCCTATCAATACGTGGAGGAACTGAAAGAAAAACTCCATAAGGGATGGACTCTGGCAAATCAAAACTTGAAAAAGGCCAGGAAAAGACATGCGGCTTACTACAACCGTAGGTCTAAAGAAAGATCTCTAGAGGTGGGAGATAAAGTCTTGTTGCTACTCCCAACGGGAAACAACAAACTGGAGATAGGTTGGCAAGGACCATTTCCCGTGGAAAGGGTAATATCCAGAACCAACTATCAGATCCGGATCCGGGGAAAGTCGAAGATTTTCCATATCAATCTCTTGCGGAAATACGAAGAGAGACCCGGAGACAAGGCAGCTCACCTCATGGCAATGGCTGTTGCAGTGGAGACAGAAGTGGGAACCAGCGAGGGCAGGGAATATCCCTTGGTACACCAGGAAACTTATAGGGATGTGCAAGTGAACCCTGATCTGACCTCCCAGGAGAGGGAAAGGATAACCCAGGTTCTCAAGTCTCATAAGGAGATATTGACTGATAAACCAGGACGAACGAGGTTGGTGGAGTTCGAGATGACTTTGACCACACAGGAGCCTGTTCGCCAAAAGGTTTACCCAGTGCCATTCTCTAAAGAAAAGGCCCTGGAGGAGGAAATAAAAAAACTGCTGGAGGATGACGTGATTGCACCATCCACATCCCCATACAATGCGGGGGTAGTTTTGTTACGCAAACCAAGTGGAGAACACAGGTTGTGTATAGATTACCGACTGCTGAACAGTCATACACAGTTTCAGGTGGAACCTTTGCCGAATCCAACTCAGTTATTCGCTAGGCTCCATAAGGCTCGGTACTTTTCAAAGGTGGATCTGAGTCGGGGGTACTATCAGATACCAGTCAAACCGGAGATTCGACCACTGTTAGCTTTCAGTACACCCAGTGGACACTACGAATTCAAGGTCATGCCCTTTGGACTCAGCAATGCACCTAGTGTGTTTACACGCATGATGAGGACTTTACTAGATCCGTTACAGGATCCGTCCATCATCTCATTCATGGATGATATTCTGATTTCCAGTGACAGCTTGGATGACCACTTACAATCCTTGGAGAGAGTATTTAATAGACTCAAGGAAGCAGGGCTTACTGCTTGTCCAACCAAGTGCATGATTGGTTACCAGACTCTGGAATTTCTAGGTCACACCATCACTCCAGGACACATTGTCCCAGAAGAGAAGAACCTGGAGAAAATCAGAAATGCACCAAGGCCAAAAACGAAGAAGGATGTGCGATCTTTTCTCTCGTTGTGTGGGTTCTACCACAAATTTATCCCACATTTCACGGAACTGGGAGCTCCGTTGACGGAAACCTTGAAAAAGGGATTACCGGATCAAATCATTTGGACACCAGAATGTGAGAATGCCTATAGTCAGTTAAAGGAGGCCTTGGTCAGCAAACCTGTATTACAGCTCCCTGACCTTTCCAAACCATTTGTGTTGAGAACAGATGCGAGTGCGATTGGAATTGGAGCCGCTTTGTTACAGGAAGGAAAAGACGATGCTTCGGTTTTGAAACCTGTGGCATACGCAAGTAAGAAACTTCTACAGGCGGAGAGGAATTATTCAACCGTCGAGAGAGAATGCTTGTCCCTCGTATGGGCAGTGCAAAAATTTCAGCCATATTTGTATGGAGTTAAGTTTCGGGTCCAGTCAGATCATCAGCCCCTGATGTTCCTGGCTACTTCTCAGAAGCTCAACGCACGTTTGATGCGGTGGTCGTTGTTACTTCAACCGTATAATTTCACAGTAGAATACATTCCTGGGAAGGAAAATGTTGGAGCGGATTTCTTGTCAAGACACCCAGCTCCTGAAGAAGAGGAATGAATCATCTGGATTTAACTCATTGTGGAGAAGAGTGAGATGGACTACTCTCTTAAGAGGGGGCCTATGTCGCGAGATTGCCATGAGTTAAACAGATAAATATACCGACGTTTGCTGGGCGTGTATTTTCTAGGCCCACAACAGCCGTACTGGAAAAACAGCACAGGTTACATCAGGTCAGCCCATATACACATTTGGTGGTGAGTGAGGAGGAAGTGAGTGCGCTGAATCAGATATCACTTTGACAAGTCATAAACACATCAGACGGAAATGGCTGCTGGGATTGTCACCACTGAACAGAAGCTTGACAGTTGTCAACAGTCAGAGACAAACCGGAATTGGCAGCGAGAGACAGGAAAACAGTGCATCTGTCAATTCTTGGTTTCCGGCACATCGAGAAGTTGACGGGGTTATTTGCAACTCTTTGTTGGAAGTAGACATAAACTTGCTGGCTTGTTTGGAAAATCTTAACAATTACTGACAACTTTGACAGGACTAAAGCCAGGAAAATAGATTCTTGCAAATGGCTGATATGTCCAAATAACACCTGTGTGGGGGCGAAAAGGATAACGTCACGTGGACAACTTGGGTAGTTTGCCATATAAACTCGAGTTGGGATCAACTAGGGTGGACTTGAATAATGCTCTAGTCGGAGTGAGGGCACTGCAGCGCCTAGTGGAAATAATATCTACCGTGTGTTAATTAGTGACTTAATTTTACACGTGCCTATATGGCAGATGTAGATATGATTTATAGGACTGCAGTAGTGCCATTTAAGGTATAACTTATTATAATATATTCGTTATAATTACTTTAGGCAGTAGCCTTGTTAAACTATAGTGTGATGATTAGCACTGTTAGTGGAAACTAGCTAGAGTAGGGAAGTGATACTTGGCTCTGTTAGCTAGAATAGATTAGTGAAGTGTTGATAAGCTTTACTAGTTGAGTAATGAAGGATAATTGGGATCCTCCCGTAGGTGTCCCTGGTGGGCGGGGTTCCGCATTCTGTTTGCTGATATTTTCCTTTGTCATAGCCTGATTCGACTCTAGGTGGGTAGCTAATCTGCTCTATGACTAAGTCTAGTTAGCTAAAGATCATTAAGCAAGGTGATAGGCTTACACTCAGCCAAAAGGATCAGTGACTAGTACTATCACCAGATGTGTTGTTTCTATCCTAGGTTCCCTACCAGATCCAAGGAAACTCAACAAGTTTTAAAAAAACCCATTCGGAAGAACACCAGTTCAACAATCAATAAAGTTGCATACAGAACGTAACTAAAGCTAGGAGGAAGTTGATTCACCAAAGTGAGGGATGCATACTGATGCACCACACAGCATCAGACAGTAGTAACTAAATGAGAACAGTCTAATAGTTACCTAGTGTTATATAATCTCGTGTAATAGAACACAAGACATTATACTTGAGGCTAGATAGACACGAGTGAGGATCCAGTACAGTAACAATTAACATTAATGACTGTGTACACACTGCAAAAGACTTGTGCAGTTTGTTTAGGAACATTAGGAACGGACATTGTGTAGAGTGCAACCGGTCCCTGATTAACTCTTAATACCACCGGTGTCTATTTCGGATGTTCATGAAATTGGATTACCAGAGGTCTACAGAGGCAAAGCATTATCCGGCAAGATGGTTCCGGCAACGGGTGAGACGTACTTGTTCTGACGTAACGTGCTGTGGTCTATCTTTGCTGTGATCAGCTGACTGAGTTGATGTCTGAGAGACAGAGTCTACACACTTTATAGAACACGTCACACATTTTCTTCGCATACACGTCTCATACACGTTACACTTTTAATGAAGTTGCCTTCTCTGTAGACCAGAAGGAATAGAACTGCAGGGTGACCTAAAAACACCAGGGGAAGACAATTGGAGACAGAGGTGTATAATATGGAGAGTACATAGATGGAGCTACAGGAAACAGCAAAGGATGGGGCGGGCTTGGCTTGTCTTGGCTCACGGTCTATGCTCCATTTGGCCATAAACTGCATACAAAGAACACCAGTAAACACTGAGACGACAACGCGTTTTATGTAAAGGTATCTACAACAATAATTAATATTAGTTAGTCGTGTAGACATGATTTGGCATATCTCACACGCCTTTATATTGCATATATTGATATTTTTGTTGGTGTTCTCGGTTAGACTCAAGTGATGTATGAAAGAAATAATGTATGCAAGCCAGAAATAAGAAGGGCTGAGCTTTAGACAGGTCTCCGTGCCCAATTTTAACCTTGTGAAAATTAAGATTG
>CAWUFQ010000462.1:1017500-1284744 GCA_963921405.1 Cepaea hortensis | reverse complement strand
CAAACATTGTCATGTGATATCGAGGAGATATAGACAAATGGTTATTAAATTCTCATGCATGTAAAACAAAGTCATTAATTTTACACAAAATGTTAAGATCACTTCAATTATTATTTCATTATTTATGCTGTATATAATTGTCGATATATCTATAAATATTTTAATGAAAATTTAATATAAAGACTACCATTATTTAAATCACAAATCACATTTATGCTGCTTTTAGTAATGTCCCTTGAAATAACTGTTATGTTGACATGTCCCTTTCGACTATTCTAATTACTTGTTTCCTTTCAATCCATCCATCCATCATGTGCTATGCCGGTAAGCGTGGGCGGTCATTTTTTGCCATCTCACTCGATCACCAGAGTCGTGGATCAGCTCTGTGTTTCTGTATCGAATATGCCACGTTGCCAAGCCATCCAGGTACTTGCTTCTAGGTCTTCCTCTTGGTCTGTTCCTTTCGATCTTACAAGTTGTCACCAAGTTCTCCAAATCATTTCTTCTCATAACATGCCCAAAAAATTTTGACTATCTGCGTCTAATGTCTCTAATCAGTTTACGATCTTCATTTGTTTCTTGAAGGACTTGTTCATTGGTCTTTCTGGCTGTCCATGGTATTCTTTGCATTTTCCTCAGAAATCACATTTCTGCAGCCATCAGATGTTTTTCAGCTTGACTGCTCATTGTCCAAGCTACACATCCATATAAAAGTACACGTTCTACGTAGCACCTCAACACTCTTTTTCTCGTTTCAATTGACATCTTTTTGGAGAGAAGAGAAAATAAACCATCTCCAAAATGTTTCAGGCAAATTGGTCTCCAAATTAACACCACAAAAACAAAGACTATTGATCTTATCAACAGTTCAGATGACACCAAATTAAACAGCTACGTTCTTGAAAAAGTCAACAGCTTCACATACCTAGGAAGCAAAATGACATCTACAAGGAACTCAACACCAGAAAAATCATCTAGAATCGCACTGGCATCTGGTGCCTTCAATAAACTATCAAACATCTGGAAGTCAAAGACACTCAGCAAACACACAAAACTTAAAATCTTCAACTCTTGTGTGATTCCAGTGTTAACGTATGGATGTGAAAGTAGGAAATCAACGGTAGCTTTAGATTTTAAAAAAATTAGATTATTTTGAGAACAAATGTCTTAGAAGACTTCTAAACATCCACTGGACAGACTTCAGAATCAATACGCAAATAAGACAAGAGACTAAGCAAGATACAGTATCCAATTTTATAAGAAGACGCCGTTGGAACTACATCGGCCATGTACTCAGAATAGACAAGACGAGACTCCCCTACCAAGCCCTCATATGGTCACCTGTAGGGAAAAGAAAACGGTAGAAGACCAAGAGAGACCCTGCGTAGAACCATCATCAGAGAAGGCTCATTCAATGGCCAAGTAAACATCCAAAATCTACAACAGGTAGCAGCGAACCGCCAAGCATGGAGAGTCAGGACTTCTGCCCTATGCGCCGCCTTAGGCTCAAGAGGAAAGACTAATGATTTTCATCTTGCTAAAGGCTACTTTTGCCATGGCGATTATTGTTCTAATCTCTTCAAGGCATCCCCTATCAGATGTTACTACTGTTCCGAGATAATTGTACCTATTCACTTGTTGAAGAATATTCCCATTTACTTGTATATTACAATGTGGTATTTCGTTCTTCTTAGTGACGACCATAATCTGTATCTTTTTACAATTTAATTCTAACCCTCGTTGTTCACTGTGTGTAACAACCGCATCTACTAAATGTTGCAGATCCTGTTCAATGTCTGCAATCAAGACTGTATCATCTGCATATCTAATGTTATTGATGCATCGTCCCCCAATGTTGATTCCTTCCATATCTTCAATATTTCTGAAAATACTTCACTGTACAGTGAAACAGATCTGGAGACATTACACATCCCTGTCTCACACCTCTCTTAATAGGCTGATATTGGCTTAATTCAGTATCAACTCTTATGGCAGCTTGTTGTTTCCAATATATGTGTTTTACAAGTCTAAGGGTCTTTTCCTTTCAATGTTTGTGTATGTGTTTTTCTTTAAAAACTTCTCTTTAATCGAGAATTGTATTTAAAAATAATGCTCGCTGTGACACCCAATGGCCAGAGCCGCCCCATCAGGTCCTCACGTCCCTCAGAGAATTCCGAATGACTGAGTCTGTTGGTGACCCTGGCAAGATTAAGTGCAGATACTACATTTCGCTCGCTCTTAGCCAAAAGGCCGAAAAGAGATTGCATTCACAAACTGATGTAAATAGGAATTATAGGTGTCCCATTCAAACAATATAATCAATTGCAAGATGAAAAACATACTGACCAATAAAATGATATCAATTGAAACGAGAAAAAGAGTTGATTATGTGGTTGTTTCGGGATTTGAAATTTAAATATTGAGCACAACCCACTACTGGCAACGCCGATCGCATTCTGGTATGAACCTAAGGACTATCCACGTCAATATGGAAGCACTATACTCGAGTTTCGCCCTCATTTGAGCTCGTCAGTAGTGCATATCTCTGACCGGATCCGGAAACAGTCCCGATCACGCGTGTGAAGCGGGTGTGTAACCACGCGGCACACACTGGACACACCAAATTATCACAACAGAACATCACAACGCTACCCATCGTGTCTTCAACTTCTCGTTTGTCGTGAATCCCACTTGACCTTTCCAACCATGTTTGCCATTAATCTCCTGTGTGATTCCGATTGATCTTAGTCTCCTTGTGATTCCGATCGCAGTGTCTCCTGTGTGTTTCCGATCGCAGTCTGGCTAGTGGTTGTCCTATCTGACGTTAGCCATCATCTGCAACTACTGAGTGCTCTTGTTTAGCCAACAGTCCTTCTCAAATGGCTTGCACGCCATTTTGTGATCCTCGGAATTTGGCGTTCCACTCCATCAGATTTATCTATCTGGAATAAATGGTTCACAGATCCTTGACCATCCTACTTTACTTCGGCAGTCCAGACGAAACCGTGATATATGCATCCTTTCCGTCTTTAATACAGCCTCTACATCTACCTGGACACTAAACAGCCTGGTATATAGACATCACCATTGCTGGAGTTCCAAACTCACACTTCCTCCTGGGCTGGGCGACCGCCCAGCCCTCGGCCCTGTTGCTACCGCACTATTGCTCGTTCCACACTGTCTAAACTGACTGGATCCAACGTATATATCACCTCTTGAGTTGGCGCCTTTCTCGAATCACGTGACCAGGCTTCTCTCACCTCGTGAAAGACTACCCAATCAGTACCTCGCGTACTCTGCTTAATTTGCACACTACCATCATATCATTAACCCAAATCTACATTGTCTCTGAAGTTCATGGTCCTGAGTTCATGTACTTTTCCCGCCACCATAAATTTGGAGTGTGGCGTTCTATTCTGACAGCCAAGGTCACTTCCAATGCCGCCTGTACTCATAAATTATGCTGCCTCTAAAGTTTGCCGTTGTCCATCTGACAGCTTGAACCCAACGTGTACATTACATCCGGCGTTCATATCCCTGAGAAACCACTAGTTACAATGGAAGATGGCCTTGCCGCTATCCGGTCATGCCCTCCCGCTCAACCTCTAGCTATTTTAAAAAACAATTCTGGTCCTTGAACTGTCGGTTTCAAAAATATTCCAGTTTATATTTCCCCGGTAAACTTAAGCGGTATGTGAAAACCAATTTCCATACTGTCTCAGTAGGCTATGCTCAAGATTGCCCAATCGCCGCGACCGACGTCCGTCAATCGATGGGACCCGAACGATCAGAACTCTCACTGGCAAGGAACACCAGGCCTCCTAAATCCAGTGAGCAATAATCAATTGATTATGTGGTTGTTTCGGGATTTGAAATTTAAATATTGAGCACAACCCACTACTGGCAACGCCGATCGCATTCTGGTATGAACCTAAGGCCTATCCACGTCAATATGGAAGCACTATACTCGAGTTTCGCCCTCATTTGAGCTCGTCAGTAGTGCATATCCCTGACCGGATCCGGAAACAGTCCCGGATCAAGCGTGTGAAGCGGGTGTGTAACCACGCTGCACACACTGGACACACCAAATTATCACAACAGAACATCACATTTTTAGTTGAAGTGCTACATAAAACTTATACTTCTGTATGGATGTGAAGCGTGGACAATAAACAGTCAAGCTGAAAAATAGCTGATGGCTGTGAAAATGTGGTTTCTGAGGAAAATGCAAAGAATACCATGAACAGACAGAAAAACCAATGAACAAGTCCTTCAAGAAACAAATGAAGATCGTAAACTGATTAGAGACATTAGACGTAGACAGTCAAAATTTTTTGGGCATGTTATGAGAAGAAATGAATCGGATAACTTAGTGACGGCTGGCAAGATCGAAGGGGAGAGGCCAAGGGGAAGACGAAGAAGTAAATACATGGATGGCTTGACTAAGTGGCATGGTCGAGAAGGAACACAGAACTGATCCACGAATCTGGTGATCGAGTGAGATGGCAGAACATGACCGCCTACGCTTATCGGCATGGCACATGATGGATGGATTCAAACATTAAGAGATTTTTGTCAGAACCCACAAGCAAACTTTTCTGTTACTATAGTGTGAGCTATTTCTCTTGTAACATTGAGATAATACATCTGTAATTTGATTGTCTCCCGTTAATATATTACATTTCCGTCCACAGAAATACATTCACAAGAATATTTCGTTAGACTGTTTCACTTGACACAAAGAAGTGGGGAGATACTGAAACAAGTAACAAGTGTATCCTATCTTGGACATGTAATAAATATGATGGCAGAAGAGAAACAGAAATCAACAAGATAATATGAATGGCCACAAATGCTTCCAGCAGCATGAAATCAGTATTAATATCTAGAGAGATTAACAACGCATTAAAACTTTGAATTGTCAAATGTTACATATATTCAGCATTACTGTATGGCGTGGAAGCCTGGACATTGAACAAGCAACTTGAAAATCGAAAAGATGCATTGGGGATATATAGAGAAGAATATGTCTTATTTAATAAAAAAAAAAAAATAAATAAAAAAAAAAAACCTAACTTCAGACACAGATGTTCTAGATAAACTGGGAATGAAAAGAGAGCTGATGAAAGAAATACAAAAGAGGAAAGTGAAATATTTCGGCCACGTTAAAAGACATAACTCCCTTATAAAAACCATACAGGAGGGAAAGGCTGAGGGCAAGCGAGCAAGAGGTAGACAACAATACAAGTGGAAAGATAACATCAAGAGATGGACGAACATCAGCCTGACAGAATGTACAGTCAGGTCGAGAGACAGACAGTGTTGGAGATCCATTGAAGCCAACCTTCGTTGTGGAGACGGTACCTGATTGTTGATTACCATCAATAACACATATACATCAAAACATCGCATTGATGATCTTCAGCTTCTTCGAAGTCGTTTACATCTATTCATCGTAAAACTCCACTATGCCGCTGGATAGTTTCTCGGGCATGGTGGAAATGTTGAACTCTTTCTATATTGGACGTTTTGGTTTAGGTACAATAAAAGTGTACAATAAAATTGTACAAAAATTAACAATTAAATTTCTACATGAAACATTGAAATTGGAAACAATAAAAAGAAATTTAATTGTTAATTTTTGTACAATTTTATTGTTGAAATTTTATTTTTTCCTTCAACCATTATGACTTATTACATAAGATACACTTAATTTTCCGAAATACAGCTGTTGTTTGCATAGGGGACAGACGAATCTGGTCTTTTTTCCGGAGATGTTTTTTTTTTTTTAAATTAAAACTTTTATTTGTTACAAACCAGTGTGTATTTAGAAGGTCCATTGTCTGTTCATTTACAGTTGTACATACAACAATTACATGCATATAGACATGTGATAATATACATTAAAGGCATGATGCAATTAAATACACATTACTTGTATAAGCTTCCTCTCAATCTTTATGCACGAAATATTTTAACAGTATCACTCATTGACCACATATAAAAGTGGCAACTGGCGTCCTATTTTACCAATTAGATTGAAACTGGTATGTGTGTCTTCTGCGAGACAGATACATATATAGACATGGGGGGGGGGGGGGGGGAGAGAGAGAGAGAGAGAGAGAGAGAGAGAGAGAGAGAGAGAGAGAGAGAGAGAGAGAGAGAGAGAGAGAGAGAGAGTTAAAGTGAGATCAAAATACCGTGAAACAATCCACAGGACTGAATATTAAGAATTTGTTTTAAGGGCTCGCGGTTCTCATGGGGACCAGAGCCGCCCCATCAATGTCCCACATCCTTGTGTGTCATTCGGATGACCGCCTCTGCATGTGGCCCTGGCAGGAGAAGCGCTGATACTACACTTTGATCTTAGCCAACGGGCCGAGAAACGATATTAACTATGTTTGGCCATTTTACAGGCCTGACGTCAGCAAATGACCTCTCAGGGTTAACCCCGATAATCTCGGTTTTGTTGTGAGGGTTATTCTGCAATCTTAAACAACTCCCAAGATGAACGTTCCGACTGAGAAATAAAACCCGAGAGGAAAGCGTCGAACGGGTAGATGCCAACCAAACAACAGTACGCCAGCTGTATGATTTTCGTTCCCAATCTCTTTAACCTACACACAGGAAGAATTTTTAAACAAGTCGAATTTCCTGGATTTAACATCAATGGAAGAATCATAAACAATCTTAGATGTGCTGACAATACCGAAAGCGAGCAAGAATTACAAAACTTAGTGGAACAAGTAAACAGGCATAGTGCAGAATGTGCCTTAGATATTAACATCCTAAAAACAAAAACTATGATAATTAGCAGCGGAAAGGAAAGGTCGTCAATGAACATCACAGTAAACAGGGAGATACTAGAACAAGTAACAAGTTTCTGCTATCTTGGACATGTAATAACAGATGATGGCAGCAGTGAAATAGAAATCAACAAAAGACTAGGAATGGCCACAAAATGCCTTCAGCGGCATGAAATCAGAAGTAACATCTAGATAGATTAACAATGCATTAGACATGAGAATTGTCAAATGTTACCTATAGTAAACACTACTGTATGTCGCGGAAGCCTGGACATTGAAGCAACTAGAAAGTCGAATAGAGGCCCTAGAGATGTGGATATACAGACGAATATGTCTTATTTCATGGGGGAAAAAACCAGTCAAATACAGAGGTTATAGAAAAACTGGGAATGAAAAGAGAGTTGATGAAATAAATAAAAAAGGAGACAAGTGAAATATTTCGGCCACGTTAAAAGGCGTGACACTCTTATAAAATCCATACAGGAGAGCATGGTTGAGGCCACGCGAGCAAGAGGTAGACAACGATACAAGTGGGAAGAAAACATAAAGAGATGGACGAACATCAATCAAACAGAATATACAGTCAGGGCGAGAGACAGACAGTTTTGGAGATCTATTGCAGCCAACATTTGTTGTGGAGACGGCACCTGATTAATGATTACCGTCAATAACACATACATAAATTACGCATTAATTATCTTCAACTTTTCCGGGGTCCTTTGCATCTATTCATGGTAAAACTTCACGAAGACGCAGGTTCGTTTCTCGGGCACGGTGGAGATGTTGAACTGTTTCTTTCTTGGGAGTGTTGCTTTGGCCTTTTACAGGCCGGACAAAAATTGTATTAATACATCTTATCTATTCATGACGTCAAAAAAACAAAACATTTTATTTAATATCGAGGAGGAACAGAAAAATGAGTTATTAAATTCTCACGCATGTAAAACAAACCATTAATTTTACACAAATTGTAAAGTTAACTTAAATTATTATCTCATCTTTAATGTTATGTAGAATTGTCGAGAGATTCTATGAAAAGTTTATAAATGATTAATATAAATTCTACAAATATTTAAATCACAAAAATACATTTATGTTGCTCTTAGTGACGTCCCTTGAATTAACTGTTATGTTGTTATGTCCCTTACAACAATTATAATTACAAGTTTTGTGTTTTTCTTTAAAAGCGTGTTTTTTTTTTTTTTTTTGTTTTTTTTTTTGGTAAAGAAAACTTGTCTTTCATTGATATTTTTTTTGGTCTTAATAAGGGCTCGCTGATCCCCCAAGGGTCAGAGCCTCCCCATCAGGTCCCCACGTCCCTCTGTGTCATTCGGATGACCGCCTCTGCTGGTGGCACTAGCAAGATCAGGTGCATATAGTACAATTTGCTCTTGGCCAAATGGCCTAGAAGGGACTGCATTCATAAACTGATGTAAATAGAAATTATAGATGTCCCATTCAAACATTAAGTGATTTTTGTCAGAACCCACAAGCAAACGCTTCTATTGTTCTAGTGTGAGTTATATCTCTTGTAACATTGAGATAATTCATCTGTATTTGATTGTCTCCTGTTAATAAATTACATTTTCGTCCACTAAAATACATTGATAAGAATATTTCGTTAGACTGTTTCACTTGACACACGAAGTGGGGAGATACTGAACCAAGTAACAAGTGTCTCCCATCTTGGACAAATCAAATCAAATCAAATCAAATCAACTTTATTAGGGTCACAAATTGGACGCGCAGGCCCGTCTTACATTCGGCCCTTCCAATCACTCGTCTTTCATTCATCAAGAGCATTATACATTTATATAGGAAGAAAAATAAACATTGTGAAATGAATGTTGTAAACATAAACAAGGCAAATTACCATGTTATGAGGCTCATCTCCCACCTACCCATACATCACCCCACCCACACACATACTCCTACCTACCCACACACACCAAGGGACACATACATACCCCACAAACCGACCCATCCTCTCCCGCACATCCCCCACCCACCCACACTTCCCTCGCCTGTTCCCCCAACCAAAACACACTCGCCACCCACAAACATTCCCCCACCAACCCACACATCCCACGCCCACCCACATACACATCCTAACCCACACATCCTCTCCCCATCCACACCTCAAACCAACCATCCCCCAGCCACATCTCCGTTGACCACATATTCACGTTAACAGACATACCACTGTTATAAAAACCATACAAGAGGGCAAGGTTTAGGGCAAACGAGCAAGAGGTAGACAACGATACAAGTGGGAAGATAACATGAAGAGATGGACGAACATTAATCTGACAGAATGTACAGTCAATGTGAGAGACAATGTTGGAGATCCATTGCAGCGAACCTTCATTGTGGAGACGGCAACTGGTTTATGATTGCAGTCAATAGCTCATGCATCAAAAAATCGCATCAATGATCGAAGTCACTTCTTCGGAGTCGTTTGGATCTATTCATGGTAATTCTTCCCGATGACGCTGGTTCGTTTCTCGGGCACTGTAGGGATGCTGAACTGTCTTTTTGTTGTGTGTTGTGTTGGCCTTTTCCAGGCCGGACAAAAATTGGACTATATTTATTCATCCAAATATCATTAAAAAGACAAAGCATTTAATGTAATGTCGAGTATAAATAGAAAAATGACCTATTAAATTCTTACGCATGTGAAACAAAGCCATTACTTTTACACAAATTTTGATCACATCTTAAATTATGATCTCATCATTTATGACGTGTATTACTGCCAATAATTTCTATGAAAACTTGTATCTGCAATTAATATAAATTCTGCAATTATTTAAATCACAAAATATGTTTCTGCTGCTTTTAGTGATGTCCCTTGAAATAACTGTTATGTCCTTTTCAACTACTTTTACTACTTGTTTCCTTTTAATGTGGTTTTTAAAAAAAAACTTTTCTTTCATTGAGACGTTTTAAAAAAAAAAATAAGGACTCGCTGTTGCCCCAAAGCTACAGCAGCCTCCATCAGTTCCCAACTCTCTCTCTCTCTCTCTCTCTCTCTCTCTCTCTCTCTCTCTCTCTCTCTCTCTATCTCTCTCTCTCTCTCTCTCTCTCTCTCTCTCTCTCTCTCTCTCTCTCTCTCTCTCTCTCTCTGTGTGTGTACTTCGAATGACTGCCTCTGCTTATAGCCCTCGCAAGTCAGGTCCAGATGCTATAATTTGCTCTTAGCTAAAAGGCCGAGAAAGGAATACATTCATAAATTGATGTAAATATAAATTATACGTGTATCATTCAACCATTAAGTGATTTTTGTCAGAACCCACAAGCTGACTTTTCTGTTGCTCTAGTGTGAGTTATTGCTCTTGTAACATTGAAATAATGCATCTGTATTTGAAAGTCTCTCTTTAATAAATTACATTTTCATCCACTGACATACATTGACAAGAATATTTCGTTAGACTGTTTCACTTTACACAAAGAAGTTGGGAGATACTGGAACAAGAAACAAGTGTCTCCCATCTTGGACATGTAATAACATATGATGGCAGAAGTGAACCAGAAATCAAAAAGAGAATAGGAATTGCCAAAAATGCTTTCAACGGTATGACACCAGTATTAACATCTAGAGAGATTAACAACGTATAGAGTGGAAGCCTCGACATTGAACAAGCAACTAGAAAGTTGCATAGAGGCCCTGGAGATGTGTAGCGAAAGCCATGGCCTTCCCCGACTAATCTTGCCAAAAGGAAACTGGATAGTATAATACATTATATAGTGGTATGCAGGTTACCATAACCATTTACAAGCAATTTAATGGCATAGTTAATTTAAACAATGGTGAGTTCCCTTGGAGCAAGATATCTGGATATTTCTTTGTCCCGTAAAACGGAACGTGTATTTTTTCCGAAATGTTTGTGGATTAAGTGGTTTTTCGAGGTGAAATGGAGTTCGGACCGTGCAATGGAGTTCGTGCACGAGCGCCCGGACTCCCTTCAGCGTATCATCGGCGTCCGGTGGCGAAAGTTAAGCATAACATGACGACCAGAAGACGCTCGGCAAGGACACAGCGTGGTAAACGAGCCAGCGCCCGCAGAACGCGGTTAAAATTTGATAGGTCGGGCTTCAGTAACGTTCGAGTACTGTCCTGGAACTTTGCATCACTTAATGAACGCCGACCCATTCTTGAAAAACTACTCTACGGAAACGACATTGTGGTTTTACAAGAAACACAGCTTTTCGACGGTGTAGCCAATTTCGTGGGGTTTCAGGGCTTCTATAAAAGGTGGCACCATGGCCAGGCCATTATGGGCCGCGACAACATACTGGCGTCTGAGGTCGATATGTCCGCCTGGAACAGTGATGCCCTGCAAGTGCAGGCAATAAGAATAATGACTCCAGTGCAGCTTGTAATTTTGAACGTTCATGCGTGTAACTGGAAGGTCGACGTTCGACAGTGGCAGAGATTGTTCACTTTGGAACTACTGTGGGGACTTCAATGCCAGAGGCAGTCAATGGGGGAATAACATCACCAATAGCCAAGGAGAAGATCTGGAGGATGCCCTGTTATCTGCTGCCCTAGTCTGTCTGAATGATGAGAAGGTCACTAGAATGGCCACTCGACCAGGTGATTCTGACAGTGCCATTGACTTGGCCCTAGTGTTGCCCACCATCGCACCAAGGTGCCGGTGGGGCACACTGGGATACCACGACAGTGATCGCTACCCTTGCGTCATCTTGATCGAGAAAGACAGGTCCAGGAGTCAAGGAAACAAGACAAATGCATTTCCGTATGACAAGACTGTTCAAGACGCCTTAAGCAAGATAAGGATAAGGAAACTAACTTCCTCCCGCAGGAGACAAGAAAGATGGTTGTAACCACCAATGGTGGAACGGTGAGGTCGGGAGTGCATGGCTGGGAAAGAGGCAGGCTGTCAAAGACTCACATAAAGCCAGAAAGGCCAACATGCCAGAGGGTGAGTTGGCGAACCTGAAGATTTAGGTCCTTACGACGACGACCTTATTCAAACCCTGCGCCAAACAGGCCAAAGCCGAGAATTGACATGACTTATGCATGAAGGTGTGCTCCGTGCGGTCTCTCACGACATTCTGGCTCCTCCATAAGATCATGAACGGTGCTGCACAACGGAGGGGTATTCCAGACTTTCAAGACAAAGACCCAACACTGCAGACGGCGTCCGATATGGGGACCTGCAGACGATTTCCGATGATGACATGGAAGAATTGGCAAGAGAATTTAACACCAGTATCCAAATTAGCCTTGTCAAAGAGGAATGGCTACACATCTACTTGTCACCATTATCAAAACCTAACAAAGACTATTCCAAGATATGCGGCTACAGAATCATAACGAAGCAGAAACGTTTATGAAGGGTTTCAGAGCAGAGAAGAAACATGTGCGGTTGCCATAGACTTAGAGGACGCAGTCAATAAAGTATCCTTCGAGCACTTGATGCAAACCCTTCTCAGACTGAAAGTGTACCCTCACATTATACGATGGATAGCTGCAGTCCTGTTTCAGAGGAAGGTAGTGCTAAGATGTGGGAATTGGTCTTTTGAGCCGACAAAGATATGTCTAGGATTGCCGCAGGGTTCACCACTGCCACCAGTACAATTCAACGTGTATACGGTGCCGATCACTGAACAACAGATGGATGGGAGGGGTAGGACTCTGACATCGTGTATCGACAGGGTTGAGATAGACAGGCGGTTGCCAATGGTATGCAGGGCGAACTAGATCGAATATCCTCATGGTGTGCTAACGCCAGTGCCCTTGTCAACCCCGCAAAGGCATTGGTTGCATGGTTCTCCCTAAACAACCATACTGTGAAAACAGACCTGCCGGCAGTGAGAATGGATGGGAGTATTTTGAGTAGAACCCAGTCAATGACATATCTTGGCGTGAGATTTGATCGTAGCCTTTCATTCCGAGATCATGTTGATTATGTCATAACGAAAGCTCGAAAAGGTTTGTCAGCAATGAGAGTCATGGTGTCATCAAGCGATGCTACAGGCATTCAGGGATAAACTTCTCTCGCACCACACAAAAGGATTTGTCAGTCGTACGAGAGGAATTGATTACACATTTTATTGCCACTGGCTCTTACAATACATCAATGCACAAAACTGTCTCTAATGAATCACACATGAATACACAGAATATCCTATCTTTAGTCGTCCCTAGCCCTACTGCTAAATCTATCTCTTCATTTAAAGAAAGACGCATCGACTCTAAGCGATGTGTCCGCTACGAAGTCCGTCCCCCGTCTCCCAATTCTCCGCGTCCTGATTACACAGCACGCGGAGGGTCTTCATGCGCACTTCGGCTTTTGCGTGCTACATCATTCCACACGCTTAGAGTAGTAAGCCTACTCTTGAGTTATATTCCAAGTTCTTGGTGTCTATCACGTTGAGGTGATTACACCGTGACCAGAGTGCTTACCCTCTGGTTGACACTTACGTGTCTCATGAGAGAACTGTTGATAGTTCTCCTACCTATCTACTCCCTACACCTACCCTGCCCTCTTGTTGGGCCACTGGGTTACCTCTAATCTACTTGAGGTAGACCACTCATTCAGAGTGGTCTTCCCTCCTATGTATTCTAGTCTTTGACACAAACCCTCCCCTCCTGTGTTGCGTTACAAACTTTGACTCATGGTTGTGACGCAAGAGGTTTCTAAAAATTAGTGTGTCTAATTTTTGTCAAAGACTACTGATAACTTGGTTCTGGGTAACTCAATAGACCACTACTGACTATTGTCACAATGTAGTATTACTTTACTTGGCTACTGGTGATCGCCACAAACTTGTCTGGTTGGCGTGAGCCCTCTTCTCAATCGCAATATTATATTTATTAGAGGTTTGTCTGAACCGGACCATTGTCTTATAAGACCTGCCCTCAAATAGCAAATTAACTCACTACCCATACAAAGTTGACTTTGTTAGGATCAACACACGAATTGCTTCATGTCCCCTATATAATATTAAACAACCCTTGCACAAGTTGTGTGCGACAGGCTTTACCTATCTCGCTTCCGCGTGTAAAGTATCTTTCACTGTTAAGTTAGTGTTTCGTCGTCCACCGTTGCGTTGTCTATTGTGTCCCCTGACCCGGAGTTATCTTCCCTTGTTCTAAAAAATGTATGTACTTTACATGTTTGTTTTCCTGGTTGTTTGCGTGTTTAGATGTAATTAATAATGTAATTAATATTCTAACGTGTGTGTCTGTCTATAATTTGTATGTAAGTCAGTTTTCAAGTGCCATAATCCGGTTAAATGTGGCCACAAATAAGTGTATAACACTAATTCGTGACTACGTTTCCGTCTTATCAGACTTAAAATACTTTCCCTCAGTTCTAATGTAATTATGGCTAACACAAAACTACACACAACACATTCGAGACAGCATATTTCAACACTGAAAGCAAACGCTTGACGCAGACAAATAATAAAAGTCGCGTTGAGCGGCAGAACAAATCCGCTGGTTGTCTTCACTCTCCATTCTATATTTTCCATTTTCTCTCACTTTCACACTTCTGTCACACATCTTTTATTCTCACATTTATTTAAAAAAAAAACTATTTAAAAACCTTGAAGTGACACTGTACAAGTTTGGCTCAGTTTGAAAAGAGTTTGACTCAGTTTGAAAAGAGTTGAGCTTAATGACTGTGCGTAACTTACTGCACGAGTCATGTATTTACCAAATATTTACATGGATGAAATAGGGTTGATAGTTTGTACCCTGATAATAATACACACTACATTCTACTTAAATACTAATACTAATTCTATAAATATATATATTCTAATTTGTTGCCCACAATTAACCTAATTTAAGGGAAGTAATCTAACTAACTAAAAAAATGAAAATGATGTGAGATGAGTTATATACCTTTCTGAAATGAGTAATGTGCAATGTAACAAAATTATAAATAATGGGTTATTTAAAAAGGAGAATGTTTTAATGTCTAAATGAAAAAATATGATTGATAATTTTACTATACATGGTGTAAATGATGTATGTTCAAATGTATAATCCTATAAGGTATAAACTACTTTTAATCCTAAATGATGAGGTTGTTAAAGTGTTCATCAAGATGGAATGAAATAAAGTGAAATGAAATAAAATAACCGGTACTGTTCCTATCTTAACTTTTTATCCTCGTCTTTAATTAGCTATCATTAAATTTAAAGTTATTATCCTAAGTAAGTGGGTAAATTAGTGATTTATCTAAACTACCACCAAAAAAAAAATCTATCATATTCCCTAATTCTATTCTAAATCTATATTAAAGTAACTAATCTAACTATAATTTATCCCTATATTAAAAACATGTTATAATACATATCACAATAAATAAATATATATACATGGTATTTAACTACCTCAGGTTAGTGGTTGCCATAAAGTTCAGAAATTGATTTTGTTGGCACAGTTCACAGTTACACACTTGTCCTGGGTATATTAAATAGACTACACCATCATATTAGTGTCTTATGGGTATTCTTCCACTCGTAGAGTCCGCTGGTGTCGTAGACATGTATATTCGTGTCTGTTATTTACGCATTGTTCTGACACTGTTCTTCCATGATTAACACAGGTGATTCACCGGAACATAAATGGAGCATAGTAAGTAACGAGCTGTCTATGTACACACGGTGATTCACTTGTTCTTGGAGCACAGTTCTTATTCTGCTGTCTATGGACACATGGTGATTCACTGTTATTAGCACACAGTCCTGATCATAATGTCTATGTATTACATAGGATATTTTACACAGGATATTTTAAGTGTACTAAATTACATTATCTTAGACTACATTTCATGTGGAGTATCAGGTATTTCTACCTCAGATGGTCGACTAAGGGTATCAGCAAGAATGTTGTCCCTACCATTAATATGCTCTATACTAAAAGTATAATTTTGTAAACTTAACGACCACCTGTAGATGCGGTCATTGAGATGCACCCCACTTTGTATGACCGTGATTGGGGAGTTGTCGGTCTGTACTACGAAGTGATTACCCGCTAGAAATCGATGTAACTTCCTTACTGAATAGATGACACTTAGGGCTTCCAACTCTGATATGGAATATCTGGACTCAGCAGGTGTGATCTTGCGGCTCACGTAGCAAATTGGATGGAAGATGCCATCGTAAAACTGGCCTAGTACTCCAGCGATGGAGATCGTGCTGGCATCTGTCCTAAGATAATAAACGAGCCTAGGATTAGGCAAACGCAGAATTGGTACATTACTAAATAGGAGTTTCAATTTTGACAATGCAGAAATTAATAATGCATCTTTGACATCTAATTTTACCGATGCTTTCAAAACATTAGAAAATACACTTGTGATTTCGGCTAAGTTCGGTATGAACTTACTATAATAATTTACTAAACCCAAAAGGCTCCTGACCTGCTTCTTTGTTGTAGGCATGGTCAGGTTCATAATTTTAGTAACAATTCTATTGTCAGTTTTTAGTTGTCCTTGTAAAATGACATGGCCCAAAAAATCAATCTCTTGTAGGCCCAGTTCAACTTTGCTAGGTTTGACAGTGAGACCGAAGAGTCGCAACCTATCAAAGACATGTCGGAGTTTCAGTAAGTGTGTTGTCCAGTCATCTGTATGGACACAAATATCATCTATATACGTCACCGTATTCGTCACTCCATGTAGTAAATCTCTAGTGTGACAAGACCGCCGGGGCTTGGACTGGTTTGCCACGATAGATACTATCCCCTGCCTTTGCTCCAACCACCTCAATAGCACTCTACATCTACCAGGCCCCACACAAGCCGGGACAGCTTAACCTTCCCTCCCTCACCTAGGGTTCCAAACCCCAAGGGGGCTCGGACCAGACACCAGTCATATCACTGCACAAAGTCATAGCTAAGAGAACAAAAATTTAATTCTGAACTACGTCAACCCCAACACAGAGAAGGATGGCTGGAAGCCAGACTAGAAGAACTATGTACAAGATCACAGACGCAGATGAGTATTCATCATGGAGGCGGACGATAGCTCGTGCGGTTGTCCAGTCGTGGTAGCGACTCACCCAGGCTCCTCCAGTGGACTGGAACTCCAAGGTCTGCTGCCTCTCCAAAGTTCCCTCTTCACCCAGAGACCCATGCAAGGGCTGATCAAGCGCAGTACCACTGCCTGACTGACACTGCACTGATGAACAAGGATCCTTCCTTGCTGTCCTACTATTTCCCTCGTCACACTCTTGATGAAGTCTGGGCCGACCCTAGAACATTAGCGGTCTCCCACTTGCAAAAAAAAATACATGTAGCACCGTCTCAAAATACACAAGAGCCAGGTCACTCTTCTATCTCATCAGTGACCCACACACTGATATGGCACCTACATAATAAGCGGTTGCTCCACCCGAACACACAATGTCACTGGTAAAGTCTATCAGGTGACTAAACACTTCACCTTAGTTCCATGTCCTTGGACAATAGATCTTCACACAGTCTCATGTACCTACCCTGATCCATGGGTAGTAATCACAACCTAGCACACACTGTCATCAGTTCATCACGTTGGCATGAGGTAGCTCCCTACCGTCACAAACATTGTCAACAGTCCATAACGTTGGCATGAGGTAACTCCCTACCTTCACAACCATGTCACTCAGGTGTTTCCACCAATGTTGTAATCAATGTCCTAGTTCACTGGACCACATGTTGGCTTCATAAAGGTAACCAATGTAAAAACACTATGTAAGCATCAACTGATACATGGTGTCCCATAACCCAGCCGGGCCAGAAGCATATAACACAGGTCATGGTGACCGGTAACAATGATCACCTCGCACAACTTGAAAGGTCACTACCTTGCAATTACCAAGGTTTACACAGAGACTGAATGTCACCAGTGCTTCACTGGCTTGAATCACCAGACGTTTCAGTGTTGGATCCTCTCAGGATCGGATGACACTCGTCGGACTCTTGACGGAGGTCCTAACCTACCGACTTATTCAGCACTCAGCTCCTTCCAACATTGATCTCGCAGAATCAGACAACCACTCCCAGTATGGCCTCAATCAACTTCTGGATAGGCACTGGAATGAGTGGGCCCATAGAGCTCATGGTGCAGCTCTTGAATCTTCTTCTGTATAGTAATAACAGATCCTGAAACACGGAGAGGTTGGTGTGAGTACTCAACTACAACAAAGACTACCAGCATCTCCACCCTGTCACCTGCCTCTCAGATATTCCTCATGTCTACCAACATGAGTATGAAATCATCACATCATAGAACTACCTAGTCACTATAATATATAGGCATAATGATGGTAGAAAAAGCAATAGCACACCTGTTCAGTCAAGTAACACTTCTGGGCTACATATAACCCCTAGCACCAGAGTCGACTGTATGACTCTGTCAAGCATCCTTCGCCTGGTGCCAGTCCAATCCGGTTTCATCTCCCATCCTCAATCAACATATACACTTACTTTCCTTTCAGTGTAGGGATTACTGTATCGAGAAGGTGTCCAGCCGGACATCTCCTTCCTGACAGACTCATCAATTCCTCAATCCCTTAACCCATGGACTGATGAATTACACACCTTAATAACTATATGTCCATAATGAATTATACTCCTGATAATTCATTACTATAGCCTTAACAAAGGAGAACTCATGACTTGTTACACTTAACTAACAAAATCATATCACAGCCATAGTGTCAGGTCTGGGATCCCTGCCCCAGATCCTGAGTTGCCCTTGTATTCACTGACTATCTTGCAGGTCAGTCATACCTGTGCCGGTCGAGCACAGCTGTGGTGGCCATCCACCACTACACTTTCCCACAGCTACTGTGGGTCTCGTGTACCTTGTCCCGTGACGACTTAAGTCACGTCATCCAATGTAGCAAACCTCCAGACTCCACTATGCCCCTCCCAACTACTACCTCACGGCAGTACTCCAAGTACTCCATGAACCGAGTCAGGGTTCCAGAAGAGTAGAATATTAGAGACAGAAACGGTTAGGTTCAAACCTCGATCTATCTAGACACCTCGGCCTCGAATTACGGAGTGCCGCATCACCCTCGTTCGGGTATGTTCACTCATCGCACCTGCACGATTGCATTGGGTCGGACCTATTACTGATCGGGTTGGGGGTACCGGCCTACCTCCCGCTGCCTAGACAAACGTAAGATGGAACACGCACGGTCATCCTAGCGGACGGACATGACAACACGCAGTATCAATAGTATCATGAATACTTCTTATCAATTGTTATCCTACTGATGCAACGCCATTCGGCTTATGCGGAATAACAGTGCTATCTGCACACAGCAAATACACCACTGCTGAGATCACCTTGATTCCTCGAAACATCACCATCACTGATAGAACAATTACGTTACCATTCTAATGTCACGAAGCACATTACACCTTTCTAATAATAAGCTATACCTTATCATTTACAGCGTCTAGCATGTTGATGTCATGACGGACAAACTGTCGCCTTGCCTGCGTAATGAATAAACCAAACCCGTAACTGCTACACACTGTAACGCACATCGTTCGGCCTATTTTATTTACACACCACTCGCTGTGGAATACGGCTTGTTCCGTCAGGTAACACATTACATTGCTGATCGATAAAGCCTACTTAAAAATGCAAACCGCCAACTGTAACGGATAACGCTACGCGACAACTCATTTTTACGACGGCAATTAATTCATTCCGGGAATCATCACGGCATCACGACAACAATTAAATAATAGAATAAGTATTCAACTAACCTGTGATTGAAACATCACAAACTTTGACTGCAGATGTCCGCTCTGGCCGCGACTATTGACATCCAAATTACTGCAGCCTGCTGGCCATGATCTCTCCACGCTGAGGTCTGGTGGGCGACTGACTCCGACAACGTCAGTCCGCCTTCCACTCGCCTACACGGGCTGCGTGACTTTCCTGATTCATGAAGAAATCCAGAGTCACGATGGGTTCCTCCAACCCGTGCTGCACAACGCACTCGTGAACTTAGAGATCAAAACCACGTACGCACTTGGGGGAACATTCTAGATTCTTCTATAAATAACTAGAATAGCTCCGCCCCCGCACTACTTTTCTAGGGAACTCCCCTATTTATTGACATTAAATTAAAGGGAGACCAACGCATGGCACTCCCTTCAAAGGGCTATTATGCAGAGATCTTACGATATTTATCCGTTTCGTCACATAGGCCCCCACTTAAGATGGTCGACCCGGTCGAACTCACTAGACAAAGATCGGTCTGAACTCTGAACCTCTACTCTATCAAGATTGGATTTCCAGGAAAAGACGTTCCATAACGTTCACTTTCCCTGGGGAGATTCACCAGAATGGTATGGATGCTGGATCACCAACCATCGCCTCCAACATACGTTATCTCCAGCGATTAGGCCCGAAACGTAACGGCCTGGTGATTGGCTTACAGGATCTGTCTACACTGGACTGTTCCGCATCCACCTGTTGCAGGCCATCGGTTACTTTACTGAAGGTTCGTTCGTCCCTTCCGACAATAGGATATTTCCTATCCCGACTAGGCATCACCTTCGTGGACTGTTCGCGGATGTCGACCGAAATGAATGGTCGCTTACTCCAGGTTCGTCTGGAGTACCCTTGCTCCTGCCTTCTCTCCCGCGAGTAAGGACAGTGAGCCTGTCGGCGTATCGAGTCACCCGACGATCCCGTCGTGCCAGATGTGACTTCGCCTGTCCGACCTCGATTCCCAGTGTGCTTAACACCATGGGCCTCTTCCCGACGGAGCCCGTTCGCCCTATCCACGGTTGAACGCTCAGGGGACCGCAGACCCTCCCCACAGGATGTACTGCGTAGGACTGAGTCTTCCTCGCCCTCGTCTGGACCCAGAACCGACTCTAGCGCGATGGTAGTCGCACTATCTGGTGGAGAAACTACCTCGGACCTCTCCAAATTCTGAAGGAGAGTACAATGGAACTTACGCAATTCCCCGCGGACCTTCACCTCATACGTGGATCGGGACGTTATCCGCTCCACAGGAAAAGGGCCCTGCCATCCGAGTTCGAATTCCGCCCCCTCGATTGGGAGAAGCGCGAGAACCCTATCTCCAATCTGCAGAGATAAACCGTTTTTGGTCTTGTGCTTTGGTGCTGCCAGACAACACGTTGGGCACGACCGGATATATCTCCGCACGTCGCCTGTCATTCCAGGCCAGTGGTAGTGGCTGGAAAGACACTGGACTGTTGTCCCCACATCCTTATGTCCGGTTAAGGATAAGGTATGCACTCTATGTATCAAGCGGGATCTGTAGTCAGTAGGGACTACCATCTGACCGTACTGGCTATCCCCTTGCCCGGCTCTACGATAAAGCAACCGGTTTTCTACATAGAACTGACCCGGAGTTAGCGGGACAGAACTTTGGGACACCTCCAGTAAGTAAGGACGCAAAGTCTGGTCCCCACTTTGAGCACTGCTCACTAACCTCGCAAGAGAATGGTCTATTTCCTTACCACACTGCCTTTTTCCATCCTTAGCCCTGGCCTGCCTAGCGCTCACTAGACAATGTTCCCTGGGGTCCCCCAGGAATACATGCGGACGACCGAGGATCAAAGGGTAGATAGGATCAGGCAGCACAGCCGCCTGGATGCTACCCGTAACGTACCTGCACCGAATGTCAATCCGAGCAATCGGCAAGTCCATAGCTACGGAGCTCCTCATGGCTAGCTGAAATTCTCTTGTCTCGCCGGTGAGCTGCCCTGGGCTCACAAGGTGGGATGAGATTACAGCTTCAAACTGCAATCCTGTATCGTATAGACATTCCACCTGCTTCCCATTCACCTCTATCGTTTCGATCACAGGTGATTTCTCAGACTTTGGTTTCTCCCGACCCTTAGGTGTGGTCTCGCTAGGTCTACCTCTAGTAGAGGCGAGACACGCAAAGTGCAAGTCCTTTGGCTTCCTCAGACAATCTACAGTATTATGGGAAGGAGACTTACAGTGCTTACACCACCTCTTACTCCACTTCCGTTTTGGGGAGGCGGGAGGGCTTTGCTTATCGGGTTTCTTACCAGAGTCTTTTACCACAGGATCTGCTACATTGGATGATTCTTTGGGACCTTTGGTCTTGGGCTTCTGATCAAGCCCCTTCTGCCTTTTCTGTGAATCAGTCTGACTGGAATCCCCAGTCTCACCATAGACTTCCACATACCTTTCAGCTAACTTATTTACTATGTCTAGCCTTTCCGCCCCATTTTCCCCCAAGAAATTCCTTAAAGGCTTGGACATCTGCATTTTCATTTGATCCACCACCATCAACTCTCTCAGACTCTCATAATCCTCTTTGAAATTGGCCAACGCCATCCACTTCAACAGGTATGAGTTCAACCTCACACTATAGGCCGAGAACATCTCACCTGATTCTCTCTTGGAAGTTCTGAACCTCCGCCTGTAAGCATGGGCTGTCATTTCGAATCTTTTCAAAAGAGCCGATTTCAGGGTTGGATAATCATTTTCCATCCCTGGGGGAAGTCGCGCATACACTTCGTACGCTGTGCCACGGAGTCCTTGTGAAAGCTTAAGATTCCAACGCTCAGGCTCTAAACCCATAGCTTTACACATTGCCTCGAACTTCTCTAAGAATTGATCTATCTTCTCTTGGTCCGGTTCAAATGGTGGAAACGGCCATTTCATAGCATGGTAAGCTGGTCTGCTGGCTACTGATGAGCTAGGTAAAGCTACTCCACCTACTGCTCCCTCAGACTCACCAACCGATTTAGCCTCTACCTCAAGTTGCTTCATACGGAACTCATGTTCCATTTCCAACTTCCTAGCATCTAATTTCTTAGACTCTAGGTCAGCTGCCAGTTTTTGTGCCTGTTGGTCGGCCACCAACTTTTCCTCTTCAAGTGCTACTTTTCGAGCTTCCAGCTCAATTTCTGACTTTCTTCTCTCCCTCTCTTCTGCTCTGAAGTCTCTCTCTACTTCCAGTACATAGGCTTTAAATTCCTCACCTTCCAATCCCATCTCAGTTGCAGATGCCCGCACCTTAGCTAAATCTAAAGTACGAGTAGCCATGCTTAGTGTAACTTAGTATCAGTATAGATATGCAATACCCACTCACAATGCTAACTGTACTCCAACCAACACTGTAACTATGTATCTATACTAACTTAACTAAATGTCTGTCCACGTCGAAGAGAAAGGTTTCAGTAGCCCTACTCGTCAAGTAGATAATAGGTATAGGACAGATGACACTATAACCTATTCCTACGAGATGTCAGAACAAAGAGAAGATCCCGGACGGGCCCCCACTCTATCTTGTGACAAGACCGCCGGGGCTTGGACTGGTTTGCCACGATAGATACTATCCCCTGCCTTTGCTCCAACCACCTCAATAGCACTCTACATCTACCAGGCCCCACACAAGCCGGGACAGCTTAACCTTCCCTCCCTCACCTAGGGTTCCAAACCCCAAGGGGGCTCGGACCAGACACCAGTCATATCACTGCACAAAGTCATAGCTAAGAGAACAAAAATTTAATTCTGAACTACGTCAACCCCAACACAGAGAAGGATGGCTGGAAGCCAGACTAGAAGAACTATGTACAAGATCACAGACGCAGATGAGTATTCATCATGGAGGCGGACGATAGCTCGTGCGGTTGTCCAGTCGTGGTAGCGACTCACCCAGGCTCCTCCAGTGGACTGGAACTCCAAGGTCTGCTGCCTCTCCAAAGTTCCCTCTTCACCCAGAGACCCAAGCAAGGGCTGATCAAGCGCAGTACCACTGCCTGACTGACACTGCACTGATGAACAAGGATCCTTCCTTGCTGTCCTACTATTTCCCTCGTCACACTCTTGATGAAGTCTGGGCCGACCCTAGAACATTAGCGGTCTCCCACTTGCAAAAAAAAATACATGTAGCACCGTCTCAAAATACACAAGAGCCAGGTCACTCTTCTATCTCATCAGTGACCCACACACTGATATGGCACCTACATAATAAGCGGTTGCTCCACCCGAACACACAATGTCACTGGTAAAGTCTATCAGGTGACTAAACACTTCACCTTAGTTCCATGTCCTTGGACAATAGATCTTCACACAGTCTCATGTACCTACCCTGATCCATGGGTAGTAATCACAACCTAGCACACACTGTCATCAGTTCATCACGTTGGCATGAGGTAGCTCCCTACCGTCACAAACATTGTCAACAGTCCATAACGTTGGCATGAGGTAACTCCCTACCTTCACAACCATGTCACTCAGGTGTTTCCACCAATGTTGTAATCAATGTCCTAGTTCACTGGACCACATGTTGGCTTCATAAAGGTAACCAATGTAAAAACACTATGTAAGCATCAACTGATACATGGTGTCCCATAACCCAGCCGGGCCAGAAGCATATAACACAGGTCATGGTGACCGGTAACAATGATCACCTCGCACAACTTGAAAGGTCACTACCTTGCAATTACCAAGGTTTACACAGAGACTGAATGTCACCAGTGCTTCACTGGCTTGAATCACCAGACGTTTCAGTGTTGGATCCTCTCAGGATCGGATGACACTCGTCGGACTCTTGACGGAGGTCCTAACCTACCGACTTATTCAGCACTCAGCTCCTTCCAACATTGATCTCGCAGAATCAGACAACCACTCCCAGTATGGCCTCAATCAACTTCTGGATAGGCACTGGAATGAGTGGGCCCATAGAGCTCATGGTGCAGCTCTTGAATCTTCTTCTGTATAGTAATAACAGATCCTGAAACACGGAGAGGTTGGTGTGAGTACTCAACTACAACAAAGACTACCAGCATCTCCACCCTGTCACCTGCCTCTCAGATATTCCTCATGTCTACCAACATGAGTATGAAATCATCACATCATAGAACTACCTAGTCACTATAATATATAGGCATAATGATGGTAGAAAAAGCAATAGCACACCTGTTCAGTCAAGTAACACTTCTGGGCTACATATAACCCCTAGCACCAGAGTCGACTGTATGACTCTGTCAAGCATCCTTCGCCTGGTGCCAGTCCAATCCGGTTTCATCTCCCATCCTCAATCAACATATACACTTACTTTCCTTTCAGTGTAGGGATTACTGTATCGAGAAGGTGTCCAGCCGGACATCTCCTTCCTGACAGACTCATCAATTCCTCAATCCCTTAACCCATGGACTGATGAATTACACACCTTAATAACTATATGTCCATAATGAATTATACTCCTGATAATTCATTACTATAGCCTTAACAAAGGAGAACTCATGACTTGTTACACTTAACTAACAAAATCATATCACAGCCATAGTGTCAGGTCTGGGATCCCTGCCCCAGATCCTGAGTTGCCCTTGTATTCACTGACTATCTTGCAGGTCAGTCATACCTGTGCCGGTCGAGCACAGCTGTGGTGGCCATCCACCACTACACTTTCCCACAGCTACTGTGGGTCTCGTGTACCTTGTCCCGTGACGACTTAAGTCACGTCATCCAATGTAGCAAACCTCCAGACTCCACTATGCCCCTCCCAACTACTACCTCACGGCAGTACTCCAAGTACTCCATGAACCGAGTCAGGGTTCCAGAAGAGTAGAATATTAGAGACAGAAACGGTTAGGTTCAAACCTCGATCTATCTAGACACCTCGGCCTCGAATTACGGAGTGCCGCATCACCCTCGTTCGGGTATGTTCACTCATCGCACCTGCACGATTGCATTGGGTCGGACCTATTACTGATCGGGTTGGGGGTACCGGCCTACCTCCCGCTGCCTAGACAAACGTAAGATGGAACACGCACGGTCATCCTAGCGGACGGACATGACAACACGCAGTATCAATAGTATCATGAATACTTCTTATCAATTGTTATCCTACTGATGCAACGCCATTCGGCTTATGCGGAATAACAGTGCTATCTGCACACAGCAAATACACCACTGCTGAGATCACCTTGATTCCTCGAAACATCACCATCACTGATAGAACAATTACGTTACCATTCTAATGTCACGAAGCACATTACACCTTTCTAATAATAAGCTATACCTTATCATTTACAGCGTCTAGCATGTTGATGTCATGACGGACAAACTGTCGCCTTGCCTGCGTAATGAATAAACCAAACCCGTAACTGCTACACACTGTAACGCACATCGTTCGGCCTATTTTATTTACACACCACTCGCTGTGGAATACGGCTTGTTCCGTCAGGTAACACATTACATTGCTGATCGATAAAGCCTACTTAAAAATGCAAACCGCCAACTGTAACGGATAACGCTACGCGACAACTCATTTTTACGACGGCAATTAATTCATTCCGGGAATCATCACGGCATCACGACAACAATTAAATAATAGAATAAGTATTCAACTAACCTGTGATTGAAACATCACAAACTTTGACTGCAGATGTCCGCTCTGGCCGCGACTATTGACATCCAAATTACTGCAGCCTGCTGGCCATGATCTCTCCACGCTGAGGTCTGGTGGGCGACTGACTCCGACAACGTCAGTCCGCCTTCCACTCGCCTACACGGGCTGCGTGACTTTCCTGATTCATGAAGAAATCCAGAGTCACGATGGGTTCCTCCAACCCGTGCTGCACAACGCACTCGTGAACTTAGAGATCAAAACCACGTACGCACTTGGGGGAACATTCTAGATTCTTCTATAAATAACTAGAATAGCTCCGCCCCCGCACTACTTTTCTAGGGAACTCCCCTATTAATTGACATTAAATTAAAGGGAGACCAACGCATGGCACTCCCTTCAAAGGGCTATTATGCAGAGATCTTACGATATTTATCCGTTTCGTCACATCTAGTTAGGCGTACGAAAGTGGCAGGAGCGTTCCGAAGTCCAAAAGGAAGAAACCGCCACTCGTAAAGACCTAAAGGTGTTGAGAATGCAGTAAGATGGATGGATTGAGTCTGCATAGGGACCTGCCAGTATCCCTTAGTAAGGTCTAATTTAGAGAAGATTTTGGAGGTCGACATATCAAGAATAAGATCTTCGCAGGAAGGAATTGGTTCTGCGTCGATCTTAGTGACATTGTTGAGTTTTCTATAGTCCACACAAAGACGAATTGTGGAGTCCTTTTTCTTCACTAAGGCGATTGGAAAGGAGTACTCAGATGTAGATTTCTGGATGATTCCACTAGCTTCTAAATTAAGAATTTCCTTATTTAGACTTTCTTTATAGCTAAGTGGAATAGAGTACGGCCTGCATTTGATAGGCTTAGAGTCCGAAAGAAGGATGGAGTGCTCGATCCTGTCCGTCCAGTGTATCCCAATCATATGGGTTTTCTGCGGTCACCTTAGCCAGCATATGTTTCAGGTCTCCGTTAACCTTCTCTACGATTCCATTGCTGGCTGGATGATAAGCTGTTATAAAATGCTGTTTAATTCCTAACATTTTTGTAAGGGCTTGCATTGCAGCCGATATGAATTGGGTTCCACGGTCGATACGATGGTACGTGGAAATCCGAATCGTGAGAACAAATGTATAAACACATTGGCAATATCTTTGGAGGTGATGTATTTTAAAGCTACCGCCTCAACCCACCTTGAACATAGGTCTACTAGCGTTAAGATGAAGCGATTTCCTTTGCTGGACACCTGGTTCAGGGGTCCAACAATATCCACCGCCACACTCTCGAATGGTCTAGAGGCTAGTGTTGAAGGTTGTACTTCAGCTGTAGGATGTTTACCCTTACGTACTAGTTGTTGACAGACATTACATGAACGACAGAATATTTTTATGTCATTACAAAAACCCGGCCAGTAAAAATGCGCCTGAATTCTGGCCCTGGTTTTGTCGTATGCAAGGTGACCAGCAAACGGTGACTCGTGTGCAATCTTTAGCACAGTTTGGCGGTGTTGTACAGGTAACACCGTTTGCTGAATCTCATGGTTGTTGGTTGTATAATAACGAGTAAGAATCCCCTTATTAAGCCTAAAGAACCATGATGCGTTTTTTGTTACTTTAGCTTTTTCTTTTAACAGTTTTAGATACGGAGACACACTCGGATCCGCTTTTTGCTGGTCTATAAACTTCTGTCTGGTGGTATTATCCGTCCTAGTTGGTGATAGCAACAGTAGCCTTTCATCCTGTAGTGTGTCTTGGTGTTTAATAGTATCTGCTCTGGTTGTTGCATTTGCTGCATTTAATTTTTCCCATGCAGCTATTTCTTCGTTAGTGCAATGCTTCAATTGGGGTAAACATCCCAAAATTAAATCAGTACAAGGGTTATCTAAAATAGCACATGTAAAGGTACCAGAAAGGAAAGGCGTGTTTATACTTGCTCTTGCTAATGGGTAAATGTCGATATTACCCGAAAAGGTTCGGCATTTGAGTCTCCTGTATAATCGTTTGGGTTCACAAATTCCTTTCTAAGACCGATAAGAGTGCTTCCATTGTCCAGTAAACATTGGCATGGTATTTCGTTGACCAATGCATTGTGGAACACCAAATTGCCTCTGGAGGCTAATGCTGCATTTGCACTCTCGTTGGAGAATGGCACTGTGTGTCCACATTCTAATTTTCCGTCTGCATGAAATTGGTGACATCGCTCACAACTGTCAAAGCTCAAAATATCGTTTACACAACAAACATCTTCAGATTGGTTAAAAGGTAATTCATTCTCGACCTCGCACTCAGTCTCACTCCCACTATCAGAAGATGTATCAATTAACATTGCACTGTTGGCCTTCATTCTTTGTCGGCCTAGGCATTTACTGGAATAATGCCCGTAGCTAGCACAGAAAAAAACATTTCACCGCACGCCGGTATGCATTTCTCTTGTTTTGTTGTTTCTTAATGACCATCTCAAGATGTGTCGGATAGTTCGGTGATTTATCACACATAGCGTAAGTATCATGAAAAAGTTGGCAATAAACACATTTAGGCAATTTTTGATCTTTCTTGTCGACTCTCTGAAATGGCTTTTTATTGCTACGATAACTTTTAGGTAGGTCCTTAACAAAAGAGACTATTTCAGAGTCGATGTTTGATGTTTTAAAAATTTCCCTATTCGAGGAAAATATGCGGAGCCTTTCTTCTCGAATTGTTCTATTGTTTCGATGTCTGACTGCTGAAGGAACTTAGCGAAAGGAGTTGGGATTGTGGATATAACTTTATCCATGGCTATCAAACTTTTAAGTTTTTCAAAGTCCTTTCCTATTTTTGCTGCATTAAGCCATCTATTCAGCACACTTTGGACATTCGAGACATAATCGGTGAAGGTCTCACTTGGTTTTGGTTTTAAGTTAGAAAATTGGACTTGATACCCAGGGGCATCAAGTAAAATATGTTGCATTACCCTATCGTGAATGAACTGATAGTTAGATCTAAGATCAGTTTGTATTGATTCAATAACTTTAAGGGGCTCCCCACTGAGGTTTTTCATGTAGATCATGGCCCACATATCGATTGGTACTTGATGGTATTTAAGCTGATATTCGACATTTTCTGTCCAAGCTTATATGGAATCTTCTTTACAGAATGGCTTAATAATATGTTTGTATTTATTAAGTTTATTCTCTTCTTGCTGACTCTTTAGTTTTGTAGCGGAGATCTCTAAGTGTGAATCTACTTCCATACCTTTCATCTTTAACTGTGTCTCTGATTCAATCTGTATTTGTTTTTCTTTCACTCTTGCCATTTCATCTATCTCTCTTTGCTTCAACTCTCTCTCCTGATCTAATTGTTTTTGCTTTAATTCTAATTCTTTTTGTTTAATCTCTAATTCCTTCTGTTTTGACTCCTTATCTTGTTCTAACTGTTGTTGTTTCATTTCTAACTCTTTTTGTTTACTCTCTAATTCCTTCTGTTTAGTTTCTTCAGATAATTGTGCCATCTCTTTTTGGTGTTGTCTCTCTTGTTCTAACTGTTTCTGTTTAGTTTCTTGAGCTAATTGTGACATCTCTTTTTGGTGTTGTCTCTCTCGTGCACGTTCATCTCTATCAGCATCTTTTGCTTCCCTAAATTTTTTATCAGCATATTGCTCTAATTCCTTTCCGGTGTATCCTAATTCCTTCCCTGCTTGTATGCAATCAGCTAAAGTTGACATGGTGTTAGATAATTAGCTAGAGTTGACAGGCAGTTCTTTATTTACTCAGGTATATTCGATATGTTAAGATTTTAGATGCCTTTGTATAAAAAATACTATTAGTTTATACCCTGAAAAAGAGATGCATTATTAATCACATTGCATTCACAAATAATTTGGGTATACTCATCTTAACCATCCGGAACAATCAGGTAAAATCGTTTGGCACCTCGACACACACCTTGCGTTACTCCTCTAAACAGCTCTTGTTATGTCTGGTTTATTAGAGCATCAACAATTAATCATTTGCAAACGACATATGAATTTAGACATTTGTTTGAAATTTACAATCACATGCCCCCGGACAACACAGTGTGGTATGGTAGATAGTGACTGTCACTGTCCTGTCTTCGTTCTAATTTCTTTTGCTTTCCTTAACTCACTACTGTTTAATCTATGATAGTGTTGTGCAGACCGAATCCTATTTGCATAAAGAAAGTAGTGCCATCGTGACGGTAGAAAATAGAATATGTCCACAAATAAATAAATAAATGCTTTAAAATAAATATAAAGGAAATAATAATGTTCAAATTAATAAATATATTCAATAAATAGCTTGTATAAACAAATAATATTCAATATAATTCAAAGATTCAGGCGAGCAGCGGCTTGGCGATTTGTAAACAATTTGTCGCTGATTGCCAATGGCGTAGGACAGCTGTGGGTCAACCGTGATACGTCACAGGCGCAGCGCTATTCTTAGATTGAAAAATCGATATTGTCGCCGGCTCATTTTTGTGTGTATTGCTCCGCCGTGAATCATGCTTCATAAATACTCATAAATAAACAAATAATTGTAGAAATAAATGATACAAAATAATAATAATAATACTTACAAATCAGAAGGAAACATGTTCATAAAGCACAAAACATTTCAATAAGTATAAATAAATGGTAATCCGTCACGATGGGCACAGCTCGCATCTTGTTCTAGTCTGCACACGCCATTTTACACTAACACAAATTAAACCCTGTGATTAACTGACAGCAAAGCTATTTTAGAGCCGTGGGTGAGTGTTTTAGCTTGAACAAATGTCCAAGCTACACTTCTGACACCACTTTTATACTAGCCTGTCATCAAGCGATGCTACAGGCATTCAGGGATAAACTTCTCTCGCACCACACAAAAGGATTTGTCAGTCGTACGAGAGGAATTGATTACACATTTTATTGCCACTGGCTCTTACAATACATCAATGCACAAAACTGTCTCTAATGAATCACACATGAATACACAGAATATCCTATCTTTAGTCGTCCCTAGCCCTACTGCTAAATCTATCTATTCATTTAAAGAAAGACGCATCGACTCTAAGCGATGTGTCCGCTACGAAGTCCGTCCCCCATCTCCCAATTCTCCGCGTCCTGATTACACAGCGCGCGGAGGGTCTTCATGCACACTTCGGCTTTTGCGTGCTACATCATTCCACACGCTTAGAGTAGTAAGCCTACTCTTGAGTTCTATTCCAAGTTCTTGGTGTCTATCACGTTGAGGTGATTACACCGTGACCAGAGTGCTTACCCTCTGGTTGACACTTACGTGTCTCATGAGAGAACTGTTGATAGTTCTCCTACCTATCTACTCCCTACACCTACCCTGCCCTCTTGTTGGGGCACTGGGTTACCTCTAATCTACTTGAGGTAGACCACTCATTCAGGGTGGTCTTCCCTCCTATGTATTCAAGTCTTTGACACATGGCAACTGCCAATATTGAGCAAAGACTGTTAGTACTTCTATTCCAAGGACTGGTACTTTCACCAATCGAGTATGTCCTGGCCATCCTCACTGTCAGCCCTACACAGATTGGAAGACTTGAAAAGGTACAAAACGAAGCCATGCGCATCCTTTTGGGCTGCACGAGAGACCCCAGCTGTGTATCAATGAGGTACCTTCTTGACTTCCCGACAATGGAAATCAGGGTAAAGATCTGGAGAGCTCTTGCATACTTAAAAATAAGTGCAGATGTGCAGCATCCTCTGCATGACGCTATATTCAAAGAAAGGGGCTAAAGAGGTGCAAACCATGGATGGGTCGGGCGGAAGATGTCGTCAGACAGGTCTGCAGTCTGACCAGTATCAACCCCGGCAAGGAATGGGTGCCGGTGCCTTCGGCTTTTAAGTGCACTTTCTCCTGCATTATCACACTCGACAGACGGTGCAGAGAGCAGAACCCTGCCACTGTCAATGCTGAGGTCAACGCGCTCATCAGTGTACACGCAGACAACCCCGAAATGCTCATCTATACAGATGGATCTGTTGTAAAGCAGCAGAGAAGTGCGTGGGCATATACTGCCCGTTCAACGGGCCGAACCGTTCAAGAATCCAGTGATGCCCACTCCATGACCACGAACAGTATGACGATGGAAGTGATAGAAGTAACACAAGTTTTCATATGGCTGGAATTACAGCATTATACCAGCGTATGTGTACTAAGTGATTCAATGAGCATGATTCGGAAGGTCGATGCAGGATCGGTACGTAGACAGTGGACTGATTCGCTGCGGAAGTCCGTTGTCCGTAAGGTTATCTTTATCTCCGTCGCGGGACATGCGGGAGTCGAGGGAAATGAACGAGCTGATAAACTGGCTGGCTCTGCATCCCCTGCAGATGACCAGCCCATGGATCGCGCCGATGTTATTAACATCCTTAATGAGATGTCGAGAACAGAGGACTTTGACGTCAGTGAATCAACATCGTTGTCCAGGATGATAGACTTGAGAGTGAGAATCGGCACGGCCAGACACGAGAGGTACAACGGGAAAACGAGGGGCATCGTCAGCCAACACAGAACTGGCACCATTAGCTACCAGACGCTGATGCATATATTGGGAGCAGGATCTGAGCACCTATGGACCTTTCCGGAGTGCAATGACGATACCCCAACTGATAACTGATAACTGATAACTGAAGTTACTTAATATTAGTTTAGCTTACGGGGTTTTATGTAATTTAGCCGAACGGAGACAACCGAGCATAATGGCCAAGTTAGTCGAAGTGCCAAATAGGCTACAGTCTTCCGGTCGAAATTTTGAGAGTTTAGCCCTAAAGTGGGACAGCCCATAATGAAAACATCAACAGTGGTTGCATTACACCACAGCTGTTTAATATCAAGCGCCGGTTGAGGTATAGAGATCGGAGGGCTCATAAAATTGGGTAGGTGTAGATAATTAACAAATATATTTGTGTGTTTACGTTCGACAAATAAATGTCACGGAAATTTATCTGTGGGATCAAACAAGCAGACTAAATCATAAAACAGATTATGTACACAGCTAAATCTAGTCGCTAGGAAGGGATACTTATTTTATATATTCTTATAACACCCCTAACAGAACCGGACGTAATAACATGAAACCTGTTCTAGAATATTCGTGCACATGCTGTGTCGGAAAATAGATGTCGGGTGCAAACAGAAAATCCGACACATGTGCGTGAAACCTGTCACGCGGGTCTTGTATACCCTGAATGGGATTCGTTAATTATATATAAATATCTTTCTATTAGAATACTAACATGATGGTTGTATAGCAGGTTAAAGCTAGTGTAAAATAATATTAATAACATAGCGATCCAAACGGTTAGTAACAATGTCACGTGGGTGGCCCAAGGTCAGTCACGTACCAAGTAGGCCAGCACCCTGCACCGTTCTAGACTTGTCATCATCTGTGAGTGTGTATAGTTACTAGCCTATCGAGATAACTTTCTTATGAGAGAATACTCCTAGCTCAACCCGATCTTTCATAATTATTCTGTAGGCTTGATATTCTCTTGCCACGCAAAGTTCCCTTTGAGAAATTCGAACACGGCTGTAAGATAAATTCTTAAATATCTTTTTTGTATTAATATTTATATGTCCTAATCAGAGTACTGAGATATGGTAGTAGAGTGATATATAGGTCTTCTTCGGTGTACTATCAATGGTATACTGATAGGAACGATAATCTTTAGATGAGTAGGATGTTATGATGCCATGATATATTTTTAATGGACTATCTACCACCTGAGAAATCACTCACACAATCTAGTTTTATCAAACCTCGTCCACAGATTGTTGTGTCACCACCAACGCCATCATTGCCACACTCACCACGAGAATCACCCCACAAACTAATAGGCACTTGATAACAATATTCTACAAATCCATAGGACTAAGTTTGTCTGCCAGAGAGCAGCATCAATACCTGTGATTCGCTTTGTAACGCAAATGTCTAGAGTTGCCAGTAGAAATGAATATGTTCTGTGAGAACAGAAAGCAACAAACTTTCGGAGCTGAATAATAGGAAAGACAATAAAGGTAAGGATATATATCCAGCACTAGCCACAGCGCCATCCTCAAGGACAAATCCTAGTGGACAACCCTAACCCGCACCAAGAGAAGTGAAGCAGCGGCTGGTACAGACGATTTTGGGACGAGGAGAGCACCAGCTATGTGCCTGGCAAGAGACTTATTATGCCAGGAGACCTACATCGGACCGTTGCATCATTAGCACCTTACAGTGATTAGAGACCGAGCATGTTGGCTCAGAATAATAATCATAGTTGTTTTCAAGAATAGGATAGAAAAAGCAAAATCAAGATTATAGAAAATGAATCACGTGTGTGTAGTTTTTCAATTTCTAATAAACGGGTCTGTGATAAGTTTTTGGAGTGACTGAGTGAAAGATTGTACCATAGTTATCTATATAGTCTGCCAATCTCCGTGTGATGAGACAGTGTAAGACTTGGGGGCGTCTTTACTTCGCAGGCCCACGGAGCAGGATAAGTAGGTCTGCAATATGTATGTCAAGTATTGCTGTCAACCTTACCTTCTTTAACCTGTCACTGTTAGAATATTTGATCATTTTGTGGGCCGATAATTTCATATGTTCCTCATTCACGAGCCATTTGATCTTGTCTTCGGCAGTGAATAGTCTTTCTATTTCTGAAAATCTACTTTTGGCTACTTTGAATGTGAAATCTATCAAATAGCTAGCGCTACGCTACAAGATGTGGATAAACAGAGGAATATGTCGTATTTCATGGAAACAAAAACAATCAAACACAGAGGGTCTAGAAACACTGGGAATGAAAAGAGAGGTGATGAAAGAAACAACAAACAAGAGGCAGGCGAAATATTTTGGCCAGATCATAAGACTCTTATAAAAACCATACAGGAGGACAAGGTTAAACAGACTTAACAGACTTTATTTTCAAAGGGTAACAAATTGGGCACGCAGGCCCGTCTTACATTCGGCCCTTCCACTCACTCAGCTTTCTTTCATCAACAGTGCATAGGAAAAAAATTGTCACATGAATTTTGTAAACATAAACAATGCATATTACTATGTTATGAGACACATCCAACACCCACCCACACATCCCCCATTCACTCCAACTCCCCCACCCAACCACACACATAAACCACACACACATACATTCCCCCACACATCCACCACATCCCTACACCTACACATCTCCCCACCCACACACACCTCTCACCCACCACACATCCCATCCACCCACACCCCAAGCACACATACATTCAATAACCCACACATCCCCCACCTACACACATCTCCCCACCCACTCACATATCCTCTACCCGTCCAATTACCCACCAACAATCACTCACCAACATATCCTCCTCCACCCACACACCTCCACCCACCCAGGAAAACACACATTCCTCAGCCACACACACATCTCTCCGTCAACTCACATATTCCGCACCTACCCACAAACAAATTCCGCACCCACCCACGTAATCTCACATCTCCCCCAGCCCACTCACAGATCCCGAGCCCACACATACAAACAACCCCCACCATCTCCTAACCTGCACACACTCACCCACCCACATATCCTCTACCCACCCACACATCCTCTACCCACCCATCCCCCAAACCAAACATCCCTTAACCACACAACCTTACTCATATACAATCACCCACCCACACATCCTCTACCCAACCACACATCCTCCATCCACCCATCCCCCAGCCACACATCCCTTAACCACACACCCCTACCCATATACACACACATCCCCACCCACGCATAATCTCCCCACCCATACACACATCCCTCCCACACATTCCCACCCACCAAAACATCCCCCATTCACAAACACACACCTTCCATCCACGCACACACAACCCACACACACATTCCCAACTCATACACTCATCCCCAGACACACGTACTTATCCCCCAACCATTAACACCCACACATCCCTTACCCACTCATCAACACATACATCTCCTATCTACCCACCCACACTCACACACCCCAACCACCCATCTAAGCACACATCCCCACCCTCACACACATCCTTCACCCACCAGAAAACCCAACCACACCATCACCCACCCACACACACATCATCTATCCACAACCAGCTCCCCTCCCACACAAAATCACACCCACACACATCCCAAAGACACATCCCTCACCCACACACACATCTCCTCACACATCTCCTACCCATCCCCCAACTACAATCACCCTCACTACCCACACATGCATCCTCCATCCAGCCACACACCCCCACCCAGCCAGACATATCCCCCACCCACACACACATCGCCAAATCCATCACCCACACCCATCATGCACCCCTCCCCAACCCACATACATCCCCCACACATATCTCACCCACACACACTCCCCACCCATCCACCCAAACATCCCACACCCATACACATCCCTCACCCACACCCCCAAACCCACAACCACCCCCACCTGCAGACATCTCCCACCCACCACATATCCCCACACCCACATCTCCCCACCCATACATATACCCCCACCCATCCCATAACCCATCATCAATCATGCACCAACATATCCTCCTCCACCCACTCACCCACAACCACCTAGACAAACACACATCCCCACCCACACAAACATCTCCCCGCCAACCCATACATCCCGCACCTATCCGCACACAAATCCCCCACCCACCCACACAATCCCACCCCGCCCACCCACACACACATCCCCCCATCCCCCAACCTACTATTATGATCAAACTCCCACACTTTACACACACATACAGTGACGATTGTCGTGAGCATTGTCGCAAAATTGTAAAGAAAATGGAGAAAAATTGTACATATACATTTTGTAACTTAAAAATTAGTGATGCAATTCAACTCTTTCTCTCTCTCTCTCTCTCTGTCTCTCTCTCTCTCTCTCTCTCTCTCTCTCTCTCTCTCTCTCTCTCTCTCTCTCTCATACTCTCTCTCTCTCTCTCTCTCTCTCTCTCTCATACTCTCTAATTCTCTCACCTACTCTACAGTGATGTACATGTGTTCATGTTATAAATTATAACATCAGTTGGCATTCAAAATGGTAATATGAACATGAGAATACACAACATATATGGAATAGCATGTTACATGATATGCGTGCGCATAAATCTCTCTCTCTCTCTCTCTCTCTCTCTCTCTCTCTCTCTCTCTCTCTCTCTCTCTTTCTCTGTCTTTCTCGCTCTCTTCTCACTAACACACACCCATAGACACTCACAAACAATGGCCGCACACATACACACATTAACAATACCATTCTTCCACTGTCTTCTCTCGTTCGCTCACTCCCCCCCCCCCTCTCTCTCTGTCTCTGTCTCTCTCTCTCTCTGTCTGTCTCTCTCTCTCTCTCTCTCTCTCTCTCTCTCTCTCTCTCTCTCTCTCTCTCACTCGCAATCACTATTTCACCCATTAAGTTACTCTCTCCATCTTTCATTTACTCAATATCACACTCTCTTTCACTCTAACTCACACACAGACAGACACACACCCTCTCGCTATCAAATACACACTCCCTCGCGTGCGCAAGAGAGCATATACACATACACACACGAGCATACACACAATATACACACGCAAATACACACATATCCCCACGCACACATACACACCCATATACACATACTTACACACACACACACACACACACAAATACACACTCCCTCGCATACACTGCATGCATGCACACATACACACAATCATGCACTCACATACACGAACACACATATATATATATATATATATATATATATATATATATATATATATATATATACGCACATACACACATATACACACGCACATACATATAAACACACGCATACATTTACGCACACATATAAACATACTTACACACACAAGCACACACACAAACACACATTTACACACACTTACACATACACACCCACATTCAGACGTGCACACACATACACACACATAAACACACGCATACACACATATAGACACACGTACACACTAACCCATCCACCCACACACTTACTCACACATACACGCTGCCTCACATAATCTCACCCTCTCACTCACTCATTTACTCTCTAAACCACACTAACTCACTCTCTTACAAGCACAGACAAGTACACAGACACACGCACATTCACCCACTCTCTCTCTTTCTCACCCTTCAATCACCTGCACATCCCACACCTCCCCACCTCTCACATATCTCACCTCCCACACAAATCTCTACCCATAAACACATCCCCCCCCCACACACACCCCCACATACCTTCACCATACACATCCCCGCCCACACATCTCCCCCACCAACTCACACATCCTCCACCTACAAACATTCTCGCCACCCACACATACATTTTCCACCCGCTATAGTCAATCGAGAGACAGACAATGTTGGGGATCCATTGCAGCCAACCTTTGTTGTGGAGACGGTACCTGATTTATATTTATCTTCAATAACACATACATCAAAATATCGCACCAGTGATCCTCAACTTCTTCGGAGTCGTTTGGGTCTACTCATCGTAAAACTTCTCGATGACGCTGGTTAGTTTCTCAGGCATGGTGGAGATGTTGAACAATGTCTTTCTTCGACGAGTTGGTTTGGCCTTTTACAGGCCGGACAACAATTTTGCTAATACACTATTACATCCGGTAACATGATATTGAAAGACACACGCCACGATTAATGTAATGTCGAGGAAAAATAGAAAAATGGGCTATTAAATTTTGACGCATGTAAAACAATGCTATTACTTTTACACCAACTTTAAAGAAGACTTAAAATATTATCTCATCTTTGATATCTTATATAACTGTCCCAAATTTCTGTCAAAATTTTACAAAAAATTAATATGACTGCTACAATCACAAAATACAATTATGTTGCTTTTAGTAATGTCCCTTGAAATAACTATTGTGTTGTCATGTCCCTTTCGACTATTTTAATTACTAGTTTTCCTTTTAATGTTGTTTTAAAAAAAAATAACAACACTTTTATTTGATTAAGAATTCTTTTTTTTTTTTCTAATTAGGACTCACTGTTACCGCATGTTCCATGGCAGCCTCATGAGTCCCCACACCACGTGTGTCATTCGGATGACCGTCTCTGCTGGTGGTCCTGGCCAGATCAAGTGCGGATACTACAATTTGATCTGATTCAGAAGGCCGAGAACGAACTGCATTCATAAATAGATGTAAATAGAAATTATAGATGTCCCATTAAAATATTAAGTGATTTTTGTCAGACCTCACAAGCAAACGCTTCTGGTGCCCTAGTGTGAGTTATTTCTCTTGTAACATTGAGATAATGCGTCTGTATTTGAAAGTCTCCCTTTAATAAATTACATTTTCATCCAGTGAAATACATTGACACGAATATTTCGTTAGACTGTTTCACTTGACACAAAGAGGTGGGGAGATACTAAACCAAGTAACAAGTGTCTCCTTTCTTGGACATGTAATAACGTATGATGGCAGAAGTGAAAGAGAAATCAAAAAGAGAATAGGAATGGCCAAAAATGCCTTCAACAACCAATCATCAGTATTACCATCTAGAGAGATTAGCAACACATTAAAATGAGAAATGTCAGATGGAACGATATCCAACACTGTTGTATGGCGTGGAATCCTGGCCATTGTACAAGCCACCAGAAAATCGAATAGAGGCCCTGGAGATGTGGATATACAGAAGAATACGTCGTATTTCATGGTAACAAAAACAATAAAACACTGCGGTTCAAGAACAAATGGGAATGAAAAGAGAGTTGATGATAGACATAAAAAAGAAAAGAGACAAGTGAAATATCTCGGCCACGTGAAAAGCTGCCATCAGAATTGATAATGAAGTAGGTCAATATCAGCCTATTAAAAGAGGTGTGAGGCAGGGATGTGTAATGTCTCCAGATCTTTTTAACCTGTGCAGTGAAAATATTTTTTCAGATATATAGAAGATGTGGAAGGAATCAGCGATGAGGGAAGATACATCATTAACATTAAATATGCACATTAGACAGTCTTGATTGCAGACAATTAACAGGACCTGCAACATTTAGTAGATGCGGTTGTTTCACACAGTGAGCAACCAGGGTTAGAATTGAATAGTAAGAAGGCACAGATTATGGTCGTCACTGGGAAGAAGGAAATACCACAATGTGAGTGGCACCTAGCAGTCTTGACATACCAAAGTATGTGAGTTGGAATGCCTGGGCAGAGCTTCAGAGAAACATGTGGTGCCCAAACGACATGTTCCCTCTCTCAGCCTTGCCCTGTGTATTCCAGAGGAATGGGTAACCAATAAGTCTGGCACAGGGTAGGCTGCAGACTCTGGAGGTACAGCATCAAACCTCCGAGACCTCGCCTCCATGAGCAGGTGGCGAGTGATGGCCAGACCCTGGAACCCAAGGGACCTGACTTTGAGGCGTTCTGCCAAGTCCCAGAAGTGAGGGCCTCGTACGCTCCTGTACCGTAGGACGCACATCTGTCAATCACAAGTGTCCAGACCATGTAAAGCGTGTACTACCGTCAGACCCCCTGACTGACTTTGGCGGATCTCGAGACCAACGGGAATAGGAACGTAGGAGATATCCCAGGAGATTTTGCTCGTCTGTTGCGAGCAATTCTCCCGCCCCGTCCTTCCACTGTGCGGCTCTCGCGACCAGCGAGAATGGGCCCGACGGAGATATTGCTCGTTTGTTGCGGGCAAATCTCTACCGATGAAGACTGAATAAGTAAAGAAACGAAGTAAAGAAACGATAAAAAAAGACCCTGTTGAGCTTGACTCTAGTCCGACTTTGTAAAGGCACATGAAGGGTGTAGCATAGGTGGGAGTGCAATCGCAATTGAAATACCACTACCACAATGTGATATACGAGTAAATTTTCATATTCTTAAGCAAGTTAATCGGTACAGTTATCTCAGAACAGTCAGAACATCTGATGAGAGATGCCTTGAAGAGATTAGAGCATTGCGAAGGCAGCCTTTTGCAAGATGGAAAACATACTGACCAATAAAAAGATGTCAATTGAAACGAGGAAAAGAGTGTTGAGGTGCTACATAAAACCTATACATTTGTATGGATATGAAGAGTGGACAATGAGCAGTCAAGCTGAAAAACACTTGATGACCGTGGAAATGTGTTTTCTGAGGACATTGCAGAGAATACCATGGACAGACAGAAAAACCAATGAACAAATCCTTCAAGAAACGAAACAAATGAAGATCGTAAACTGATTAGAGAAATTAGACGTAGGCAGTCAAAATTTTTTTGTGCATGTTATGAGAAGAAATGACTTGGAGAACTTTGTGACAACGGGCAAGATCGAAGGGAAGAGACCAAGGGGAAGACCGAGAAGTAAATACTGAATGGCTTGGCAACGTGGTATGGTCGAGATAGGAACACGGGGTTGATCTACTACTAGAGTGATCGAGTGAATGGCAAAATATGACCACCCACGTTTATCGGCATGGCACATGATGGATGGAAGGACAAGACATAACACTCTTATAAAAACCATACAGGAGGGCAATGTTGAGGGCAAGCGAGCTAGAGGTAGACAACGATACAAGTGGGAAGGTAACATCAAGAGATCGACGAGCAGCAATCTGACAGAATGTATAGTCAGGGCGAGATCCATTGCAGCCAACCTTCGTTGTGGAGACGACACTTGATTAATCATTACCGTCAATAACACATACAGAAATTACGAATTAATGACCTTCAACTTAGTCGGAGTCGTTTCATCTACTCATGTTAAAACTTCACCACGACTCTGGTTAGTTTCTCGGGCATGGTGGAGATGTTGAACTGTTTCTTTGTTGGACGTGTTGGTTTGGCCTTTTACAGGCGGATAAAAATGTTACGACAGTAATTGCAAAGGATACATTTGAAAAGACAAAACATTTAATGTAATTTCGAGGTTTCGTAGAAATATGGCTAGTAAATTCTCATGAATGTAAAACCAGACATTAATTTTACAAACAATTTGAAGACAACTTCAATAATTATCTTATGCTTAATGCTGAATATATAGCTCGCTAATGTCCATAAATATTTAATAAAATTATTAATATAAATACTACGATTATTTCAGTCATAACATACATTTAAGCTGCATAGTAAAGTCCCTTGAAATAACTGTTATGTTGTCATGTCCCTTTCGATTATTTTCTTTACATGTTTTTCCCTGTCATGTGGTGTAAAAAAAAAAAAAAAAATTCCTGTCATCGAGAAATCTTTTTGTGTTTTGTAATTAGGGCTCGCGGTTCCCCCAGGGGCCTGAGCCGCATTATCAGGTCACCGCGTCCCTATGCGTCATTCGGAAGACTGCCTCTGCTGGTAGCCTTGACAAGATCAAGTGCGGATACAACACTGTAATCTGATTTAGAAGGCCGAGAACGGGCTACATTCATTAATCGATGTAAATATAAATTAATTGTGCCCCATTCCAACATTAAGTAATTTTTGTCAAAAACCGCAAGCACATCTTTCTAGCACCCTAGTATGAATTATTTCTCCTGTAATATTGGGATAAAAAATTACATCTTCGTCCTCTGAAATACATTGACAAGAATATTTCGTTAGACGTATGGGAGAGTGGGGAGATACTGAAACAAGTAACAAGTGTCTCATATCTTGGATATGTAATAACATACGTCGGCAGAAGTGAAACAGAAATCAAAAAAGAGTACAGGAATGGCCAAAAATGCTTTCAGCAGCATGAAATCAGTATTAACATCTAGAGAGATTAACAACGCATTAAACATGAGAATTATCAGATGTTACATATATTAAACACTGCTGTATGACGTGGAAGCCTGGACATTGAACAAGCAACTAGAAAGTCGAATAGAGCCCCTGGAGATGTGGATACAGAGACGATTATGTCGTAATTAATGGAAACAAAAACAATCAAACACAGAGGTTCTAGCAAAACTGGGAATGAAAAGAGAGGCGATGAAAGACATAAAAAAGAGGCAAGTGAAATATTTCGACCACGTTAAAAGACTGGTAAAAACCATAATGGAGGGCAAGTTTGAGGGCAGGCAAGCTAGAGGTAGACAACGATACAAGTGGGAAGTTAACATCACGAGATGGATGAACATCAATCTGACAGAATGTATAGTCAAGACGAGAGACAAACAGTGTTGGAGATCCATTGCAGCCAACCTTCGTTGTGGAGACGGTACTTGGTTGACGATTAGCGTCAATAATACATACATCAATTCAGTGATCTTCAACTTCTTCAGACTAATTTGTATCTACTCAACGTACAAATTCACGATTACGCTGGTTAGTTTCTCGGGTATGGTGGAGATGCTGAACTGTTTCTTTGTTGGACGTGTTGTTTTGAACATTTAGAGGTCGTACAAACATTTTGCTAATACAAATTTACATTCCAATAACATGCCATCGTAAAGACACCACATTAAATGTAATACCGATGAAAATAGAAAAATGTGCTATTTGCCATGAGATGGATTGCGCGAAACACGGCAGGTGTGTCAGTCATGGAAACTGGAGAGATGTGTTGACACACAGTTCAGAAACGCAAGTGAATACCGCTAACAGTAGTGGGCGGAGCTAATGCGTCACATGACGGCGCCCAGGCGAAAGCCGCAAAACAGTGTGCTTGATTTTCAGTCTGAGCTGGGACTTGAGTCGAAGATGGTCAAGTTTGTGGAAGTTCTGTGTTTCGAAGGAATGTTTGCAAAGATTGCAGTTATTGAAGTCGCAGACAACAATGAAGAAGTGTTCGTGATTCAGACAACTAGGAGGGAAGAAGGAGAGCACTGAAGTAACCGACTGCCGATGGCCAGTACATGTTTGATCGGCTGGGGCGAGAGAGCTGATCTCGTTTTCTGAACACTGTGAATGGCGGAGAGAGAGACACGCCGTGACACGGTTGGCACTGGTGTAATGTAAGTAGATTCTATTATTAACAGTTGACAGTTACTAGTAGATTCTAGAGTGTGCAGCAACCACAGGAAATAAACACCGATTAGCGGTATGATGTGCACACTATTGCTGGACAGTTGGTGGGATGGTCATGCCCAGAACACTGGGAGGCTAGATGCTGGTGGGGTATGATGGCGACCACGGTAAGGACTGGGATGTAATAAAGTGTTCATATACTCTAAGGACGAGTTATGGACTTGTGTTGTGTGCACTACAGAGTCGTACAGAGACTAATCGAGCCTGTTGTGATAATTCTAAAAGCTTCTAAACCCTAGACACACAACCAAAAGGTCGGACATGATGTCTGAGGTCCGGCTCTTGGCACTATTAAATTCTCACGCATGTAAAACAAAGCCTTTACTTTTACACTAACTTTAAAGATGACTTAAATTATTATTTCTAATCTTTATCTCATATACAACTGTCGAAAATTTGTATTAAAAAAATTCTTGATTATGTGGTTGTTTCGGGATTTGAAATTTAAATATTGAGCACAACCCACTACTGGCAACGCCGATTGCATCCTGATATGAACCTAAGGCCTATCCACGTCAATATGGAAGCACTATACTCGAGTTTCGCCCTCATTTGAGCTCATCAGTAGTGCATATCCCTGACCGGATCCGGAAACAGTCCCGGATCACGCGTGTGAAGCGGGTGTGTAACCACGCGGCACACACTGGACACACCAAATTATCACAACAGAATACCACAACGCTACCCATCGTAGGCTATGCTCAAGATTGCCCAATCGCCGCGACCGACGTCCGTCAATCGATGGGACCCGAACGATCAGGACTTCTCACTGGCAAGGAACACCAGGCCTCCTAAATCCAGTGAGCAATAATCAATTGATTATGTGGTTGTTTCGGGATTTGAAATTTAAATATTGAGCACAACCCACTACTGGCAACGCCGATTGCATTCTGATATGAACCTAAGGCCTATCCACGTCAATATGGAAGCACTATACTCGAGTTTCGCCCTCATTTGAGCTCATCAGTAGTGCATATCCCTGACCGGATCCGGAAACAGTCCCGGATCACGCGTGTGAAGCGGGTGTGTAACCACGCGGCACACACTGGACACACCAAATTATCACAACAGAATACCACAACGCTACCCATCGTAGGCTATGCTCAAGATTGCCCAATCGCCGCGACCGACGTCCGTCAATCGATGGGACCCGAACGATCAGGACTTCTCACTGGCAAGGAACACCAGGCCTCCTAAATCCAGTGAGCAATAATCAATTGATTATGTGGTTGTTTCGGGATTTGAAATTTAAATATTGAGCACAACCCACTACTGGCAACGCCGATTGCATCCTGATATGAACCTAAGGCCTATCCACGTCAATATGGAAGCACTATACTCGAGTTTCGCCCTCATTTGAGCTCATCAGTAGTGCATATCCCTGACCGGATCCGGAAACAGTCCCGGATCACGCGTGTGAAGCGGGTGTGTAACCACGCGGCACACACTGGACACACCAAATTATCACAACAGAATACCACAACGCTACCCATCGTAGGCTATGCTCAAGATTGCCCAATCGCCGCGACCGACGTCCGTCAATCGATGGGACCCGAACGATCAGGACTTCTCACTGGCAAGGAACACCAGGCCTCCTAAATCCAGTGAGCAATAATCAATTGATTATGTGGTTGTTTCGGGATTTGAAATTTAAATATTGAGCACAACCCACTACTGGCAACGCCGATTGCATTCTGATATGAACCTAAGGCCTATCCACGTCAATATGGAAGCACTATACTCGAGTTTCGCCCTCATTTGAGCTCATCAGTAGTGCATATCCCTGACCGGATCCGGAAACAGTCCCGGATCACGCGTGTGAAGCGGGTGTGTAACCACGCGGCACACACTGGACACACCAAATTATCACAACAGAATACCACAACGCTACCCATCGCAGGTTACACACCCGCTTCACACGCGTGATCCGGGACTGTTTCCGGATCCGGTCAGGGATATGCACTACTGATGAGCTCAAATGAGGGCGAAACTCGAGTATAGTGCTTCCATATTGACGTGGATAGGCCTTAGGTTCATATCAGGATGCAATCGGCGTTGCCAGTAGTGGGTTGTGCTCAATATTTAAATTTCAAATCCCGAAACAACCACATAATCAATTGATTATTGCTCACTGGATTTAGGAGGCCTGGTGTTCCTTGCCAGTGAGAAGTCCTGATCGTTCGGGTCCCATCGATTGACGGACGTCGGTCGCGGCGATTGGGCAATCTTGAGCATAGCCTACGATGGGTAGCGTTGTGGTATTCTGTTGTGATAATTTGGTGTGTCCAGTGTGTGCCGCGTGGTTACACACCCGCTTTACACGCGTGATCCGGGACTGTTTCCGGATCCGGTCAGGGATATGCACTACTGATGAGCTCAAATGAGGGCGAAACTCGAGTATAGTGCTTCCATATTGACGTGGATAGGCCTTAGGTTCATATCAGAATGCAATCGGCGTTGCCAGTAGTGGGTTGTGCTCAATATTTAAATTTCAAATCCCGAAACAACCACATAATCAATTGATTATTGCTCACTGGATTTAGGAGGCCTGGTGTTCCTTGCCAGTGAGAAGTCCTGATCGTTCGGGTCCCATCGATTGACGGACGTCGGTCGCGGCGATTGGGCAATCTTGAGCATAGCCTACGATGGGTAGCGTTGTGGTATTCTGTTGTGATAATTTGGTGTGTCCAGTGTGTGCCGCGTGGTTACACACCCGCTTCACACGCGTGATCCGGGACTGTTTCCGGATCCGGTCAGGGATATGCACTACTGATGAGCTCAAATGAGGGCGAAACTCGAGTATAGTGCTTCCATATTGACGTGGATAGGCCTTAGGTTCATATCAGGATGCAATCGGCGTTGCCAGTAGTGGGTTGTGCTCAATATTCAAAAAAATTCTTATAAAAAATTGATCCAAATACTACAATTATTTCAATTACAAAATACATTTATGCTGCTTTCAGTAATGCCCCTTGAAATAACTGTTACGTTGTCATGTCCCTTTCTACTGTTTAATTACATGTTTTCTTTTTAATATGGTGTTACCAAAAAAAAATGTTATTTAATTGAGAATTTTTTTTTTTTTTGGTGTAATTAGGGCTCACTGGTCCTTCAGAGGCCAGGGCCGCCCCATAAGTCGCAACGTCCCTGTGTGTCATTCGGATGAGCGCCACTGCTGGTGGCCCTGGTCAGATCAAGTGCGGATACTACACTTTGATCTGATTCGGAAGGCCAAGAATGGACTGTATTCGTAAATCGATGTAAATAGAAATTATAGGTGTCCCATTCAAACATTAACTGATTGTGTTTTTTTTTTCAGAACCCACAAGCAAACTTTTCTGGTGCTCTGGTGTGAATTATTTCTCTTGTAACATTGAGATAATACTTCTGTATTTGATTGTCTACCTTTAATAAAATACATTTTCGTCCTCTAAATTACATTTGCAGGAATACTTTGTTAGACTGTTTCACTTGACACAAAGGAGTGGGGAGATACTGAAACAAGTAACAAGTGTCTCCTATCTTGGACATGCAATAACATATGATGGCAGAAGTGAAATTGAAATCAAAAAGAGAACATGAATGTCCAAAAATGTTTTCAACTGTACGAAATCAGTATTAACATCTAGAGAGATTAACAACACATTAAAATTGAGAATTGTCAGATATTACTTGCTTGTGTTCGCTGGCTGTGAACTCCAGCGCCAAGTCCTGTATGTCGAATGAAGACATCCTGTTGTCCAACATCCGTGTGATGTCATACCGGACCTGAGGTTTGCGTGAGTATCCGTTGTCCCATGTCTGGCTTATTGGTGAGATGTTACGTATATTCAACACTACTGTGTGGAGTGGAAGACTGGACATTGAACAAACAACTAGAAATTCGAATAGTTGCCCTGGAGATGTGGAAATACAGAAGAATATATCATATTTCATGGAAACAAAAACAATTAAATACAGAGGTTCTAGAAAAACTGGGAATGAAAAGAGAGTTGATGAAAGAAATAAAAAAGAGGCAAGTGAAATATTTCGGCCACGTTAACAGACATAATACTCTTTTAAAAACCATACTAGAGGGCAAGGTTTAGGGCAAACGAGCTAGAGGTAGACAACGATACAAGTGGGAAGATAACATCAAGAGATAGACGAACATCAATCTGACAGAGAGTACAGTCAGGGCGAGAGACAGTGTTGCAGGTCCATTGCGTAGACGGCACCTGCTTGATGATTACAGTCAGTAACACATACATCAAATACGCATCAGTGATCTTCATCTTCGTCGAAGTCGATGGCATCCACTCATGGTGACACTTCTCGATGACGCAGGTTAGTTTCTCGTGCATGGTGGAGACATTAAACTATTTCTTTGTTGGACGTGTTGGTTTGGCCGTGTGTAGGCCGGACAAAAATTTTAGTCTGACTAATTCAATCGGATGCTATCGCAAATACACAATATTTAATGTAATATCGAGAAGAAATAGAAAAATGATTTATTAATTTTTCCCGCATATAAAACAAAGTTATTACATTTAAATGATTCCTGAAGATGACTTAAATTATTATCTAATCATTTATGCTTTATGAAACTGTCGATAATTTCTATAAAACTTCTATGAAAAATTAAATATAAAGAGTACAATTATTCAAATGACAAAATACATTTATTCTGTTTGAGTAATGTCCCTTGAAAAAACTATTATGTTGTCATGTCCCTTTCCACTATTTTAATTACTTTGTTTCCTGTTAATGTGGTTGCTATTTTTTATACACTTTTCTTTAATCGAGATCTTTTTTGAAGGGGTGGGGGGGGGGGGGGGGTTAAATGGCTAGCTGTTTTCCCAAGGGTCAGAACCGCGCCGTCAGGTCCCCACGTCCCTGTGTGTATTTCGAATGACCGCCTCTTCTGGTGGCCCTGGCATGGTCAAGTGCAGATACTACAATTTGATGTTGGCCTAAAGACTTGTTGGCCTATGCTTTCATATATTGATTTGAATAGAAATTATAGTTGCCCCATTCAAACATTACATTATTTTTGTCAGAACCCACAAGCAAGGTCATGTCCGTATGACCGAATGGGTAAGAACGCATATTCTTAAACATTCGTTGCGCTGATACCGAGGTAAGCGGTTCAGCTCCTACACCGCACAGCTAGACTAAAATGTTGACCTCTCGTCCTTGATTTGTGGATGTAAATTACAAGTACCTCTGAAGACGGAATGGGTTCGCCTGATGACAAGGGACACTGTTAATAGGAAAATCTGATCCACACGCAAAATTATGTCCAGCACTATCATAAAGAGCCGGCTTCGTGGCTTAGAGGTTAGCGACATTTCTCCGTAATCTCGTATACTCTCGTGGGTAACGTGATGACGGTGAGAATCAGCAGTGGTTCGAATCGCATCGGTAACTTCGGGGTATGTGAGCCGGCCGCTCAGAAAGCAATGGCAAACTACTGAGCGTAATCTTGCCAAGGAATCAACATACAGATAAAAGATGTTGCTGTTAACAGCGATGTCCTGTAAAGGATCATCATCATCATCAAGTGCCGTGTCGGCTGGCGTAGGCGTTCATGGCTCTCCATAGATCTCGGTCTTTGGTTTTCTGGATCAACTCTGCTGCTGATATTCCTCCATGCCACCGTCTCAATCCACCCAGCATCACTTCTCTTGGTCTACCTCTGCCTCTCTTCCCCTCGATCTTTCCAGTTGTTACGATGTTCTCCAATGCCTCTCTTCTCATCACATGACCAAGGAAAGCTGTTTGTCTCTGTCTTATTGTTGTATATAATGTTCTAGTTTCATTAGCTTGTTTCGGGCAGTCGTCGTTAGTTACTCTGGCAGTCCAAGGAATTCGCAACATTCGTCTCAGGAACCACATCTCTGTTGCTTCTAATTTCTTCTTAATTTGTTCATTTACATTCCAAGATTCACTGCCATACAGCAAAACTGGTTCTACATAGCATTTCAGCACTCTCTTTCTTACATTCAGTGATAGTGACTTATTGCATAAGATACTCTTCATTTTCTGAAATGCGGCTTTTGCCTGCCCTATTCTGCTCCTAATCTCTGTTGTACATCTTCCATCTGATGTTATAAATGCCCCTAGGTATCTAAAATTATCAACTTGGTTAAGGATTTTCTCTTCTATTTCTATGTCACATTTTGGTGTCACCATTTTCTTTGATATTACCATTGTTACTGTTTTCTTGATATTCAAGGAGAGTCCTTTCCTTGCACTCTCTGTTACTACAACGTCTAATAATTGTTGTAGGTCTGTTGAATTATCCGCCACCAATACTGTGTCATCTGCATAGCGTATATTATTTATATTATAACCTCCAACTAGTATTCCTGGCATCTCTTTGATATCTCTCATTATTACTACGCTATACAGGGAGAAAAGATCTGGTGACAAGACACACCAGTGTCGTACTCCTAGCTTTATCTGTTCTGTAAAGGATATGCAAAAAAAAAAAAAAAAAAAACTACTATAAAGAACGAGTTGCCTAATCTGAAACCGGACATGCGCTACAAAATGGCACGTAGCAAGGGTAACTCAAGAAGACACTCGAATTTCAAAATGAGCAGCGTGGAAGCTGCCAACACAATCAAGAAGATGCAAGAAGAATTTTTGCTTGCGAGCCGCAGCAAAACGCCTGAACCTGAAACAACATTAAAGGAAGCTACCACTCCTACACCAGATGAAGCCGCTACTGTCGCTGTTCCGACTCCGGAGACGACAACTACAACTGAAGCCAGCAGCAGCCGTGAAGTTCTCAACAGCACCAAGACCAAGGAGCCCAGTTTACCAAAGACCACCACTGAAACAGACAAGCATGGGAGAAGCCAAACTGTCGGCGCTACCAACAGACAAGATAATCAGTCAGTTGGAAAACGAGCTTGGAAGAAACATCAACCAGCTGCGCAAGACACCAGATGGAGTAGTGGTCTCCATCAGCAAAAACCCAAAGACCACAACACTTATGCCGAAGACTGAGAAGGCCGACATCAAGCTTCACCACGGCATCTTATTGGAAGCCACCCGACACCGCACAAGTAAACGATGGGTCATTAAACGAGTCAAGACCCATCTCACCAACGACCAGATCAGGGAGATGCTGACGAGGGAGAACAAGAAACTCAAGATCACCATTGCAGAGAGGATCGTCAGCAAGAATAACATCCCCTCCACAGTCGTAACATAGGAGGACCGAGTGATCCTTCAATTTATTAGATGGGACAAGAGAGATCAAGTTCCAGAGCACTACATACTGATAGTACTGCAGTTCGCTAAGCGCAAGAAGTTTTGGCACACCCGTGCAACCTGCAAGAGCAAGGTGGGGGTATGCAGATACTGCTCTGAACCTCATACATACAGTCAGTGCCAGCATGCAAAGATCGACAAGGACTTCAGGAGGCCTAACACTAACAGAAAATGCGCCAACTGCCTCGGCAACCACGGCGCCATGTACTTCGGCTGCCCCTGCCACCAAGACAGCAAGGAAGCCATGAAGATCGCCATGTACCTCGGCTGCCTCTGCCACCAAGACAGCAAGGAAGCCATGAAGATCATCGTCCAAACATATAAAGAGGCTAGGAGGCAGTACGAGGCCATCAATCGAATCACAAAAAGCGACAAAGCGCAACTGGAAGGCCAACTGAAGGACCTGAGATCAAAGTTCAACAGCATGGAGGAAGAAAAGGACAAGACGCAAGAGACACATATAACAGCCGCTCAGTGGATCCTGGACGAACTGAAGCAAGTTCAGCAGAAGATTGAGCAGGATGTCGCTCGAATGGCTGATATACAGGCTGAGATAGAAGAAAGGCTATCAAGCATGGAGGAAGAAAAAGAAAGACGCAAGAAATATAGATAACGGAACTCCATCGCATCCTGGACGAACTGAAGCTAGTTCAGCAGAAGATTGAGCAGGATGTCGCTCGAATGGTTGCTATAAAGGCTGAGACAGAAGAAAGGCTATCAAGCATAGAGGAAGAAAAAGAAAGACACAAGAAATACATATAACGGCCCGCCAGCGTTTCCTGGACGAACTGAAGCAAGTTCAGCAGAAGACTGAGCAGGATGTCCCTCGAATGGTTGCTATACAGGCTGAGACAGAAGGAACGCTATAAAACATACATCAAGCGAGAGACAAGACAGAAGGAACTCTAGACACGATAATAGACCTGCTCAAGACCGAGTCAGAAACACCCGAACCAGAAGAGGCAAGAACACAGACAAGAAAAAGCAACAAATGAAGAAGGCTACCCAGACTAAGACCAAATGGGTAGGGAGGCAATGGGACGATATCGCTCCACATCAAGATCGAACAGTCGAACACCGAGAAGATTCGATGGCAACCCAAGACGGGGAAATAGGAGGAACACCAGGAGAGACGACAAATGGTAAAGCTCCCTGAAGGAAACAGCACCATATGACGGGGTGGGATCACAATTACTCCAGGCCCTAACAAGTGCGTGACTCTGTCCAGACATGAAGAACATCAACAAGAAAGTAACGAACACAATCAACCCATCAGAAGCCAGGAAGCTGACAGCAAGCAGTCACATATACGAAAGACAAACTACAAGCTACACCATAAATACCTCAATTATAGCCAAGTCGACAACTTGAAAAGAGAGTTGATGACAGAAAAAAAAAATAGGTAAGTGAAATATTTCGGCCACCATAAAAGACATAACACTTTTATAAAAGCCATACAGGAGGGCAATGTTGAGGGCAAGCGAGCTAGAGGTAGACAACGATACACGTGGGAAGATAACATCAAGAGATGGACGAACAGCAATCTGACAGAATGTACAGCCAGGGCGAGAGACAGACAGTGTTGCAGATCCATTGCAGTCAACCTTAGTTGCGGAGACGGCACTTGATTAATTATTACCGTCAATAACATACAGAAGTTACGCATTAATGAGCTTCAAATTCTTCGGAGTCGTTTTCATCTTTAAAATTTTTTCATATCCTTTACAGGACATCGCTGTCAACATCAGAATCTTTCAGCTGATTGTTGATTTCTTGGCAAGATTGCGCTCAGTAGTTTGCCATTACTTTCTGAGCGACCGGCTCACATACCCCGTAAGTTACCAACGCGACTACAACCGCTACCGATTCTCGCCGTCGTCACGTTACTCACGAGAGTATAAGGGATTACGGAGAAAGTCTCTAACCCCGTTTTCAACTATTCATGTTTAAACGTCACCACGACTCTGGATAGTTTCTCGAGCACGGTGGAGATGTTGAACTGTTTCTTTGTTGGGTGTGTTGGTTTGGCCTTTTGCAGGCGGACAAAAATGTTACAAGTAATTCAAGTTCATGCCATCGAAAAGAAAAAACATTTCATATAATTTCGAGGTCATATACAAAACATGGTTAGTAAATTCTCATGAATGTAAAAACAGACATTAATTTTACACACGATTTGAAGACAACTTCAATTGTTATCTCAATCCTTATGCTGAATATAATGCTAGCTAATTTCTATAAATATTTCATAAAATTATTAATATAAATAATACAATTATTTAAATCGCAACATACATTTATGCCGCATATAGTAATGTCCCTTGACATAACTGTTATGTTGTCATTTCCCTTTCGACTATTTTATTTCCGTGTTTTCCTTTTCATGTGGTGTAAAAAAATTCATAAATTTGTATGAAATTGTACATCGTATACAATTGTACATCAATTACGCATGAATGATGTTCAACTTCTTCGAAGTCGTTAACATCTACTCATGGAAACACTTCACGACGACGCTGGTTAGTTTCCCGGGCATGGTAGAGATGTTGAACTGGGTTTTTGTTTTTTTTTAATTATAAAACATGTTTAATATGTTCACTAACACATAATGCACAAAATGAATTTGCTGCATCATATTATATAGTCCAAGACTGCCTGAATATTTTGAATTGGCCTTTTAGGGGCCGGACAAATATTTTACGATGACATCCTCAAACTAGTATTTTGAGTATTTAACATGCCATTGAAATTACAAACATTGTCATGTGATATCGAGGACATATAGACAAATGGTTATTAAATTCTCATGCATGTAAAACAAAGTCATTAATTTTACACAAACTGTTAAGATCACTTCAATTATTTCATTATTTATGCTGTATGTAATTGTCGATATATCTATAAAAATGTTAATGAAAATGTAATATAAAGACTACCATTATTTAAATCACAAATCACATTTATGCCTCTTTTAGTAATGTCCCTTGAAATAACTGTTATGTTGACATGGTCCTTTCGACTATTCTAATTACTTGTTTCCTTTCAATCCATCCATCCATCATGTGCCATGCCGATAAGCGTGAGCGGTCATGTTCTGCCATCTCACTCGATCACCAGAGTCGTGGATCAGCTCAGTGTTTCTGTCTCGACCATGCCACGAAGCCAAGCCATCCAGGTATTTACTTCTCGGTCTTCCCCTTGGTCTGTTCCCTTCGATCTTGCCAGTTGTCACCAAGTTATCCAATTCATTTCTTCTCATAACATGCCCAAAAAATGTTGACTGTCTGCGTCTAATGTCTCTAATCAGTTTACGATCTTCATTTGTTTCTTGAAGGACTTGTTCGTTGGTTTTTCTGTCTGTCCATGGTATTCTTTGCATTCTCCTCAGAAACCACATTTCTACAGCCATAAGATGTTTTTCAGCTTGACTGCTCATTGTCCAAGTTTCACATCCATATAAAAGTACAGTAGCACTTCAACACTCTTTTTCTCGTTTCAATTGATATCATTTTATTGGTCAGTATGATTTTCATCTTAGTTAGTTAGTTAGTTAGTTAGTTATTCGACATATCATCCTCATTGCACATCGAACCATTCAGTCAATAAGTGCTCGGATCCCCTCCTCAGCAAATCCCGCAGCGTGTAGTGGCTAACGACGTTAGCTATAGCACGTTCAATAACTGTTCGCAGCATATACACATCATTTACTGTACCCTTTCCTTCTACAAACCCACATTGTTCTTCCCCTATTTCAGGTTGTATCTTCTTCCTCATTCTTTGCATGATAATTCTTAGCAAAATCTTTGTGATGTGACTCATTATACTAATTGTTCGATGTTGATAACATTCCAAGGTTCCTGATTTCTTTGGGATTGCAATAAATACAGAGTTACATAATTCAGGAGGTATATCTCCAGTATCATATAATGTGTTCATCAGTCTGGTGACTTGATCTAGTCCAAATTCTTCTAAAGCTTTAATCATTTCTGATGTGATGTTATCTGCGCCGGGGGCCTTGCCAGCTTTCATATGCTTAAGAACATTTCGAACCTCCATCTCCAAAATTGGCGGTCCTTCATTATTAAATCTAATATCATACTGTTCGTCTCTGTCATCATCATAAATGTGTTTCACATAATCTGTCCATACCTGTAGAATCTGGTCTTTTTCTATTATGATTTTGCCATCTTCAGTTTTTAGACACCCTGTTGATGTACTTGTTTTTTTATTAGTAAGTTCCTGAATTCTTTTGTGCACTAATTTGGTATTTTGACTGTTGTGTTGGCTTTCAATTTCTAAGCACTTTTCCTCAAGCCATGCTTCTTTTTAAAATTTAATACTGCATTTTTATATTTCTCCGCGACATTACATTAGATTGTTTGTCTTTTCGATGCCATGAATTGATCTGGTATATCTTAGTAAACTTTTTGTCCGGCCTCTAAAGGGCCAAACCAAAACGTCCAAAACAGACACAGTTCAACATTTACACCATACCCGAGAAACTATCCAGCGGCATAGTGAAGTTTTGCGATGAGTAGATGTAAACTACTTCGAATAAGCTGAAGATCATTAATGCTATTTTCTTATGTATATGACAAGTGAACAGGTACAATTATCTCCGAACAGTCATAACATCTGATGGGAGATGCCTTGAAGAGATTAGAACAAGAATCGCCATGGCAAAAGTAGCCTTTAGCAAGATGAAAAACATTCTGACCAATAAAAAAGATGTCAATTGAAACGAGAAAAAGAGTGTTGAGGGGATACTTAGAGTCTGTTCTTTTGTATGGATGTGAAACTTGGACAATGAGCAGTCAAGCTGAAAAGCATCTTTGGCTGCAGAAATGTGTTTCTGAGGAAAATGCAAAGAATACCATGGACAGACTGAAAAACCAATGACCAAGTACTACAGGAGAAAAATGAACATCGTAAACTGATTAGAGAAATTAGACGTAGACAGTCAAAATTTTTTGGACATGTTATGAGAAGAAATGGATTGGAGAACTTAGTGACAACTGGCAAGATTGAGGGGAACAGACCAAGAGGAAGACCGAGGGGAACAGACCAAGAGGAAGACCGAGAGGAAAATACCTGGATGGCTTGGCCACATGGCATGGACGAGACAGGAACACTGAGCTGATCTACGACACTGGTGATCGAGTGAAAAGGCGAGTCATGACCGCCCACGCTTTCCGGCATGGCACATGATTGATTGATTGATTGAGTATTAAATTCTCATCCATTTAAAACAAAACTATTACTTTTACACAAGTTAAGACGACTTAAAATTTCTATCTCATCTCTTGTGATGTATATGACTGTCAATAATTTCTGTAGAAACGTTTATAAACAATTAATACAAATGCTATAATTATTTAAATCACAAAGTACATTTACTGTGCTTTTAGTAATGTCCCTTGAAACAAATGCCATGTTGTCACGTCCCTTTCGATTATTTTAATTACTTGTTTACGTTTTATATGGTTTTGTTTTTTAACATTTTCTTTCATCGGGATTATTTCTTAATAAGGACTCGCTGTGTGCCCCAAAATCCAGAGCCGCCCCATCAGGTCCTTACGTCACTCTGTGTATTTCGAATGACAACCTCTGTTGGTGACCCTGGCAAGATCAGATGCAGATACTACAATTTGCTCTTAGCCAGAAGATCGATAAGGGATTGCATTCATAAAGTGATGCAAATAGAAATTATGGGTGTCCCATTCAACCATTAAATAATTTTGTCAGATCCCACAAGAATATGTTTCTAATGCTCTGGTGTGAGTTATTGCTCTTGCAACAATGAAATAATACATCTGCATTTGATCGTCTCCCTTCAATAAATTACATTTTCGTCCACTGAAATACATTGACAAGAATATTTCGTTATACTGTTTCACTGTACACACAAGAAGTCTTGTGTCTTTTTTTAAATTAAGCTTTAAACATGAAAGCCGCGGTAGTGTAGTGTCCAAACGCACCACCTGTGGTCATTATCTTCACTAGAAGTACGCTTACTGTCATATTCAACTATACCCCCAAGTTAATCAGACTTCTTCGCGTAACATGTGTATATTCATTGCACTAAACTAAAACTAAATATCTAACGTTATTAGGTCCAAATTAAAATGTCCTTTGCACGTACAGCAACTAATTACCTAACCATATTAGCACCCAGTGATTATGTCCCTTGCATGTCCGGGGTGAATGAGTTACGGACGCAGGTCGTGATCCCGCATACCCGCATTCGAGACACAGATGCGGGAGATTTGGCAGCAGGCTGCCTTGTGTTGTTGTTGTTATGTTTTTTAAATAAATGGTGTAGGAGCCGGTTGTTCAGAGAGCAATGACAAACTCAGTACTTCATTAATTCATTCAGTAGCATTTCCTTTGCAGAACCTCGCTCCCATAACAACCTTCCGGAAAACTTCTCGATCACATGCAAGATGTCAGGCGACCAATACACCCATCTAAAGATCATCCGCCACATCCTGCACCCATCTTCTCTTTGGCCTTACTCTTCCTCTCTTCCCAGGCATATACCCCTCTGTTTTTGCTCTTTCCGACATGGAATCGGCAGGCTTGGCCATGGTAAAGGTCCCATGGAACGGGATGGGATGGGACAGGCATAGATTACCATGGGATGGGACAGAAAAATATGTCCCATGGACAAGCCTGGGAATCGGTATTAACATCTAAATATTCACAGCACATTGAAAATGAGAATTGTCAAATGTTATGTATATTCAACAATACTATATGCAGCGGAAACTTAGAAAATAAATAAGCAATTAGTAAGTCTAATAGAGACAGTTAAGTTGGTGATATAGAGAAAAATATCTCGTTTTTCATGGAAACAAAAACAATCAAATACAGAGGTTATGTGAAAACTTCGAATGAAAACAGAGTTGATGAAAGAAATAACAACCTGAGAAGTTAAATATTTTGTCCACGTTAAAAATCAGAACACTATTGTCAAAACCATACTGGGGGGGGGGGGGGGAGATAAGGTTGAAGGCAAGCGAGTAAGAGGTAGACAAAGAAACAAATGGGAAGATAACATCAAGAGAGATGGACGAACAGCCGTCTGACAGAATATACAGTCAGGGCGAGAGACAGTGTTGGAGATCCATTGAAGCAACCTTCATTATGGAGACGGTACCTGATTGATTGATACCATCCATGCAGTGAGGTCATGACATAAATATGAATGAAATTGATTAAAAGAAGGCGTCTTTAATTAATTAATTAATTAATTAATTAATTCATTCATTCATTCATTCATTCATTCATTCATTCATTCATTCATGCAATCATTTATTCATTCATTCATTCATTCATTCATTCAATAATTCATTCATTCAGTAGCATATCCTTTGCAGAACCACGCTCCCATAACAACTTTCCGGAAACCTTTTCGGTCATAAACTAGATGACCCGTCTTCGATACACCCATCTGGAGATCATCCGCCACATCCTGCACCCATGTGTGTTTAGATGGATGGTTGGGTGTGTGTGAGTGTGGGTGGGTAGATAGGAGATGTATGTTTTGATGAGTGGATGAGGGATGTGTGGGTGTTAGTGGTTGAGGGATAAGTACGTGTGTCTAGGGATGTGTGAGGGGATGAGTGTATGGGTTGGGGATGTGTGTGTGGGTTGTGTGTGCGTGGATAGGAGGTGTGTGTTTGTGAATGGGGGATGTGTTGGTGGGTGGGGATGTATGTGAGGGATGTGTGTATGGGTGGGGAGATTGTGCGTGGGTGGGGATGTGTGTGTATATGGGTAGGGGTGTGTGGTTAAGGGATGTGTAGCTGGGGGATGGGTGGGTGGAGGATGTGTGGGTGGGTAGAGGATGTGTCGATGGGTGAGTGTGTGTAGGTTAGGAGATGGTGGGGGTTGTTTGTAGGGGTGGGCTCGGGATCTGTGAGTGGGCTGGGGGAGATGGTAAATTATGTGGGTGGGTGCGGAATTGTGTGTGGGTAGGTGCGGAATATGTGAGTTGACGGGGAGATGTGTGTGTGCGTGGAGGATGTGTGGCTGAAGAATGTGTGTTTGGCTGGGTGGTTGGAGGTGTGTGGGTGGAGGAGGATATGTGGGTGAGTGATTGTTGGTGGGTAATGGGAAGGGTAGAGGATATGTGAGTGGGTGGGGGGATGTGTGTAGGTGGGTGGATGTGTGTGAGTGGGGAATTTATGTGTGCTTGGGGTGTGGGTGGATGGCATGTGTGGTGGGTGAGAGGTGTGTGTGGGTGGGGAGATGTGTAGGTGTAGAGATGTGTTGAATCGGTGGGGGCAAGTATGTTTGTGGGGGTTATGTGTGTGGTTGGGTGGGGGAGTTGGAGTGAATGGGGGATGTGTGGGTGGGTGGTGGAAGTGTCTCATAACATAGTAATATGCATTGTTTATGTTTACAAAATTCATGTGACAATGCTTTTTCCTATGAACTGTTGACGAAAGAAAGATGAGTGATTTCAAAGGGCCTGCGTGTCCAATTTGTTACCCTTTGAAAATAAAGTCTGTTGGTTCGTTCGTTCGTTCCCATTGGCCACCCTCTTCCTCTCTTCCCGGGCATATATCTCTCCATCATTGTTCTCTCAAACGTTCATCATGTTTCCAGTGATTAAAATATATCAATTTTCTTTGTTTTATCGGCTTTAATAGCCATCCTTCTTCAGTATTGAGCTCTTGTATACCCTGAATGGATTCGTTTATTATATATAAATATCTTTCTATTATAATACTAACATGATGGTTGTATAGCAGGTTAAAGCTAGAGTATAATAATATTAATAATATATCTATCCAAACGGTTAGTAACAATGTCGCATAGGTGGCCCAAGGTCAGTCACGTAGCACGTTGGCCAGCACCCTGCACCGTTCTAGACTTGTCATCATCTTTGAGTGTGTATAGTTACTAGCCTATCGAGATAACTTTCTCATGAGAGAATATTCCTAGCTCAACCCGATCTTTTATAATTATTCTGTAGGCTTGATATTCTCGTGAGAAGTTCCCTTTGAGAAATTCGTATAGGTCTGTAAGAGAAATTCTTATGTTTTTTTCATTAATATTTATATGTCTTAATAAGAGCACTGAGATATGGAAGGAGAGTGATATATAGATCTTCTTCGGTGTACTATCAATGGTATACTGATAGGGACGATAATCTTTAGATGAGTAAGATGTTATGAAGCGATGATAGATTTTTGAAATGGACTATCTACCGCCTGAGCAATCACTTACACCATCTCGTTTTGTCAAACCTTGTTCACAGATTGTTGTGTCACCACCAACGCCATCATTGCCACACTCACCACGAGAATCACCCCACCAACAAATAGGCACCTCATAACAATATTCTACAAATTCATAGGACTAACTTTATCTCCCAGAGAGCAGCAACAAAAGTAAATGGAAATATTCTTCAACAAGTGAGTAGGTACAATTATCTCGGAACAGTCATAACATCTGATGGGAAATGCCTTGAAGAGATTAGAACAAGAATCGCCATGGAGAAAGTAGCCTTTAGCAAGATGAAAAACATTCTGACCAATAAAAAGATGTCAAATGAAACGAGAATAAGAGTGTTGAGGGGATACATAGAGCCTGTTCTTTTGTATGGATGTGAAACTTGGACAATGAGCAGTCAAGCTGAAAAGCATCTGATGGTTGCAGAAATGTGGTTTCTGAGGAAAATGCAAAGAATACCATGGACAGACAGAAAAACCAATGACCAAGTACTACAGGAGACAAATGAACATCGTAGACTGATTAGAGAAATTAGACGTAGACAGTCAAAATTTTTTGGACATGTTATAAGAAGAAATGGATTGGAGAACTTAGTGACAACTGGCAAGATAGAGGGGAACAGACCAAGAGGAAGACCGAGAGGAAAATACCTGGATGGCTTGGCCACATGGTATGGACGAGACAGGAACACTGAGCTGATCCACGACACTGGTGATCGAGTGAAATGGCGAGTCATGACCGCCCACGCTTTCCGGCATGGCACATGATTGATTGATTGATTGAGCAGCAACAATACCCGTGATTCGCTTTGTAACGCAAATGTCTAGAGTCTCCAGTAGAACTGAATATGTTCTGTGAGAACAGAAAGCAACAAACTTTCGGAGCTGAATAATGGGAAAGACAATAAAAGTAAGGATATATATCCAGCACTAGATATAATAATGGGAAAGACAATAAAAGTAAGGATATATATCCAGCACTAGATATAATAATGGGAAAGACAATAAAAGTAAGGATATATATCCAGCACTAGATATAATAATGGGAAAGACAATAAAAGTAAGGATATATATCCAGCACTAGATATAATAATGGGAAAGACAATAAAAGTAAGGATATATATCCAGCACTAGATATAATAATGGGAAAGACAATAAAAGTAAGGATATATATCCAGCACTAGCCACAGCGCCATCCTCAAGGACAAGTCATAGTGGACAATCCTAACCCGCGAAGCAGCGGCTGGTACAGACGATCTTGGGACGAGGAGAGCACCATCTATGTGTCTGGCAAGCCACTTATTATGCCAGGAGACCTACATCAACCATTGCATCATTAGCACCTTACAGTGATTAGAGAGCGAACATGTTGGCTCAGAATAATAATCATAGGTGTTTTCAAGAATAGGATAGAAAATACAAAATCAAGATTATAGAAAATGAATCACGTGTGCGTATTTTTCATATGTCTAACAAATGGCTGTGTCATAAGTTTATGGAGTGACAGAGCGAAAGATTGTACTGTATCTAAATAGTCTTGTCTATCTCATTGTTGTAAGGCAGTGCAAGACTTGGGGGATCCTTTTCTTCCCAGGTACAAGTAGCAGGATAACTAGGTCTGCAATCTGTAATTAAAGTATTGCTGTTAACCTTACCTTCCTTAGCCTGGTCACTGTTAGAATGCCTGATAATTTCTTAGGCCGATAATTTCATAAGGTGCAGATTCACGTGCCATTTGATCTTCGGAAATGAATAGTCTTTCTATTTCTAAAAGTCTGCTTGTCGCTACTTTGAATGTGAAATCTATCAAATAGCTAGCGCTACGCAACAAGATGTGGATATTCAAAAGAATATGTCGTATTTCATGAAAACAAAAACAATCAAACACAGAGTTTCTAAAAAAAACTGGGAATGAAAAGAGAGATGATGAAAGAAATTTTTTTAAAAATGAGGCAAGCGAAATATTTTGGCCAGGATAAAAGGCTCTTATAAAAACCATACAGGAGGGCAAGGTGCAGGGCAAGCGAGCAAGTGGTAGAGAACGATACAAGTGGAAAGATAACATCAAGAGATGAACGAACATCAATCTGACAGAATGTACAGTCAGGGCGAGAGACAGACAGCGTTGGAGATCCATTGCAGCGAACCTTAGTTGTGGAGACGGCAGTTGATTAATCACTACCGTCAATAACATACAGAAGTTACGCATTAATGATCTTCAACTTCTTCGGAGTCGTTTTCATCTTTAAAATGTTTGGATATCCTTTACAGGACATCGCTGTCAACATCAGCATCTTTCAGCTGATTGTTGATTTCTTGGCACGGTTACGCTCAGTAGTTTGCCATTGCTTTCTGAGCGACCGGCTCACATACCCCGTAAGTTACCGACACGGCTAGAACCGCTACCGATTCTCTCCGTCGTCACGTTACTCACGAGAGTAAACGGGATTACGGAGAAAGTCTCTAACCCCGTTTTCATCTACTCATGTTTAAACTTCACCACGACTCTGGTTAGTTTCTCATGCACGGTGGAGATGTTGAACTGTTTCTTTGTTGGACGTGTTGGTTTGGCCTTTTACAGGCAGACAAAAATGTTTACTATACAAATTCCCAATGATGAAGTCGAAATGACATAATATTTAATGTAACTTTGAAGTTGTATAGAAAAATTGTTGGTAAATTCTCATGGTTGAGAAAACAGACATTAATTTTACACACAATTTGAAGACAACTTCAATTATTACCTGAATCTTCATGCTGCATTTAACGGTCGTTAATTTATATAAATATTTCATGAATCATTAATAAAATACTACAATTATTTAAATCGCAACATACATTTATGCTGCATATAGTAATGTCCCTTGACATATAACAGTTATGTTCTTGTGCCCCTTTCGACTATTTTATTTCCGTGTTTTCCCTTTCATGTGGTGTAACAAACAAACAAAATTTCGAGAATTCTTTTTGTGTTTTGTAATTAGGGCTCGCGGGGTCCCCAGGAGCTAGAGCCGCCCTATCAGGTCCCCACGTCCCTATGTGTCGGATGACTGCCTCTGCTGGTGACCCTGACAAGATCAAGTGCGGATACGACACTGAAATCTGATTCAGAAGTAAGAGAACGGACTGCATTCATAAATCGATGTAAATAGAAATTATTTGTGTCACATTCAAACATTAAGTGGTTTTTGTCAGAACCCAGAACCAATTATTTCTAGCGCTCTAGTGTGAGTTATTTCTGTTGTAACATTGAGATAATACATCTGTATTTGACTGTCTACCTTCAATAAATTACACTTTCGTTATCTGAAATACATTGATAAGAATATTTCGTTAGACTGTTTCATTTGACCCAAAGAAGTGTGAAAATACTGAAACAAGTAACAAGTGTCTCCTATCTTGGGTATGTAATAGCATATGATGGCAGAAGTGAAACAGAAATTTAAACCAAAAAAAAAAAAAAAAAGGAATGACCAAACATACTTTCAGTCGCATGAAATCAGTATCAATACTGCAAAACAAAAAAGTGGTCATACCCAAGCAGAGATTCAAGGCAGAAAATTTGAACTAGGGGTATACCACAATCTTGCTTTTAAAATGGTTACAATTGTAGCAGATCTATTGTATTACATATAAAATTAAAGAGAATTGCACAAGGAACATGACAGTGTTAATAATAAATTGATAGGTTACAAATATTATGACAATAATGAGAGTTTTAGTAATAACAATTGAAATTAAAGTGTTAAAAATTATGAACAAAAATTCACTTACCAAGGCGTTATTTCACATCCGAAGCCGCTAATCCAGTTAAATTTAGTGAATTTTATTACAAACACCAGTTGGGTTCTAGAATATCACAATAACTGCTCCATAACACGAATAAAACGCAATGAAATCATAACATTACGAAGTACATCATTTTCACACAAAATGGAAAAACCATCATTTTCTTAGATTGTTGGTAGATTGTTGTTGTTCTTAGACTGTTAGTTTTTTTTTCCTCTATATTATTACCGTCTTCTACATAAATATCTCACTACTGCACAGGTTCGTTTTCGAATCTATCACAAAGTCGTTTACATCACAATAACTATAATATAAAACTGTTTAAAACTGTAATTTTGTTAAAATATATGAGGTCCTTCACCAGAAAGTAATGTCACAAAAATTCGAATCACAAAAATCAATTTCGAAACATGTTTTCATGTGTATTCTTCTTTGCCATGCGGGATTTTTGCACACGGAAGCCAGGTAATTCTTTCGTTCTGAAGTTTAATTCAATGGGACACTGAAATGGTGGACTGGAATGGAGAAATGGTTCAGTTTAAACCACGATAATAACAAATCTTTAAAGTGGATCGCGGGCGTCGGACAAGGGTTACGGGGTCTATCAGACGGTCTCCGGCAGGCAATCAGTTTAACAACGCATTTAAACTGAGAATTGTCAGATGTTACGTATTTACAACACTACTGTGTGGCGTGGAATCCTTGGCATTGAGCAAGCAACTAGAAAATCGAATAGAGGCCCTGAAGTTTTGGATATACAAAAGAATATGTCGTATTTCATGATAACCAAAAAACAAAAATAAATAAATAAATAAATAAAACACAGCGGTTGTAGAAAAAATGGGAAGGAAAAGAGAGTTGATGAAAGAAATAAAAAAAAAAAAAGAAGAGAGCCAAGTTAAATATTTCGGCCACGTTAAAAGACTAACACTCTTATAAAAACCATACAGGAGGGGAATGTTGAGAGCAAGCGAGCTAGAGGTAGACAATGATACAATCAGTTATCAGTTATCAGTTGGGGTATCTTCATTGCACTCATGACAGGTCCATAGGTGCTCAGATCCTTCCCCCCCCCCCAGCATATGCATCAGCGTCCGGTGGCTAGTAGTGCCAGTTCTGTGTTGGTTGACAAGGCACCTCGTTTTCCCAATGTACCTCTCGCGTCTGGCCTTGCCGATTCTTACTCCCAAGTCTTTCATCCTGGACAGCGATGTGGATTCACTGACGTCAAAGTCCTCTGTTCTCGACATATCTTTAAGGACGTTAATAACATCGGCACGATCCATGGGCTGGCCATCTACATGGGGTGCAGAGCCAGCCAGTTTATCTGCTCGTTCATTTCCCTCGACTCACGCATGTCCCGGGACGAAGATGAAGGTGACTTTACGGACAACTTACTTCCGCAGCGACTCAGTCCACTGTCTACGTACAGATCCAGCTTCGATCTTCTGAATCATGCTCATCGAGTCACTTAGTACACACACGTAGGTATAATGCTGTGATTCCAGCCACATGAAAGCCTGTGTAACTGCCATCACCTCCATCGTCATGCTGCTCGTGGTAATAGAGTGGGTGTCACCGCCTCACGTATATATCTAGTAAAGGGCTGCAACTCCAGCCCAAGGGAAACCATTGAGTCGAGCAGGACCCAAGTAATCTAGAACCTTCTAGATAGAAATGGTCACCAAGTCCATGATTCCGTGGACACTGATGTGGCCCGCCTAATGCGGGGTCCACGAGGAACTCGGACAGAGTTACCGCCCGTGTCGGGTTAGGACACGCGGAGACCGGCAGAGGACGAATGGACTTGAGAGAGGCAACAGGGCCTGCCTTTGAGGGACTCTATAGATATCAATAGATATATAGACATAGGCTAGATAGTTTGCTAGACTGTTAAATGATACTTATGTGTTTGATGTTTACTATTTGGGAGATGTAATCGAGCGCGGGTCTGTTTACCCATTGCGCCAACGCATACTGTATATGTAGATACAATAAATATTCGATCTCATAACGAACAGATTTATTGTTGCCTGTATGAACCCAAGTTTAGTTACCTAGATACGAGCAAGACTATGACAGGCTTTTTGGGGGCTAGTTTTCCGGTTTTGGCATAGAATGTTTTCTTAAAAACCTGTTAAATGCCATGTAAAAGTAATTATTTAAGCATATCACATTGATTTTTGATAACACATTGATTTGTTAAATCAAAGAAATTGTTAACGTTGTAAGTTTACATAGAACTAGTAGCTATCTAGCGATAAAATAGAAGTAATCTGAGTCCCTCGGCAATGTCTCAACATTGCCTCCACAGCGCCTCTTTATTTTGATTCTGTAAACATTTTTTTTTTGACATGTTACTATTTTGACATTTTTTTTTTTTTTGTGACAGTCACTAATGTTTTCTCGCTCCACGAGCAGATTGTTCCGCAACAAGTGCCGCGTCCAACCGATGAAACCTTTCCAACAATAACGAGAGTGCAAGATAACATCGAGGAGCTTCAAAATTCAGAGCTAAGTTTCACCTCATACTCATTGTACTTCTAAGCTGTACTTCTCATGTTTCATCAATGTATTATTTTGTATCATATTGATATCTATAGAGTCTCTCAAAGGCAGGCCCTGTTGCCTCTCTCAAGTCCATTCGTCCTCTGCCGGTCTCCGCGTGTCCTAACCCGACACGGGCGGTAACTCTGTCCGAGTTCCTCGTGGACCCCGCATTAGGCGGGCCACATCAGTGTCCACGGAATCATGGACTTGGTGACCATTTCTATCTAGAAGGTTCTAGATTACTTGGGTCCTGCTCGACTCAATGGTTTCCCTTGGGCTGGAGTTGCAGCCCTTTACTAGATATATACGTGAGGCGGTGACAGGACGTGAGGCGGTGACAGTGGGCACCACTGGATTCTTGAACGGTTCGGCCCGCTGAACGGGCTGTAAATGCCCACGCACTTCTCTGCTGTTTTACAACAGATCCATCTGTATAGATGATACAAGTGATACATGTGGGAAGATAACATCAAGAGATGGACGAACATCAATCTGACAGAATGTACAGTCTGGGCGAGAGACAGACAGTGTTGGGGATCCATTGCAGCCAACCTTCATTGTGGAGGCGGCACCTGATTAATCATTACCGTTAATAACACATACATCAATTATTCATTAACGATGTTCAACTTCTTCGGAGTCGTTAACCTCTACTCATGGAAACACTTCACGACGACGCTGGTTAGTTTCTCAGGCACGGTGCAGATGTTGAACAGTGTTTTTGTTTTTTTTAAATTGTAAAACATGTTTAATATGTTCACTATCACATAATGCACAAAATGAATTTGCTGTAGTATCTTGTACAGACAAAGACTGCCTTAATATCTCGAATTGGCCTTTCAGGGGCCGGACAAAACTTTTACGATTACAAACTCTAGTTTTCATGCCATTGCAAGTAAAAAAACAATTAATGTTATATAGAGGAGATATAGACAAATGGTTATTATTAATTCTTACGCTTGTAAAACAAAGCCATTACTTTTACAAAAACTTTGATATGTTTTAAAATTATTATCTCATCATTGATGATGTATATTACTTCCAAAAATTTCTATGTACAAGGTTGTCTAAAATTAATATAAATTCTGCAATTATTTAAATTACGAAATACGGTTCTGCTGCTTCTAGCTATGTCCCTTGAATTAAATGTTATGTCCCTTTCAACTATTTTTATTACTTGTTTCTTTTAATGTGGATTTTTAAAAACAACTTTTCTTTCATTGAGACGTGTTAAAAAAATTAAGGACTCGTTGTTGCCCCAAAGCTACAGCAGCCTCCATCAGTTCCCCAAGTCTCTCTGTGTACTTCGAATGAATGCCTCTTCTGGTGAGCCTGGCAAGATCAGGTGTAGATACAACAATTTGCTCTTAGCCAAAAGGCCAATAAGGATTGCGTTCATAAATTGATGTAAATAGAAATTATAGGTGTCCCATTAAAACATTAAGTGATTTTGTCAGATCCCACAAGCAAATGTTTCTAGTGCTCTAGTATGAGTTATTGCTCTTGTAACATTGAAATAATACATCTGTATTTGATCGTCTCCTTTCAATAAATTACATTTTCGTCCACTGAAATACATTGACAAGAATATTTCGTTACACTATTTCACTCTACACACAAGAAGTCTTGTGTGTGTGTTTTCAAAAAAAAATTAAGCTTTAATCATGGAAGCCGCGGTATCATAGTGTCCAAACGTACTTTCTGTGGTCATTATCTTCATAAGAAGTATGCTTACTGTCATAATCAAACTATACCCGCAAGTTAATCAGATTTCTTCGCGTAATATGTGTATATTCTTTGCACTAAACTAAAACTAAATAGCTAAAGTTATTAGTTCGAAATTAAAATGTCCTTTGCACGTACAACAACTAATTACCCAACCATATTAGCACGCAGTGATTATGTCCCTTGCTTATCCGTGGTGAATGGGTTACGGGCGCAGGTCGTGATTCCGTATACCCGCGTTCGAGACACAGATGCGAGCGATTTTGCAGGAGGCCGCCTTGTGTTGTTGTTGTTGTTGTTGTTGTTGTTGTTGTTGTTGTTGTTGTTGTTGTTGTTGTTGTTTTTATAAATGGTATAGGTGCCGGTCGTTTAGAGAGCAATGGCAAACTCATTCATTCATTCATTCATTCAGTAGCTTGTCCTTTGCAGAACCTCGCTCCCATAACAACCTTCCGGAAAACTTCTCGATCACAAGCAAGACGTCCCGAGTCCGATAAGCCATCATCCGCCACATCCTGCACCCATCTTCTTTTTGGTCTTCCTCTTCCTCTCTTCCCAGGCATATACCCCTCTATTAATATCCTCTCGACATGGAATCCGCAGGCTTGGCCATGGGAATGTTATTCCCATGGGAATCCCTTGGGAAAGGTCCCCTGGGACGGGATGGGATGGCACAGGCATAGATTACCATAGGATGGGATGGGATAAGAGAAACAACTGGAAATGAGAATTGTCAAATGTTATGTAAATTAAACAATACTATATGCCGTGGAAACTTAGGCAATAAACAGGCAATTAATAAGTCTAATAGAGACCGCGGAGATGTGGATATACAGAAGAATATGTCGCCTTTCATGGAAACAAACACAATCAAATACAGAGGTTCTATGAAAACTTCGAATGAAGACAGAGTTGATGAAAGAAATAAAAACCTGAGAAGTTAAATATTTTGTCCACGTTAAAAATCAGAACACTATTATCAAAACCATACTGGGGGAAGGGGGAGGGGTGATGAGGTTGAAGGCAAGCGAGCAAGAGGTTAACAAAGAAACAAGTGGGAAGATAACATCAAGAGATGGACGAACAGCCGTCTGGCAGAATGTACAGTCAGGGCGAGAGACAGACAATGCTGGACATCATTGAAGCAACCTTCATTGTGGAGACGGCACCTGATTGATTGATACCATCCATGCAGTGAGGTCATGACATAAATATGAATGAAATTGAAAAATAAGACGGCGTCATTCATTCATTCATTCATTCATTCATTTATTCATTCATTCATTCAGTAGCATGTCCTTTGCAGAACCTCGCTCCCATAAGAACTTACCGGAAACCTGCTCGGTCATAAGCAAGATGTCCCCCTCCGATACACCAATCTGGAGATCATCCACCACATCCTGCACCCATCTTCTCTTTGGCCTTCCTCTCTTCCCGGGCATATGTCCCTCCATTATTGTTCTCTCAAACTATCATGACGTTTCAAGTGACCAAAATATATACATTTTCTTTGTTTTATCGTCTTTAATAGCCATCCTTCTTCAATATTCAGCTCTTGAAGTATGGATGCATTTATTCTTTTCTTTATTCAAGATATTCTTAGAATCCGTCTATAACATTTGTATTCAAAGGCATGTATGCACTAATCGGCTTGTTAAGTAAGTGTCCATGTCTCACAGGCGTATGTTGCAATGGGAAAGATGCATGCTCTTAAACATCTAATTCTTGTAGTTCTATCTGTCTCACTCCATAATTTATTCAGTTGTTTTAGTCTCTATAGAGCAATTGATAGTCGTCGTTTAATTTCTTTCATTGTGTCACCATTGTTGGTAATCAATGACACAAGATATTCGAAATTGTCCACCACCTTCAATCTTTCCTCATAAACATATATTTCTTTCTCCATAGTAGTTTTATCTCTATGCATTCTCTTATTATTATTATTATTTATTTTTTGCTGTGTCACACTGCTGCTGACAGATAGAAGTGGATGTGGTTATGTCCAGGGGTATATCTGTATGAATCATATCCATCCATGAACAGCTATTAGGCAGTTGAGAACTCTCATTTGCACACGCGCACACACACAAAATCTGTGTTAATTATTGTCAGCAACCTAGCTTATACAGGCATACAGGGATTCTTCATTTGTACCGAACGAATATCAACTCGTAGGTGTACAAAGGGTAAAGTCGCTTTATTACGTACTGAATACAATCTGCTCCACGAACTTACACAAACATTCATATATGCACATCGTCACAATCAATACAATCCTAACAATACTAAGTACAATCTCTAACTGTCCTAATCCTAGCTTAAGTCACTACACTACTGTGCCCTGCAAACCACACAGTGGTCAGGGTGAATACATCAACTTGTCTCCTCAACCGTCCAGTCCCGTCTACCCTAACTTTGCAGCCTTGTCCAGCTGCGGACCTGTGAATCCTCGTGCGTCAGCACTGTTGCGTGCTCTGTTACCTCGCACGCAGTTCAGTAGCCTGTCACTAGTTACTGTGCTAGAGTTAATGCTGTTTACGAGTACTTCCCGTGGTTATCGCCTTCTACTCCAACCTAGGAGTAAATCCCTGTCATGTCCAACCTTTCCCTACTTATGACACGTGCGTGTCCTGTCGGAGAACTGTTTAAGAGTTCTATCTTCTACTTCTGTCCCTTTATTCTCTATTCCCTGGTAAGGGATGTTATCTCTATCCTGTCTTAGTCTTATCCCTACCTTCTATCCTTCTATACTTCTGTCCTCTCATTCAGCTCTTTGACAATTATAAATATACGTGATAAACATGCCCCATCCTAGGAACAGTCGGAAAACAAATAGATACATTAGTTCCATGCGAACAACAATATTGCCTTCTGCAGGCATTTGTAAATTAACTTATTAACCCGGACTATCCCCCGTGTCTGACCGTAACCTACTCAACTCCACAGAGTCTATTTTGCGGCAGGTTTTACTCACTTGTCCACGTCTCACTCTCCGGGCTAAGTTCCCCTTAATTGCACAAAAACTCAACTCCAATTCCTCGGGCCCACCACTTCCTTTCGCTTTATTGGGCCTTCTCGGGACCTCCATTGAGAATCTATTTCACCCTTGAACCCAATTACAGAGTCCCACGAACATTACTTTTCTGGGTTGTCCTATTTGTATCCGTCTTCCAGCACGTTTCTGCCCGCCCGCAGGTGATTTACCCTTGGCATTAGCGTGCTATACCCACCCACTATCTTGGGGCTCCCCCATTCGCTGGAGATTCTAATTAATCTTCATGGCCCCACCTCTGCCTTACTATAACCTTTTCTTTCAGATTCTTAACCCCCTCCCCCCCCCCCCGCCCCCCCCCCCCCAACCGATGCACTGTGAATGCTATCACGCATGTTACACTATGTTAATATATAAGTTGTGATTTTCACTGTTTCTTTGGGTTGAGGTTATTAGGTTTTCTATACCAGTCTGTGGTGTGGATAGCAATACTATATCATCATTAAATCGAATTTCTGGTATGTCATGACCGCCGATATTTAGGGCATCATATTGCTCCCTGGTTATGTCATCTCTGACATTTCTCATTATATTTTCGGAGAACGGGTTAAACAAATAGGGTGACAGCATACAGCCATGACGGACTTCTTATTTTATGTCAAACCAATCTAATGTCTCTGGCAAACTACTGAACGTAAACTTGCCCAGGAATCACGAACAGCAAAAAATGCTGGAGTTGACTGCAACGTATAGTAAAGGATGTACAACTAAGGTCATCATCATCATTAAGCGCCATGCCACCTGGCGTGGGCGTTCATGACTCTTCACAGATCTCTGTCTTTGGTTTTCTGGATCAACTCCGCTATTGATATTCCTCCCTGCCACCGTCGCAATCCATCCAGCATCATTTCTCTTGGTCTGCCTCTATCTCTCTTCCCCTCGATCTTTTCAGTTGTCACAACGTTCTTCAATGCCTCTCTTCTAATCACATGGCCCAAAAAATAAAAAACTTTTTGCCTCTTGCTTATTGTTGTATATAATGTTCTAGTTTCATTAGCCTCTTTTAGGCAATCATTGTTAGTTACTTTGGCAGTTCAAGGAATTTGCAACAATCATCTCAAGAACCACATCTCTGTTGCTTTCATTTTTATCCCTAATTATTGTGTGCACGTACAAAAACTAAATATCTAACGTTATTAGTTTCCTAATTATGGTGTCCCTTGCACAAACACACAACCACACACACACACACGCAGAGACACACACACACGCAGACACACACACACACAACCAATTATCCAACGTAATTAGTTCTCAATACTCCGGCTCCCTGGCCGAGGGGTTAGCGGCTTTTCTCCGTTAATCCCGAATACTCTTGTAGTTGACGTGAGCGCGGCGAGAATTAGAAGTGGTTCGAATCGCGCCATTGACTTATGAGAGTATGGGGCCGGTCGTCCAGAAAGTCGTGGCGTGCTCATGAGCGTAATCTAGCCTAGGAATCAACATACAGCTGAAAGATGCTGGTGTTGACCGCATTATCCTGAAACAGGATGGAAACGCGAAAGAAAAATAGTTCTCAATGGTTATCTCCTTTGCACACAAACACATGTTACCTAAGGTGATTAGTTCCCAAAGAAGAACTCAATAGGACCAAACATCAGACATTTCCGTGAACTGGTTGTAGAACAACGACTCAGGAGACATCCATCGAATGGGCTGCAGGCTCTGGAACAAGGTAACATGCCATAGAACGAAACATACATAGACACTCGGGTTTGATCCACCCACAAGCATTCTGACAGCAGCCGTAGCTTTCTTACGGCACTTGCCTTTCAATAAACATGGCGGAGTGGTTGAGTTGAGCTGGGTCAAGAATCGGCATTATACCACCCAGGCCATTTCCATAAATGGTCTGTCCTCAACTGCAACAGCAAGCGAGGAAACCCAGTACTAATGGTACCAGTAGCAGTCTGATTATGTGTCTGTCTAGATTCTCTGGTCATTCCGTGCAGCGCCATTGTCTCCAGTCCTGTTGATCTATCTGTTCTTCTGCACTAAACACATGATCCCAAACGGCCCTGACCACATCTGCCTGATTGTGCATGTGACATTTCTTATTGTCTAGCCCCTGATACATTCCGAAACAGAGCAAGAACACAGAGAGAAATATGGCTTCAACGCTATAGGGTATTCGAGGAGTCCGCATCTGTATTGTAAAAATATAACATAAAATCACCACTCACCCTTCTTCTCTAGAAATTGACTCACCAAAGTCGTCAATTTTCTGGTGAAATCATAATTTCTGGTGGTGAAGTGTCAAAAGACTTGTGTTAATTTAGTTATTACATTCAATGAACTCCGGAACAGTTACTTATTAATATAGAGAATTATTGTTCTTATTATGTTATATTGATGTGTCATTTTTGAGTTTTGTAAAATTTTTGTGACTTTTGAACATGTTGTCCCAATAAACAATGATAATTTATGGCGGAGAGTTGTTTATTTTCTTGCCATTTGCTGTATGTGTTTATATGTGTTAAGTTAGAAATTCTTCAACACTTAATAAACCTTTGGAGAGTAGAGTGTGGCTGAGAGACAACACGCGTCAGATTTTCTAGAGTGAGATTTCCTCTCAGCTGAATGCGGTGACTTCCCATTGCTCTCCTGGCCTTTATTAGGAAACATTACCTGAACGAACCATTTTCAAGTATACTTATAATAGTTGGCTACTAAGAATTAGGGATTCTTCTCGCATTTCTATTTTAATATACCACACTGTACCAATACCCGACCAAGTGGAGCAGACCCAGCCAATCTGTCCCACTGCTCGTTTCCCACCACACCAGCTTGTCCGGGGGGGGGGGGGGGGGGAATCCAACAGATGCTCTCTATTTTTGTTTGTTGAATGGAAACCTGCCACGGTGCCGGAAGTATGTCAGACTTGACCTCTCTCAACATACTTTATGAAAGTGTTACAATCATGTCATGAGTGTGATGTTTGACCTCCAGCCAGCAGAAAGCCGCCGTGACTTCCTCCACCTCCATTCTCAGACCAGATGTTGTATTATCATATACCAGGTTCTCTTGCACCAAACACCATCCACCAAACTTCGTACAAACCCCGATACAAATATTTTACCTCTTAGCACAGATCTATCCATCTTAATAATTAGTCAGTGTCTTTAAAAAAATTTTATTTGCATGTCATTTAGAGTCAACTGCAGCATTTTTTGGCTGTTCGTAATTCCTGGGAAAGTTTACGGTTAGTGGTGCTTTCTGAATGACAACCTCCATATCACTTCATAAAAAAAGACCAACACAGCTGTGTTTCGAACGTGGGTATGCAGGAAACGAACTGCATCCGTAAAACCTCGCCGCCTAGCGGGTAATTAGTAGCAAGGCTATTTTAAAGTCACTTCCCAGGTTCTGGTTGTAGGAAGCCTGCTGCAGGACAACGTGCTGAATGCCGACCTTTGGTAGACACGATGTGGGTTATCACACAGGCAACAAGGATGGTCATAACCAGCGTCATGTCTCGGAAACTGAAGCCAAGGTAAAGATTACATTCTCGCGACTTACGACATGTTAGACATATGGTGCTAACCGCATCTTTCCATACACCACTCGTCACTCGGTGGGTAATGAAGTCAATGTGCCGCCGGCAGCCTTTACTTCCTGAACCATTTCTTGGTACACATATTACCCAGGGTAACCTTGGGAGCATATCAATGGCAAACTACTGAATGTAAACTTACCAAGACATCAGCGACAGCAGTAAAATGCTGGTGTTGACAGCGATGTCCTGTAAATAGAATATGCAAAAAAAAAAAAAAAAAAAAAAAAAAAAAAAAAATAACAAAAAATTTGGGAGCCGAAGTCAAGTATTTAAAAAAAAAACATTTGAAGCCTCCCCAATGAGGGTCCAACCTACGACCCCCGGGCCGGCAGGCAGGCGTCTAGCACAACACCACAGCGGCTCCTTCGCCAGTCAGCAGTTCTAGCATTATGATCATGATGATGGTGATGATGGAGATCTACGCTGCGAAGAAGGCCAGCGGTCTGTCTAGCTCTCAGAAGGTCCTGGACTTGTTTCCGGAAGACATCGGTCAGACCCCCAGTGCACTGTATTTGCTTCTGGTGACCCGTCTCATTTTAACGCAACGGGATTCGTGCTCTGTTCGATGCTCTCTACAGGCCGCTAGCCGTACTGCTGAATCAGACTGAACCACTTGGGAAGAACGTGAACGAACAAACTTTATTCTCGAAGGGTCACAAATTGAGCGCGTAGGCCCGTCTTACATTCGGCCCGTCTAATAACTCGTCTTTCTCACACCACTTATCTATCCTGAATGAAACATTTACAGATGAGGTGAAACCCGGTGTAATGAAGTCAAATCTCTTACTTTTAATATGTAAAAGCTTTAGGTAGTTCCATAGCAGATACAGCCATTGGGATGTGAAACATTCATCATCATCATCATGTGCCATGCCGATAAGCGTGGGAGGTCATGTTTCGCCATCTCACTCGATCACCAGAGTCGTGGATCAGCTCTATGTTCTTGTCTCGATCATATCACGTACCAAAGCCATCCAGATATTTACTTCTCTGCATTCCTGTTTTTCTTTTCCCCTTAATCTTGCCAGTTGTCACCAAGTTCTCCAGTTTATTTTATCTCATAACGCGTCCAAAATATTGTGACTGTCTACGTCTATATTCTATAATCAGTTTACGGTTTTCATTTGTTCCTTGTAGGACTTGTTCATTGGATTTTCTTTCTGTCCATGGTATTCTTTGCATTTTCCCCCAATCACCACATTTCCACAGCCATTAGATGTTTTCTTCTTCTTTCGTTCGCTTGAAATATGTCTATAACTGCAATGTTGTCTTTCTTAGTTCACTAAGCGGTCCATAGAATTTATCTTCCACTGTTGTCTCTCTAGGTCAGAAGGTTCGCCTGGATATGTTGTATTTTGGGCAGTCTTGGAGTATGTACTCTGCTGTCTGCGACGCCAATCCACAAGTGCCCATGGCTGAGTCACCAATATTATATTTTGTATACATGTGGTTGAGTAATCTATTGTGTCCTGTTCTGAGGCGCAGAATAATTAATTGTTCTGTTCTGTCCATAACGTTGTAGTCATCTTGAGCAGGTTTTAGTGGCCTTCTGACTGATTTGATCATTCTTTTCTTTTGGTGGTATGCAATGGGCACATCAGGGTGTTCTTCTTTTGCTCCTGTTTTAGCCAATGGATCAGCTCTGTCGTTTCCGGGTACTGACAGTGGGATCGTTTCCACTGTATGGTGACCTTACGCTGACTTCTATGTTCAGAAAGTAGCGTCCTTAGTACTGACAACTTCCCAGAGAGGAGCGCCTCGAGTACTGATTTCGCATCTGTCAATAGCACTACAGGTTGTGTACCATGGCTGGTATTTAGTAATTTCTCTGTTGCTATCTTGATTGCCTCAATTTATGCATCATAGTTATGGCAGTACTTTCCTGTTGAAACTCTAGTCGTGTACTTATTATTATTTAGGTAATCTATGTACACTCCCCCTCCTCCATTTCAAACAGCATTTTATGCTGACCCATCTGTGTAGACTCGGATCCAGAGGTCCTGTGGGTATTCTTCATCAAGGAAGCTGAGAGTGGCTGTTCTGTGCTGTTCTGTTCTTCCTTGTCAAATATTCATCTCACTTTTGTCTGGATTTGTATTGATAGTCTATGTTCATCTTTCCATGAAGTTCTCTCTGGAATAGTTGTCAAGGGGATACCGACTGTGGGCATATCGGTGGTGTTTCTCTGCAGAGTCGTTTAGCCTTGTGGACAAAATTACTCTTCAACCGCCCCATAGCTAAGTTTTCAAATCGGTTCTTCATAGGGTGGCCTGTCAAGCTGAGGAATTTGTCTGCTTGTATTAGTGTTTTCGTATCTCTGGGCTCTCTCAGTTCTTGTATCCTCCCCATTTTCTCTAATGCCCATTTTCTCTAATCCTCATTTTCTCTAATAGAGGTTGATCTCATCCCTCCTGTGGTGACTCTAAGTGCTTGAGTTTGCACCATGGCCAGCTCTTGTAGTGTAGATTTTGATGCTGAACACCACGCAGTTGACCCGTATTCCAGATGTGGTCGTATGCCCTGTTGATAAACTTTGTTAAGTATTTTCCCACTGGCTCCCCATGTGGTTCCACTTAGCTTTCTCAGGATGGCTATTTTCCTTCTGGCTTTTGCTACTGCTTTTTTTTAATGTGTTTATGAGCAGGCATGTGTTGGGTGTACACGGGAGTGTCAGCATTTTTCTCACGACCACACACATATATGTATGAATGTGTGTGCATGTGTGTGTGTGTGTGTGTGTGTGTGTGTGTGTGTGTGTGTGTGTCTGATTGAGATATATGTCATGTATGAATTATATAACATCAGTATTATACAGTCAATTACTTATTTACTGATTCCTTCTTTAGTACATGTTTGTTGCAATACAAGTAACAGTATAACATTGCGCAGTGTGTTACTTATTTCTGTATACTTCTCCTGGTCTTGTCTGGGAGCACCATTATTTAATAGCATGATAACTCTATTCTCAGGTATAGATCGGCTCTCACATTATTGTAGCTCAGAATTAGATATTAGATTACAGACTGGACGAAATAGACATTGGCAGTTCTAGAGATCAAGCCGGGAACTGAACCTGCCCCCTTCACATGATGACAGCCTCTCCATGAAGGAACAAAAACACTTGGACACTGTCAGACAAACACATCCACATATTTCTTCTCGCATCACCGTCATCATCATCCAGTGCCTTTCCGGCTTATTACATCACGAAATAAGACATTTACAGACTGAACAGCTGACGGTGTCATGTAAACAAATTATTCTGAAGATGATGCAACGAATTCAGAAATGCGTTGATGTTAGCTCTTTGATTTTTCAATCCCCCCTCCGCCCCCCACAAATATACTAAGAGTGCGTAAAATAAGTGTACCAAGATATACACAATGTACGTAACACAGTCTAAACATAACTAAACAAACATTAACTGATTCAGAATAATGTATAGCTACATGTGACCTCAATTTGGACAGAAGGACGATATATCGCTACATGTGATCTCCCATATAGACAGAAGGACGATATATCGCTACATGTGACCTCCAATTTGGACAGAAGGACGATATATCGCTGCATGTGACCTCCAATTTGGACAGAAGGACGATATATCGCCATGCTAAGGTCGTCATGTTATTTGTTTTGTTTCGTAACATCTTCCACAATTTCAATGTTCAGTGAATGGACATTTACATTATAATACTTGTTCATTTGATAGTGCACACTGGTGGGTCCAGACCTACTGTGTAGTTGGCACTGAATCAGTTAATTAGACAAGAATTCACAGCCAGAAAGTGAGAGCAAGAAGTCAAACATAAAGAGTTCCAGAACACACGTTGCCTTCGATTACACACTTCAGCTGGCAGATATGCCATTGTCAAAATATGCCCTTTGCTTGTGTCATTGTAGTGTTCCTGGATCCTAACTTTAACACAACGACCACACAATTCACAACAATGTGGAATGTTCACAGAAGTGAGAATGAGACTGTCTCTACCACCATAGAGGGCAAACGTCTAGGGTTCCATGCCTGTTCTCTACGTTTGCTATGGGAGGAAAAGGCCGGTCACCTATTACCCCATGCACTCAGGCCTAGTAACGGGTGGCTCTCTGTTAAGAGGTGAACGACGCGCCCGTGGGAAATGTGGGGGGGGGGGGTTGTGGTGAAGGTCGGTGGACGGTGTTGGTGTAGGAGAGCCTGGCATATGATATCATAACATACATTGTGAGAATGGAGGCGGCTGGGGACAAACATCATGTGGTGATTGTAACGGACTCACAAAATATGACGAGAAATGTGAAGACCTGCATGCTTCAGGCAGAGAGGCAGGCTTCGGGCAGAGAGTCAGGCTTCCATTCAACAATTTACAATAGAGAGCATCTGTTGGATTGTTTCCCAAGGACATGCTGGTATGGTGGGAAACGAGCAGGCGGAATGATTAGCCGGGTCTACACCACTTGGTGGCATATTGTTGTATGGTAATCCAGGTTTGGTAGGGTCTACATCACTTGGTAGCATATTGTTGTATGGTAATCCAGGTTTGGTTGGGTCTACATCACTTGGTGACATATTGGTGTATGGTAATCCAGGTTTGGTTGGGTCTACATCACTTGGTGACATATTGGTGTATGGTAATCCAGGTTTGGTTGGGTCTACATCACTTGGTGGCATATTGGTGTGTGGTAATCCAGGTTTGGTTGGGTCTACATCACTTGGTGACATATTGTTGTATGGTAATCCAGATTTGGTAGGGTCTACATCACTTGGTGGCATATTGTTGTATGGTAATCCAGGTTTGGTTGGGTCTACATCACTTGGTGACATATTGTTGTATGGTAATCCAGGTTTGGTTGGGTCTACATCACTTGGTGACATATTGTTGTATGGTAATCCAGATTTGGTATGGTCTACATCACTTGGTGGCATATTGTTGTATGGTAATCCAGGTTTGGTTGGGTCTACACCACTTGGTAGCATATTGGTGTATGGTAATCCAGGTTTGGTTGTGTCTACATCACTTGGTAGCATATTGGTGTATGGTAATCCAGGTTTGGTTGTGTGTACATCACTTGGTAGCATATTGTTGTATGGTAATCCAGGTTTGGTTGAGTCTACACCACTTGGTGGCATATTGTTGTATGGTAATCCAGGTTTGGTGGTTGGGTCTACACCACTTGGTGGCATATTGTTGTATAGTAATCCAGGTTTGGTTGGGTCTACGTCACTTGGTAGCATATTGGTGTATGGTAATCCAGGTTTGGTTGGGTCTACATCACTTGGTGGCATATTGGTGTATGGTAATCCAGGTGTGGTTGTGTCTACATCACTTGGTGGCATATTGGTGTATGGTAATCCAGGTTTGGTTGTGTGTACATCACTTGGTGACATATTGGTGTATGGTAATACAGGTTTGGTTGTGTCTACATCACTTGGTGGCATATTGGTGTATGGTAATCCAGGTTTGGTTGGGTCGACATCACTTGGTGGCATAATGGTGTATCGTAATCCAGGTTTGGTTGTGTGTACATCACTTGGTAGCATATTGGTGTATGGTAATCCAGGTTTGGTTGTGTGTACATCAATTGGTAGCATATTGGTGTATGATAATCCAGGTTTGGTTGTGTGTACATCACTTGGTAGCATATTGGTGTATGGTAATCCAGGTTTGGTTGTGTCTACATCACTTGGTAGCATATTGGTGTATGGTAATCCAGGTTTGGTTGTGTGTACATCACTATGTGGCATATTGGTGTATGGTAATCCAGGTTTGGTTGGGTCTACATCACTTGGTGGCATATTGGTGTATGGTAATGCAGGTTTGGTTGTGTTTACATACATTGGTGGCATATTGGTGTATGGTAATCCAGGTTTGGTTGTGTCTACATCACTTGGTGGCATATTGGTGTATGGTAATCCAGGTTTGTTTGGGTCTACACCACTTGGTGGCATATTGGTGTATGGTAATCCAGGTTCTGTTGGGTCTACATCACTTGGTGGCATATTGGTGTATGGTAATCCAGGTTTGGTTGTGTGTACACCACTTGGTGGCATATTGTTGTATGGTAATCCAGGTTTGGTTGGGTCTACATAACTTGGTGGCATATTGGTGTATGGTAATCCAGGTGTGGTTGGGTCTACATCACTTGGTAGCATATTGGTGTATGGTAATCCAGGTTTGGTTGGGTCTACACCACTTGGTGGCATATTGGTGTATGGTAATCCAGGTTTGGTTGGGTCTGCATCACTTGGTGGCATATTGATGTATGGTAATCCAGGTTTGGTTGTGTGTACACCACTTGGTGGCATATTGTTGTATGGTAATCCAGGTGTGGTTGGGTCTACATCACTTGGTGGCATATTGGTGTATGGTAATCCAGGTGTAGTTGGGTCTACATCACTTGGTGGCATATTGTTGTATGGTAATCCAGGTTTGGTTGTGTCTACATCACTTGGTGACATATTGTTGTTTGGTAATCCAGGTTTGGTTGTGTCTACACCACTTGGTGGCATATTGGTGTATGGTAATCCAGGTTTGGTTGTGTGTATATCACTTGGTGGCATATTGGTGTATGGTAATCCAGGTTTGGTTGTGTCTACACCACTTGGTGGCATATTGGTGTATGGTAATCCAGGTTTGGTTGTGTGTACATCACTTGGTGACATATTGGTGTATGTTAATCCAGGTATGGTTGGGTCTACATCACTTGGTGGCATACTGGTGTATGGTAATCCAGGTTTGGTTGTGTCTACACCACTTGGTGACATATTGGTGTATGGTAATCCACGTGTGGTTGGGTCTACATCACTTGGTGGCATATTGTTGTATAGTAATCCAGGTTTGGTGGTTGGGTCTACATCACTTGGTTGCATATTGGTGTATGGTAATCCAGGTGTGGTTGGGTCTACATCACTTGGTAGCATATTGTTGTATGGTAATCCAGGTTTGGTTGAGTCTACACCACTTGGTGGCATATTGTTGTATGGTAATCCAGGTTTGGTGGTTGGGTCTACATCACTTGGTGGCATATTTGTGTTTGGTAATCCAGGTTTGGTTGTGTTTACATCACTTGGTGGCATATTGGTGTATGGTAATCCAGGTTTGGTTGTGTGTACATCACTTGGTAGCATATTGTTGTATGGTAATCCAGGTTTGGTTGGGTCTACATCACTTGGTGGCATATTGGTTTATTGGTAATCCAGGTTTGGTTGTGTGTACATCACTAGGTGGCATATTGGTGTATGGTAATCCAGGTTTTGTTGTGTGTACATCACTTGGTAGCATATTGTTGTATGGTAATCCAGGTTTGGTTGGGTCTACATCAATTGGTGGCATATTGGTGTATGGTAATCCAGGTTTAGTTGGGTCTACACCACTTGGTGGCATATTGGTGTATGGTAATCCAGGTTTGGTTGTGTCTACACCACTTGTTGACATATTGGTGTATGGTAATCCAGGTTTGGTAGGGTCTACATCACTTGGTAGCATATTGTTGTATGGTAATCCAGGTTTGGTTGGGTCTACATCACTTGGTGACATATTGGTGTATTATAATCCAGGTTTGGTTGGGTCTACATCACTTGGTGACATATTGGTGTATGGTAATCCAGGTTTGGTTGGGCCTACATCACTTGGTGGCATATTGGTGTGTGGTAATCCAGGTTTGGTTGGGTCTACATCACTTGGTGACATATTGTTGTATGGTAATCCAGATTTGGTAGGGTCTACATCACTTGGTGGCATATTGTTGTATGGTAATCCAGGTTTGGTTGGGTCTACATCACTTGGTGACATATTGTTGTATGGTAATCCAGGTTTGGTTGGGTCTACATCACTTGGTGACATATTGTTGTATGGTAATCCAGATTTGGTATGGTATACATCACTTGGTGGCATATTGTTGTATGGTAATCCAGGTTTGGTTGGGTCTACACCACTTGGTAGCATATTGGTGTATGGTAATCCAGGTTTGGTTGTGTCTACATCACTTGGTAGCATATTGGTGTATGGTAATCCAGGTTTGGTTGTGTGTACATCACTTGGTAGAATGTTGTTGTATGGTAATCCAGGTTTGGTATGGTCTACATCACTTGGTGGCATATTGGTGTATGGTAATCCAGGTTTGGTTGTGTGTACATCACTAGGTGGCATATTGGTGTATGGTAATCCAGGTTTGGTTGTGTGTACATCACTTGGTAGCATATTGTTGTATGGTAATCCAGGTTGGTTGGGTCTACATCAATTGGTGGCATATTGGTGTATGGTAATCCAGGTTTGGTTGTGTCTACACCACTTGGTGACATATTGGTGTATTTTAATCCAGGTTTGGTTGGGGCTACATCACTTGGTGGCATATTGGTGTATGGTAATCCAGGTTTGGTTGGATCTACATCACTTGGTGGCATATTGTTGTATGGTAATCCAGGTTTGGTTGGGTCTACATCACTTGGTGACATATTGGTGTATGGTAATCTAGGTTTGGTTGTGTCTACACCACTTGGTGACATATTGGTGTATGGTAATCCAGGTTTGGTTGGATCTACATTACTTGGTGGCATATTGGTGTATGGTAATCCAGGTTTGGTTGGGTCTACATCACTTGGTGGCATATTGGTGTATGGTAATCCAGGTTTGGTTGTGTGTACATACATTGTTGGCATATTGGTGTATGGTAATCCAGGTTTGGTTTTGTCTACATCACTTGGTGGCATATTGGTGTATGGTAATCCAGGTTTGTTTGGGTCTACACCACTTGGTGGCATATTGGTGTATGGTAATCCAGGTTATGTTGGGTCTACATAACTTGGTGGCATATTGGTGTATGGTAATCCAGGTTTGGTTGTGTCTACACCACTTGGTGGCATATTGTTGTATGGTAATCCAGGTTTGGTTGGGTCTACATCACTTGGTGGCATATTGGTGTATGGTAATCCAGGTGTGGTTGGGTCTACATCACTTGGTAGCATATTGGTGTATGGTAATCCAGGTTTGGTTGGGTCTACATCACTTGGTGGCATATTGGTGTATGGTAATCCAGGTTTGGTTGGGTCTGCATCACTTGGTGGCATATTGATGTATGGTAATCCAGGTTTGGTTGTGTGTACACCACTTGGTGGCATATTGTTGTATGGTAATCCAGGTTTGGTTGGGTCTACATCACTTGGTGGCATATTGGTGTATGGTAATCCAGGTGTGGTTGGGTCTACATCACTTGGTGGCATATTGGTGTATGGTAATCCAGGTTTGGTTGGGTCTACATCACTTGGTGGCATATTGTTGTATGGTAATCCAGGTTTGGTTGTGTCTACACCACATGGTGGCATATTGGTGTATGGTAATCCAGGTTTGGTTGTGTGTACATCACTTGGTGACATATTGGTGTATGGTAATCCAGGTTTGGTTGGGTCTACATCACTTGGTGGCATACTGGTGTATGGTAATCCAGGTTTGGTTGTGTCTACACCACTTGGTGACATATTGGTGTATGGTAATCCACGTGTGGTTGGGTCTACATCACTTGGTGGCATATTGTTGTATAGTAATCCAGGTTTGGTGGTTTTGTCTACATCACTTGGTGGCATATTGGTGTATGGTAATCCAGGTGTGGTTGGGTCTACATCACTTGGTAGCATATTGTTGTATGGTAATCCAGGTTTGGTTGAGTCTACACCACTTGGTGGCATATTGTTGTATGGTAATCCAGGTTTGGTGGTTGGGTCTACATCACTTGGTGGCATATTTGTGTATGGTAATCCAGGTTTGGTTGTGTTTACATCACTTGGTGGCATATTGGTGTATGGTAATCCAGGTTTGGTTGTGTGTACATCACTTGGTAGCATATTGTTGTATGGTAATCCAGGTTTGGTTGGGTCTACATCACTTGGTGGCATATTGGTGTATGGTAATCCAGGTTTGGTTGTGTGTACATCACTAGGTGGCATATTGGTGTATGGTAATCCAGGTTTGGTTGTGTGTACATCACTTGGTAGCATATTGTTGTATGTTAATCCAGGTTTGGTTGGGTCTACATCAATTGGTGGCATATTGGTGTATGGTAATCCAGGTGTGGTTGGGTCTACATCACTTGGTAGCATATTGTTGTATGGTAATCCAGGTTTGGTTGAGTCTACACCACTTGGTGGCATATTGTTGTATGGTAATCCAGGTTTGGTGGTTGGGTCTACATCACTTGGTGGCATATTTGTGTTTGGTAATCCAGGTTTGGTTGTGTTTACATCACTTGGTGGCATATTGGTGTATGGTAATCCAGGTTTGGTTGTGTGTACACCACTTGGTGGCATATTGTTGTATGGTAATCCAGGTTTGGTTGGGTCTACATAACTTGGTGGCATATTGGTGTATGGTAATCCAGGTGTGGTTGGGTCTACATCACTTGGTAGCATATTGGTGTATGGTAATCCAGGTTTGGTTGGGTCTACACCACTTGGTGGCATATTGGTGTATGGTAATCCAGGTTTGGTTGGGTCTGCATCACTTGGTGGCATATTGATGTATGGTAATCCAGGTTTGGTTGTGTGTACACCACTTGGTGGCATATTGTTGTATGGTAATCCAGGTGTGGTTGGGTCTACATCACTTGGTGGCATATTGGTGTATGGTAATCCAGGTGTAGTTGGGTCTACATCACTTGGTGGCATATTGTTGTATGGTAATCCAGGTTTGGTTGTGTCTACATCACTTGGTGACATATTGTTGTTTGGTAATCCAGGTTTGGTTGTGTCTACACCACTTGGTGGCATATTGGTGTATGGTAATCCAGGTTTGGTTGTGTGTATATCACTTGGTGGCATATTGGTGTATGGTAATCCAGGTTTGGTTGTGTCTACACCACTTGGTGGCATATTGGTGTATGGTAATCCAGGTTTGGTTGTGTGTACATCACTTGGTGACATATTGGTGTATGTTAATCCAGGTATGGTTGGGTCTACATCACTTGGTGGCATACTGGTGTATGGTAATCCAGGTTTGGTTGTGTCTACACCACTTGGTGACATATTGGTGTATGGTAATCCACGTGTGGTTGGGTCTACATCACTTGGTGGCATATTGTTGTATAGTAATCCAGGTTTGGTGGTTGGGTCTACATCACTTGGTTGCATATTGGTGTATGGTAATCCAGGTGTGGTTGGGTCTACATCACTTGGTAGCATATTGTTGTATGGTAATCCAGGTTTGGTTGAGTCTACACCACTTGGTGGCATATTGTTGTATGGTAATCCAGGTTTGGTGGTTGGGTCTACATCACTTGGTGGCATATTTGTGTTTGGTAATCCAGGTTTGGTTGTGTTTACATCACTTGGTGGCATATTGGTGTATGGTAATCCAGGTTTGGTTGTGTGTACATCACTTGGTAGCATATTGTTGTATGGTAATCCAGGTTTGGTTGGGTCTACATCACTTGGTGGCATATTGGTTTATTGGTAATCCAGGTTTGGTTGTGTGTACATCACTAGGTGGCATATTGGTGTATGGTAATCCAGGTTTTGTTGTGTGTACATCACTTGGTAGCATATTGTTGTATGGTAATCCAGGTTTGGTTGGGTCTACATCAATTGGTGGCATATTGGTGTATGGTAATCCAGGTTTAGTTGGGTCTACACCACTTGGTGGCATATTGGTGTATGGTAATCCAGGTTTGGTTGTGTCTACACCACTTGTTGACATATTGGTGTATGGTAATCCAGGTTTGGTAGGGTCTACATCACTTGGTAGCATATTGTTGTATGGTAATCCAGGTTTGGTTGGGTCTACATCACTTGGTGACATATTGGTGTATTATAATCCAGGTTTGGTTGGGTCTACATCACTTGGTGACATATTGGTGTATGGTAATCCAGGTTTGGTTGGGCCTACATCACTTGGTGGCATATTGGTGTGTGGTAATCCAGGTTTGGTTGGGTCTACATCACTTGGTGACATATTGTTGTATGGTAATCCAGATTTGGTAGGGTCTACATCACTTGGTGGCATATTGTTGTATGGTAATCCAGGTTTGGTTGGGTCTACATCACTTGGTGACATATTGTTGTATGGTAATCCAGGTTTGGTTGGGTCTACATCACTTGGTGACATATTGTTGTATGGTAATCCAGATTTGGTATGGTATACATCACTTGGTGGCATATTGTTGTATGGTAATCCAGGTTTGGTTGGGTCTACACCACTTGGTAGCATATTGGTGTATGGTAATCCAGGTTTGGTTGTGTCTACATCACTTGGTAGCATATTGGTGTATGGTAATCCAGGTTTGGTTGTGTGTACATCACTTGGTAGAATGTTGTTGTATGGTAATCCAGGTTTGGTATGGTCTACATCACTTGGTGGCATATTGGTGTATGGTAATCCAGGTTTGGTTGTGTGTACATCACTAGGTGGCATATTGGTGTATGGTAATCCAGGTTTGGTTGTGTGTACATCACTTGGTAGCATATTGTTGTATGGTAATCCAGGTTGGTTGGGTCTACATCAATTGGTGGCATATTGGTGTATGGTAATCCAGGTTTGGTTGTGTCTACACCACTTGGTGACATATTGGTGTATTTTAATCCAGGTTTGGTTGGGGCTACATCACTTGGTGGCATATTGGTGTATGGTAATCCAGGTTTGGTTGGATCTACATCACTTGGTGGCATATTGTTGTATGGTAATCCAGGTTTGGTTGGGTCTACATCACTTGGTGACATATTGGTGTATGGTAATCTAGGTTTGGTTGTGTCTACACCACTTGGTGACATATTGGTGTATGGTAATCCAGGTTTGGTTGGATCTACATTACTTGGTGGCATATTGGTGTATGGTAATCCAGGTTTGGTTGGGTCTACATCACTTGGTGGCATATTGGTGTATGGTAATCCAGGTTTGGTTGTGTGTACATACATTGTTGGCATATTGGTGTATGGTAATCCAGGTTTGGTTTTGTCTACATCACTTGGTGGCATATTGGTGTATGGTAATCCAGGTTTGTTTGGGTCTACACCACTTGGTGGCATATTGGTGTATGGTAATCCAGGTTATGTTGGGTCTACATAACTTGGTGGCATATTGGTGTATGGTAATCCAGGTTTGGTTGTGTCTACACCACTTGGTGGCATATTGTTGTATGGTAATCCAGGTTTGGTTGGGTCTACATCACTTGGTGGCATATTGGTGTATGGTAATCCAGGTGTGGTTGGGTCTACATCACTTGGTAGCATATTGGTGTATGGTAATCCAGGTTTGGTTGGGTCTACATCACTTGGTGGCATATTGGTGTATGGTAATCCAGGTTTGGTTGGGTCTGCATCACTTGGTGGCATATTGATGTATGGTAATCCAGGTTTGGTTGTGTGTACACCACTTGGTGGCATATTGTTGTATGGTAATCCAGGTTTGGTTGGGTCTACATCACTTGGTGGCATATTGGTGTATGGTAATCCAGGTGTGGTTGGGTCTACATCACTTGGTGGCATATTGGTGTATGGTAATCCAGGTTTGGTTGGGTCTACATCACTTGGTGGCATATTGTTGTATGGTAATCCAGGTTTGGTTGTGTCTACACCACATGGTGGCATATTGGTGTATGGTAATCCAGGTTTGGTTGTGTGTACATCACTTGGTGACATATTGGTGTATGGTAATCCAGGTTTGGTTGGGTCTACATCACTTGGTGGCATACTGGTGTATGGTAATCCAGGTTTGGTTGTGTCTACACCACTTGGTGACATATTGGTGTATGGTAATCCACGTGTGGTTGGGTCTACATCACTTGGTGGCATATTGTTGTATAGTAATCCAGGTTTGGTGGTTTTGTCTACATCACTTGGTGGCATATTGGTGTATGGTAATCCAGGTGTGGTTGGGTCTACATCACTTGGTAGCATATTGTTGTATGGTAATCCAGGTTTGGTTGAGTCTACACCACTTGGTGGCATATTGTTGTATGGTAATCCAGGTTTGGTGGTTGGGTCTACATCACTTGGTGGCATATTTGTGTATGGTAATCCAGGTTTGGTTGTGTTTACATCACTTGGTGGCATATTGGTGTATGGTAATCCAGGTTTGGTTGTGTGTACATCACTTGGTAGCATATTGTTGTATGGTAATCCAGGTTTGGTTGGGTCTACATCACTTGGTGGCATATTGGTGTATGGTAATCCAGGTTTGGTTGTGTGTACATCACTAGGTGGCATATTGGTGTATGGTAATCCAGGTTTGGTTGTGTGTACATCACTTGGTAGCATATTGTTGTATGTTAATCCAGGTTTGGTTGGGTCTACATCAATTGGTGGCATATTGGTGTATGGTAATCCAGGTTTAGTTGGGTCTACACCACTTGGTGGCATATTGGTGTATGGTAATCCAGGTTTGGTTGTGTCTACACCACTTGGTGACATATTGGTGTATTTTAATCCAGGTTTGGTTGGGGCTACATCACTTGGTGGCATATTGGTGTATGGTAATCCAGGTTTGGTTGGATCTACATCACTTGGTGGCATATTGGTGTATGGTAATCCAGGTTTGGTTATGTCTACACCACTTGGTGACATATTGGTGTATGGTAATCCAGGTGTGGTTGGGTCTACATCACTTGGTGGCATATTGGTGTATGGTAATCCAGGTTTGGTTGGGTCTACATCACTTGGTGACATATTGTTGTATGGTAATCCAGGTTTAGTTGTGTCTAAACCACTTGGTGGCATATTGGTGTATGGTAATCCAGGTTTGGTTGTGTGTACATCACTTAGTGGCATATTGGCGTATGGTAATCCAGGTTTGGTTGTGTCTACACCACTTGGTGACATATTGGTGTATGGTAATCCACGTGTGGTTGGGTCTACATCACTTGGTGGCATATTGTTGTATAGTAATCCAGGTTTGGTGGTTGGGTCTACATCACTTGGTGGCATATTGGTGTATGGTAATCCAGGTGTGGTTGGGTCTACATCACTTGGTAGCATATTGTTGTATGGTAATCCAGATTTGGTTGAGTCTACACCACTTGGTGGCATATTGTTGTATGGTAATCCAGGTTTGGTGGTTGGGTCTACATCACTTGGTGGCATATTGGTGTATGGTAATCCAGGTTTGGTTGTGTTTACATCACTTAGTGGCAAATTGGTGTATGGTAATCCAGGTTTGGTTGTGTGTACATCACTTGGTAGCATATTGTTGTATGGTAATCCAGGTTTGGTTGGGTCTACATCACTTGGTGGCATATTGGTGTATGGTAATCCAGGTTTGGTTGTGTGTACATCACTAGGTGGCATATTGGTGTATGGTAATCCAGGTTTGGTTGTGTGTACATCACTTGGTAGCATATTGTTGTATGGTAATCCAGGTTGGTTGGGTCTACATCAATTGGTGGCATATTGGTGTATGGTAATCCAGGTTTGGTTGTGTCTACACCACTTTGTGACATATTGGTGTATTTTAATCCAGGTTTGGTTGGGGCTACATCACTTGGTGGCATATTGGTGTATGGTAATCCAGGTTTGGTTGGATCTACATCACTTGGTGGCATATTGGTGTATGGTAATCCAGGTTTGGTTATGTCTACACCACTTGGTGACATATTGGTGTATGGTAATCTAGGTTTGGTTGGGTCTACATCACTTGGTGACATATTGGTGTATGGTAATCTAGGTTTGGTTGTGTCTACACCACTTGGTGACATATTGGTGTATGGTAATCCAGGTTTGGTTGGATCTACATCACTTGGTGGCATATTGGTGTATGGTAATCCAGGTTTGGTTGGGTCTACATCACTTGGTGGCATATTGGTGTATGGTAATCCAGGTTTGGTTGTGTGTACATACATTGTTGGCATATTGGTGTATGGTAATCCAGGTTTGGTTTTGTCTACATCACTTGGTGGCATATTGGTGTATGGTAATCCAGGTTTGTTTGGGTCTACACCACTTGGTGGCATATTGGTGTATGGTAATCCAGGTTTTGTTGGGTCTACATCACTTGGTGGCATATTGGTGTATGGTAATCCAGGTTTGGTTGTGTCTACACCACTTGGTGGCATATTGTTGTATGGTAATCCAGGTTTGGTTGGGTCTACATCACTTGGTGGCATATTGGTGTATGGTAATCCAGGTGTGGTTGGGTCTACATCACTTGGTAGCATATTGTTGTATGGTAATCCAGGTTTGGTTGAGTCTACACCACTTGGTGGCATATTGTTGTATGGTAATCCAGGTTTGGTGGTTGGGTCTACATCACTTGGTGGCATATTTGTGTATGGTAATCCAGGTTTGGTTGTGTTTACATCACTTGGTGGCATATTGGTGTATGGTAATCCAGGTTTGGTTGTGTGTACATCACTTGGTAGCATATTGTTGTATGGTAATCCAGGTTTGGTTGGGTCTACATCACTTGGTGGCATATTGGTGTATGGTAATCCAGGTTTGGTTGTGTGTACATCACTAGGTGGCATATTGGTGTATGGTAATCCAGGTTTGGTTGTGTGTACATCACTTGGTAGCATATTGTTGTATGTTAATCCAGGTTTGGTTGGGTCTACATCAATTGGTGGCATATTGGTGTATGGTAATCCAGGTTTAGTTGGGTCTACACCACTTGGTGGCATATTGGTGTATGGTAATCCAGGTTTGGTTGTGTCTACACCACTTGGTGACATATTGGTGTATTTTAATCCAGGTTTGGTTGGGGCTACATCACTTGGTGGCATATTGGTGTATGGTAATCCAGGTTTGGTTGGATCTACATCACTTGGTGGCATATTGGTGTATGGTAATCCAGGTTTGGTTATGTCTACACCACTTGGTGACATATTGGTGTATGGTAATCCAGGTGTGGTTGGGTCTACATCACTTGGTGGCATATTGGTGTATGGTAATCCAGGTTTGGTTGGGTCTACATCACTTGGTGACATATTGTTGTATGGTAATCCAGGTTTAGTTGTGTCTAAACCACTTGGTGGCATATTGGTGTATGGTAATCCAGGTTTGGTTGTGTGTACATCACTTAGTGGCATATTGGTGTATGGTAATCCAGGTTTGGTTGTGTCTACACCACTTGGTGACATATTGGTGTATGGTAATCCACGTGTGGTTGGGTCTACATCACTTGGTGGCATATTGTTGTATAGTAATCCAGGTTTGGTGGTTGGGTCTACATCACTTGGTGGCATATTGGTGTATGGTAATCCAGGTGTGGTTGGGTCTACATCACATGGTAGCATATTGTTGTATGGTAATCCAGATTTGGTTGAGTCTACACCACTTGGTGGCATATTGTTGTATGGTAATCCAGGTTTGGTGGTTGGGTCTACATCACTTGGTGGCATATTGGTGTATGGTAATCCAGGTTTGGTTGTGTTTACATCACTTAGTGGCAAATTGGTGTATGGTAATCCAGGTTTGGTTGTGTGTACATCACTTGGTAGCATATTGTTGTATGGTAATCCAGGTTTGGTTGGGTCTACATCACTTGGTGGCATATTGGTGTATGGTAATCCAGGTTTGGTTGTGTGTACATCACTAGGTGGCATATTGGTGTATGGTAATCCAGGTTTGGTTGTGTGTACATCACTTGGTAGCATATTGTTGTATGGTAATCCAGGTTGGTTGGGTCTACATCAATTGGTGGCATATTGGTGTATGGTAATCCAGGTTTGGTTGTGTCTACACCACTTTGTGACATATTGGTGTATTTTAATCCAGGTTTGGTTGGGGCTACATCACTTGGTGGCATATTGGTGTATGGTAATCCAGGTTTGGTTGGATCTACATCACTTGGTGGCATATTGGTGTATGGTAATCCAGGTTTGGTTATGTCTACACCACTTGGTGACATATTGGTGTATGGTAATCTAGGTTTGGTTGGGTCTACATCACTTGGTGACATATTGGTGTATGGTAATCTAGGTTTGGTTGTGTCTACACCACTTGGTGACATATTGGTGTATGGTAATCCAGGTTTGGTTGGATCTACATCACTTGGTGGCATATTGGTGTATGGTAATCCAGGTTTGGTTGGGTCTACATCACTTGGTGGCATATTGGTGTATGGTAATCCAGGTTTGGTTGTGTGTACATACATTGTTGGCATATTGGTGTATGGTAATCCAGGTTTGGTTTTGTCTACATCACTTGGTGGCATATTGGTGTATGGTAATCCAGGTTTGTTTGGGTCTACACCACTTGGTGGCATATTGGTGTATGGTAATCCAGGTTTTGTTGGGTCTACATCACTTGGTGGCATATTGGTGTATGGTAATCCAGGTTTGGTTGTGTCTACACCACTTGGTGGCATATTGTTGTATGGTAATCCAGGTTTGGTTGGGTCTACATCACTTGGTGGCATATTGGTGTATGGTAATCCAGGTGTGGTTGGGTCTACATCACTTGGTAGCATATTGGTGTATGGTAATCCAGGTTTGGTTGGGTCTACACCACTTGGTGGCATATTGGTGTATGGTAATCCAGGTTTGGTTGGGTCTGCATCACTTGGTGGCATATTGATGTATGGTAATCCAGGTTTGGTTGTGTGTACACCACTTGGTGTCATATTGTTGTATGGTAATCCAGGTTTGGTTGGGTCTACATCACTTGGTGGCATATTGGTGTATGGTAATCCAGGTGTGGTTGGGTCTACATCACTTGGTGGCATATTGGTGTATGGTAATCCAGGTTTGGTTGGGTCTACATCACTTGGTGGCATATTGTTGTATGGTAATCCAGGTTTGGTTGTGTCTACACCACATGGTGGCATATTGGTGTATGGTAATCCAGGTTTGGTTGTGTGTACATCACTTGGTGACATATTGGTGTATGGTAATCCAGGTTTGGTTGGGTCTACATCACTTGGTGGCATACTGGTGTATGGTAATCCAGGTTTGGTTGTGTCTACACCACTTGGTGACATATTGGTGTATGGTAATCCACGTGTGGTTGGGTCTACATCACTTGGTGGCATATTGTTGTATAGTAATCCAGGTATGGTGGTTTTGTCTACATCACTTGGTGGCATATTGGTGTATGGTAATCCAGGTGTGGTTGGGTCTACATCACTTGGTAGCATATTGTTGTATGGTAATCCAGGTTTGGTTGAGTCTACACCACTTGGTGGCATATTGTTGTATGGTAATCCAGGTTTGGTGGTTGGGTCTACATCACTTGGTGGCATATTTGTGTATGGTAATCCAGGTTTGGTTGTGTTTACATCACTTGGTAGCATATTGTTGTATGGTAATCCAGGTTTGGTTGGGTCTACATCACTTGGTGGCATATTGGTGTATAGTAATCCAGGTTTGGTTGTGTGTACATCACTAGGTGGCATATTGGTGTATGGTAATCCAGGTTTGGTTGTGTGTACATCACTTGGTAGCATATTGTTGTATGGTAATCCAGGTTTGGTTGGGTCTACATCAATTGGTGGCATATTGGTGTATGGTAATCCAGGTTTAGTTGGGTCTACACCACTTGGTGGCATATTGGTGTATGGTAATCCAGGTTTGGTTGTGTCTACACCACTTGGTGACATATTGATGTATTTTAATCCAGGTTTGGTTGGGGCTACATCACTTGGTGGCATATTGGTGTATGGTAATCCAGGTTTAGTTGGATCTACATCACTTGGTGGCATATTGGTGTATGGTAATCCAGGTTTGGTTATGTCTACACCACTTGGTGACATATTGGTGTATGGTAATCTAGGTTTGGTTGGGTCTACATCACTTGGTGACATATTGGTGTATGGTAATCTAGGTTTGGTTGTGTCTACACCACTTGGTGACATATTGGTGTATGGTAATCCAGGTTTGGTTGGATCTACATCACTTGGTGGCATATTGGTGTATGGTAATCCAGGTTTGGTTGGGTCTACATCACTTGGTGGCATATTGGTGTATGGTAATCCAGGTTTGGTTGTGTGTACATACATTGTTGGCATATTGGTGTATGGTAATCCAGGTTTGGTTGTGTCTACATCACTTGGTGGCATATTGGTGTATGGTAATCCAGGTTTGTTTGGGTCTACACCACTTGGTGGCATATTGGTGTATGGTAATCCAGGTTTTGTTGGGTCTACATCACTTGGTGGCATATTGGTGTATGGTAATCCAGGTTTGGTTGTGTGTGCACCACTTGGTGGCATATTGTTGTATGGTAATCCAGGTTTGGTTGGGTCTACATCACTTGGTGGCATATTGGTATATGGTAATCCAGGTGTGGTTGGATCTACATCACTTGGTAGCATATTGGTGTATGGTAATCCAGGTTTGGTTGGGTCTACACCACTTGGTGGCATATTGGTGTTTGGTAATCCAGGTTTGGTTGGGTCTACATCACTTGGTGGCATATTGATGTATGGTAATCCAGGTTTGGTTGTGTGTACACCACTTGGTGGCATATTGTTGTATGGTAATCCAGGTTTGGTTGGGTCTACATCACTTGGTGGCATATTGGTGTATGGTAATCCACGTGTGGTTGGGTCTACATCACTTGGTGGCATATTGGTGTATGGTAATCCAGGTTTGGTTGGGTCTACATCACTTGGTGGCATATTGTTGTATGGTAATCCAGGTTTGGTTGTGTGTACATCACTAGGTGGCATATTGGTGTATGGTAATCCAGGTTTGGTTGTGTGTACATCACTTGGTAGCATATTGTTGTATGGTAATCCAGGTTGGTTGGGTCTACATCAATTGGTGGCATATTGGTGTATGGTAATCCAGGTTTGGTTGTGTCTACACCACTTGGTGACATATTGGTGTATTTTAATCCAGGTTTGGTTGGGGCTACATCACTTGGTGGCATATTGGTGTATGGTAATCCAGGTTTGGTTGGATCTACATCACTTGGTGGCATATTGTTGTATGGTAATCCAGGTTTGGTTGGGTCTACATCACTTGGTGACATATTGGTGTATGGTAATCTAGGTTTGATTGTGTCTACACCACTTGGTGACATATTGGTGTATGGTAATCCAGGTTTGGTTGGATCTACATCACTTGGTGGCATATTGGTGTATGGTAATCCAGGTTTGGTTGGGTCTACATCACTTGGTGGCATATTGGTGTATGGTAATCCAGGTTTGGTTGTGTGTACATACATTGTTGGCATATTGGTGTATGGTAATCCAGGTTTGGTTTTGTCTACATCACTTGGTGGCATATTGGTGTATGGTAATCCAGGTTTGGTTGTGTCTACACCACTTGGTGGCATATTGTTGTATGGTAATCCAGGTTTGGTTGGGTCTACATCACTTGGTGGCATATTGGTGTATGGTAATCCAGGTGTGGTTGGGTCTACATCACTTGGTAGCATATTGGTGTATGGTAATCCAGGTTTGGTTGGGTCTACACCACTTGGTGGCATATTGGTGTATGGTAATCCAGGTTTGGTTGGGTCTGCATCACTTGGTGGCATATTGATGTATGGTAATCCAGGTTTGGTTGTGTGTACACCACTTGGTGGCATATTGTTGTATGGTAATCCAGGTTTGGTTGGGTCTACATCACTTGGTGGCATATTGGTGTATGGTAATCCAGGTTTGGTTGGGTCTACATCACTTGGTGGCATATTGGTGTATGGTAATCCAGGTTTGGTTGTGTGTACATCACTTGGTGACATATTGGTGTGTGGTAATCCAGGTTTGGTTGGGTCTACATCACTTGGTGGCATACTGGTGTATGGTAATCCAGGTTTGGTTGTGTCTACACCACTTGGTGACATATTGGTGTATGGTAATCCACGTGTGGTTGGGTCTACATCACTTGGTGGCATATTGTTGTATAGTAATCCAGGTTTGGTGGTTTTGTCTACATCACTTGGTGGCATATTGGTGTATGGTAATCCAGGTGTGGTTGGGTCTACATCACTTGGTAGCATATTGTTGTATGGTAATCCAGGTTTGGTTGAGTCTACACCACTTGGTGGCATATTGTTGTATGGTAATCCAGGTTTGGTGGATGGGTCTACATCACTTGGTGGCATATTTGTGTATGGTAATCCAGGTTTGGTTGTGTTTACATCACTTGGTGGCATATTGGTGTATGGTAATCCAGGTTTGGTTGTGTGTACATCACTTGGTAGCATATTGTTGTATGGTAATCCAGGTTTGGTTGGGTCTACATCACTTGGTGGCATATTGGTGTATGGTAATCCAGGTTTGGTTGTGTGTACATCACTAGGTGGCATATTGGTGTATGGTAATCCAGGTTTGGTTGTGTGTACATCACTTGGTAGCATATTGTTGTATGTTAATCCAGGTTTGGTTGGGTCTACATCAATTGGTGGCATATTGGTGTATGGTAATCCAGGTTTAGTTGGGTCTACACCACTTGGTGGCATATTGGTGTATGGTAATCCAGGTTTGGTTGTGTCTACACCTCTTGGTGACATATTGGTGTATTTTAATCCAGGTTTGGTTGGGGCTACATCACTTGGTGGCATATTGGTGTATGGTAATCCAGGTTTGGTTGGATCTACATCACTTGGTGGCATATTGGTGTATGGTAATCCAGGTTTGGTTATGTCTACACCACTTGGTGACATATTGGTGTATGGTAATCCAGGTGTGGTTGGGTCTACATCACTTGGTGGCATATTGGTGTATGGTAATCCAGGTTTGGTTGGGTCTACATCACTTGGTGACATATTGTTGTATGGTAATCCAGGTTTAGTTGTGTCTAAACCACTTGGTGGCATATTGGTGTATGGTAATCCAGGTTTGGTTGTGTGTACATCACTTAGTGGCATATTGGTGTATGGTAATCCAGGTTTGGTTGTGTCTACACCACTTGGTGACATATTGGTGTATGGTAATCCACGTGTGGTTGGGTCTACATCACTTGGTGGCATATTGTTGTATAGTAATCCAGGTTTGGTTGGGTCTACATCACTTGGTAGCATATTGTTGTATGGTAATCCAGGTTTGGTTGAGTCTACACCACTTGGTGGCATATTGTTGTATGGTAATCCAGGTTTGGTGGTTGGGTCTACATCACTTGGTGGCATATTGGTGTATGGTAATCCACGTGTGGTTGGGTCTACATCACTTGGTGGCATATTGGTGTATGGTAATCCAGGTGTGGTTGGGTCTACATCACTTGGTAGCATATTGTTGTATGGTAATCCAGGTTTGGTTGAGTCTACACCACTTGGTGGCATATTGTTGTATGGTAATCCAGGTTTGGTGGTTGGGTCTACATCACTTGGTGGCATATTGGTGTATGGTAATCCAGGTGTGGTTAGGTCTACATCACTTGGTAGCATATTGTTGTATGGTAATCCAGGTTTGGTTGAGTCTACACCACTTGGTGGCATATTGTTGTATGGTAATCCAGGTTTGGTGGTTGGGTCTACATCACTTGGTGGCATATTGGTGTATGGTAATCCAGGTTTGGTTGTGTTTACATCACTTAGTGGCAAATTGGTGTATGGTAATCCAGGTTTGGTTGTGTGTACATCACTTGGTAGCATATTGTTGTATGGTAATCCAGGTTTGGTTGGGTCTACATCACTTGGTGGCATATTGGTGTATGGTAATCCAGGTTTGGTTGTGTGTACATCACTAGGTGGCATATTGGTGTATGGTAATCCAGGTTTGGTTGTGTGTACATCACTTGGTAGCATATTGTTGTATGGTAATCCAGGTTGGTTGGGTCTACATCAATTGGTGGCATATTGGTGTATGGTAATCCAGGTTTGGTTGTGTCTACACCACTTGGTGACATATTGGTGTATTTTAATCCAGGTTTGGTTGGAGCTACATCACTTGGTGGCATATTGGTGTATGGTAATCCAGGTTTGGTTGGATCTACATCACTTGGTGGCATATTGGTGTATGGTAATCCAGGTTTGGTTATGTCTACACCACTTGGTGACATATTGGTGTATGGTAATCTAGGTTTGGTTGGGTCTACATCACTTGGTGACATATTGGTGTATGGTAATCTAGGTTTGGTTGTGTCTACACCACTTGGTGACATATTGGTGTATGGTAATCCAGGTTTGGTTGGGTCTACATCACTTGGTGGCATATTGGTGTATGGTAATCCAGGTTTGGTTGTGTGTACATACATTGTTGGCATATTGGTGTATGGTAATCCAGGTTTGGTTGGGTCTGCATCACTTGGTGGCATATTGATATATGGTAATCCAGGTTTGGTTGTGTGTACACCACTTGGTGTCATATTGTTGTATGGTAATCCAGGTTTGGTTGGGTCTACATCACTTGGTGGCATATTGGTGTATGGTAATCCAGGTGTGGTTGGGTCTACATCACTTGGTGGCATATTGGTGTATGGTAATCCAGGTTTGGGTGGGTCTACATCACTTGGTGGCATATTGTTGTATGGTAATCCATGTTTGGTTGTGTCTACACCACATGGTGGCATATTGGTGTATGGTAATCCAGGTTTGGTTGTGTGTACATCACTTGGTGACATATTGGTGTATGGTAATCCAGGTTTGGTTGGGTCTACATCACTTGGTGGCATACTGGTGTATGGTAATCCAGGTTTGGTTGTGTCTACACCACTTGGTGACATATTGGTGTATGGTAATCCACGTGTGGTTGGGTCTACATCACTTGGTGGCATATTGTTGTATAGTAATCCAGGTTTGGTGGTTTTGTCTACATCACTTGGTGGCATATTGGTGTATGGTAATCCAGGTGTGGTTGGGTCTACATCACTTGGTAGCATATTGTTGTATGGTAATCCAGGTTTGGTTGAGTCTACACCACTTGGTGGCATATTGTTGTATGGTAATCCAGGTTTGGTGGTTGGGTCTACATAACTTGGTGGCATATTTGTGTATGGTAATCCAGGTTTGGTTGTGTTTACATCACTTGGTAGCATATTGTTGTATGGTAATCCAGGTTTGGTTGGGTCTACATCACTTGGTGGCATATTGGTGTATGGTAATCCAGGTTTGGTTGTGTGTACATCACTAGGTGGCATATTGGTGTATGGTAATCCAGGTTTGGTTGTGTGTACATCACTTGGTAGCATATTGTTGTATGGTAATCCAGGTATGGTTGGGTCTACATCAATTGGTGGCATATTGGTGTATGGTAATCCAGGTTTAGTTGGGTCTACACCACTTGGTGGCATATTGGTGTATGGTAATCCAGGTTTGGTTGTGTCTACACCACTTGGTGACATATTGATGTATTTTAATCCAGGTTTGGTTGGGGCTACATCACTTGGTGGCATATTGGTGTATGGTAATCCAGGTTTGGTTGGATCTACATCACTTGGTGGCATATTGGTGTATGGTAATCCAGGTTTGGTTATGTCTACACCACTTGGTGACATATTGGTGTATGGTAATCTAGGTTTGGTTGGGTCTACTTCACTTGGTGACATATTGGTGTATGGTAATCTAGGTTTGGTTGTGTCTACACCACTTGGTGACATATTGGTGTATGGTAATCCAGGTTTGGTTGGATCTACATCACTTGGTGGAATATTGGTGTATGGTAATCCAGGTTTGGTTGGGTCTACATCACTTGGTGGCATATTGGTGTATGGTAATCCAGGTTTGGTTGTGTGTACATACATTGTTGGCATATTGGTGTATGGTAATCCAGGTTTGGTTGTGTCTACATCACTTGGTGGCATATTGGTGTATGGTAATCCAGGTTTGTTTGGGTCTACACCACTTGGTGGCATATTGGTGTATGGTAATACAGGTTTTGTTGGGTCTACATCACTTGGTGGCATATTGGTGTATGGTAATCCAGGTTTGGTTGTGTGTGCACCACTTGGTGGCATATTGTTGTATGGTAATCCAGGTTTGGTTGGGTCTACATCACTTGGTGGCATATTGGTATATGGTAATCCAGGTGTGGTTGGATCTACATCACTTGGTAGCATATTGGTGTATGGTAATCCAGGTTTGGTTGGGTCTACACCACTTGGTGGCATATTGGTGTTTGGTAATCCAGGTTTGGTTGGGTCTACATCACTTGGTGGCATATTGATGTATGGTAATCCAGGTTTGGTTGTGTGTACACCACTTGGTGGCATATTGTTGTATGGTAATCCAGGTTTGGTTGGGTCTACATCACTTGGTGGCATATTGGTGTATGGTAATCCACGTGTGGTTGGGTCTACATCACTTGGTGGCATATTGGTGTATGGTAATCCAGGTTTGGTTGGGTCTACATCATTTGGTGGCATATTGTTGTATGGTAATCCATATTTGGTTGTGTCTACACCACTTTGTGGCATATTGGTGTATGGTAATCCAGGTTTGGTTGTGTGTACATCACTTGGTGGCATATTGGTGTATGGTAATCCAGGTTTGGTTGTGTCTACACCACTTGGTGGCATATTGGTGTATGGTAATCCAGGTTTGGTTGTGTGTACATCACTTGGTGACATATTGGTGTATGGTAATCCAGGTTTGGTTGGGTCTACATCACTTGGTGGCATATTGGTGTATGGTAATCCAGGTTTGGTTGTGTCTACACCACTTGGTGACATATTGGTGTATGGTAATCCAGGTATGGTTGGGTCTACATCACTTGGTGGCATATTGTTGTATAGTAATCCAGGTTTGGTGGTTGGGTCTACATCACTTGGTGGCATATTGGTGTATGGTAATCCAGGTGTCGTTGGGTCTACATCACTTGTAGCATATTGTTGTATGGTAATCCAGGTTTTGTTGAGTCTACACCACTTGGTGGCATATTGTTGTATGGTAATCCAGGTTTAGTGGTTGGGTCTACATCACTTGGTGGCATATTGGTGTATGGTAATCCAGGTTTGGTTGTGTTTACATCACTTGGTGGCATATTGGTGTATGGTAATCCAGGTTTGGTTGTGTGTACATCACTTGGTGGCATATTGGTGTATGGTAATCCAGGTTTGGTTGTGTCTACACCACTTGGTGACATATTGGTGTATTTTAATCCAGGTTTGGTTGGGGCTACATCACTTGGTGGCATATTGGTGTATAGTAATCCAGGTTTCGTTGGATCTACATCACTTGGTGGCATATTGGTGTATGGTAATCCAGGTTTGGTTATGTCTACACCACTTGGTGACATATTGGTGTATGGTAATCTAGGTGTGGTTGGGTCTACATCACTTGGTGGCATATTGTTGTATAGTAATCCAGGTTTGGTGGTTGGGTCTACATCACTTGGTGACATATTGGTGTATGGTAATCCAGGTTTGGTTTTGTCTACATCACTTGGTGGCATATTGGTGTATGGTAATCCAGGTTTGTTTGGGTCTACACCACTTGGTGGCATATTGGTGTATGGTAATCCAGGTTTTGTTGGGTCTACATCACTTGGTGGCATATTGGTGTATGGTAATCCAGGTTTGGTTGTGTCTACACCACTTGGTGGCATATTGTTGTATGGTAATCCAGGTTTGGTTGGGTCTACATCACTTGGTGGCATATTGGTGTATGGTAATCCAGGTGTGGTTGGGTCTACATCACTTGGTAGCATATTGGTGTATGGTAATCCAGGTGTGGTTGGGTCTACATCACTTGGTGGCATATTGGTGTATGGTAATCCAGGTTTGGTTGGGTCTACATCACTTGGTGGCATATTGTTGTATGGTAATCCAGGTTTGGTTGTGTCTACACCACATGGTGGCATATTGGTGTATGATAATCCAGGTTTGGTTGTGTGTACATCACTTGGTGGCATATTGGTGTATGGTAATCCAGGTTTGGTTGTGTCTACACCACTTGGTGGCATATTGGTGTATGGTAATCCAGGTTTGGTTGTGTGTACATCACTTGGTGACATATTGGTGTATGGTAATCCAGGTTTGGTTGGGTCTACATCACTTGGTGGCATACTGGTGTATGGTAATCCAGGTTTGGTTGTGTCTACACCACTTGGTGACATATTGGTGTATGGTAATCCACGTGTGGTTGGGTCTACATCACTTGGTGGCATATTGTTGTATAGTAATCCAGGTTTGGTGGTTGGGTCTACATCACTTGGTGGCATATTGGTTTATGGTAATCCAGGTGTGGTTGGGTCTACATCACTTGGTAGCATATTGTTGTATGGTAATCCAGGTTTGGTTGAGTCTACACCACTTGGTGGCATATTGTTGTATGGTAATCCAGGCTTGGTGGTTGGGTCTACATCACTTGGTGGCATATTTGTGAACGGTAATCCAAGTTTGGTTGTGTTTACATCACTTGGTGGCATATTGGTGTATGGTAATTCAGGTTTGGTTGTGTGTACATCACTTGGTAGCATATTGTTGTATGATAATCCAGGTTTGGTTGGGTCTACATCACTTGGTGGCATATTGGTGTATGGTAATCCAGGTTTGGTTGTGTGTACATCACTCGGTGGCATATTGGTGTATGGTAATCCAGGTTTGGTTGTGTGTACATCACTTGGTAGCATATTGTTGTATGGTAATCCAGGTTTGGTTGGGTGTACATCAATTGGTGGCATATTGGTATATGGTAATCCAGAATTAGTTGGGTCTACACCACTTGGTGGCATATTGGTGTATGGTAATCCATGTTTGGTTGTGTCTACACCACTTGGTGACATATTGATGTATTTTAATCCAGGTTTGGTTGGGGCTACATCACTTGGTGGCATATTGGTGTATGGTAATCCAGGTTTGGTTGGATCTACATCACTTGGTGGCATATTGGTGTATGGTAATCCAGGTTTGGTTATGACTACACCACTTGGTGACATATTGGTGTATGGTAATCTAGGTTTGGTTGGGTCTACATCACTTGGTGACATATTGGTGTATGGTAATCCAGGTTTGGTTGTGTGTACATCACTTGGTAGCATATTGTTGTATGATAATCCAGGTTTGGTTGGGTCTACATCACTTGGTGGCATATTGGTGTATGGTAATCCAGGTTTGGTTGGGTCTACATCACTTGGTGGCATATTGGTGTATGGTAATCCAGGTTTGGTTGTGTGTCCATACATTGTTGGCATATTGGTGTATGGTAATCCAGGTTTGGTTGTGTCTACATCACTTGGTGGCATATTGGTGTATGGTAATCCAGGTTTGTTTGGGTCTACACCACTTGGTGGCATATTGGTGTATGGTAATCCAGGTTTTGTTGGGTCTACATCACTTGGTGGCATATTGGTGTATGGTAATCCAGGTTTGGTTGTGTCTACACCACTTGGTTTCATATTTTTGTATGGTAATCCAGGTTTGGTTGGGTCTACATCACTTGGTGGCATATTGGTGTATGGTAATCCAGGTGTGGTTGGGTCTACATCACTTGGTAGCATATTGGTGTATGGTAATCCAGGTTTGGTTGTGTGTACATCACTTGGTAGCATATTGTTGTATGGTAATCCAGGTTTGGTTGGGTGTACATCAATTGGTGGCATATTGGTATATGGTAATCCAGAATTAGTTGGGTCTACACCACTTGGTGGCATATTGGTGTATGGTAATCCATGTTTGGTTGTGTCTACACCACTTGGTGACATATTGATGTATTTTAATCCAGGTTTGGTTGGGGCTACATCACTTGGTGGCATATTGGTGTATGGTAATCCAGGTTTGGTTGGATCTACATCACTTGGTGGCATATTGGTGTATGGTAATCCAGGTTTGGTTATGACTACACCACTTGGTGACATATTGGTGTATGGTAATCTAGGTTTGGTTGGGTCTACATCACTTGGTGACATATTGGTGTATGGTAATCCAGGTTTGGTTGTGTGTACATCACTTGGTAGCATATTGTTGTATGATAATCCAGGTTTGGTTGGGTCTACATCACTTGGTGGCATATTGGTGTATGGTAATCCAGGTTTGGTTGGGTCTACATCACTTGGTGGCATATTGGTGTATGGTAATCCAGGTTTGGTTGTGTGTCCATACATTGTTGGCATATTGGTGTATGGTAATCCAGGTTTGGTTGTGTCTACATCACTTGGTGGCATATTGGTGTATGGTAATCCAGGTTTGTTTGGGTCTACACCACTTGGTGGCATATTGGTGTATGGTAATCCAGGTTTTGTTGGGTCTACATCACTTGGTGGCATATTGGTGTATGGTAATCCAGGTTTGGTTGTGTCTACACCACTTGGTTTCATATTTTTGTATGGTAATCCAGGTTTGGTTGGGTCTACATCACTTGGTGGCATATTGGTGTATGGTAATCCAGGTGTGGTTGGGTCTACATCACTTGGTAGCATATTGGTGTATGGTAATCCAGGTTTGGTTGGGTCTACACCACTTGGTGGCATATTGGTGTATGGTAATCCAGGTTGGTTGGGTCTGCATCACTTGGTGGCATATTGATGTATGGTAATCCAGGTTTGGTTGTGTGTACACCACTTGGTGGCATATTGTTGTATGGTAATCCAGGTTTGGTTGGGTCTACATCACTTGGTGGCATATTGGTGTATGGTAATCCAGGTGTGGTTGGGTCTACATCACTTGGTGGCATATTGTTGTATGGTAATCCAGGTTTGGTTGTGTCTACACCACATGGTGGCATATTGGTGTATGGTAATCTAGGTTTGGTTGGGTCTACATCAATTGCTGGCATATTGGTGTATGGTAATCCAGGTTTAGTTGGGTCTACACCACTTGGTGGCATATTGGTGTATGGTAATCCAGGTTTGGTTGTGTCTACACCATTTGGTGACATATTGGTGTATTTTAATCCAGGTTTGGTTGGGGCTACATCACTTGGTGGCATATTGGTGTATGGTAATCCAGGTTTGATTAGTTCTACATCACTTGGTGGCATATTGGTGTATGGTAATCCAGGGTTGGTTATGTCTACACCACTTGGTGACATATTGGTGTATGGTAATCTAGGTTTGGTTGGGTCTACATCACTTGGTGACATATTGGTGTATGGTAATCTAGGTTTGGTTGTGTCTACACCACTTGGTGACATATTGGTGTATGGTAATCCAGGTTTGGTTGGATCTACATCACTTGGTGGCATATTGGTGTATGGTAATCCAGGTTTGGTTGGGTCTACATCACTTGGTGGCATATTGGTGTATGGTAATCCAGGTTTGGTTGTGTGTACATACATTGTTGGCATATTGGTGTATGGTAATCCAGGTTTGGTTGTGTCTACATCACTTGGTGGCATATTGGTGTATGTTAATCCAGGTTTGTTTGGGTCTACACCACTTGGTGGCATATTGGTGTATGGTAATCCAGGTTTTGTTGGGTCTACATCACTTGGTGGCATATTGGTGTATGGTAATCCAGGTTTGGTTGTGTGTGCACCACTTGGTGGCATATTGTTGTATGGTAATCCAGGTTTGGTTGGGTCTACATCACTTGGTGGCATATTGGTATATGGTAATCCAGGTGTGGTTGGATCTACATCACTTGGTAGCATATTAGTGTTTGGTAATCCAGGTTTGGTTGGGTCTACACCACTTGGTGGCATATTGGTGTTTGGTAATCCAGGTTTGGTTGGGTCTACATCACTTGGTGGCATATTGATGTATGGTAATCCAGGTTTGGTTTTGTGTACACCACTGTGTGGCATATTGTTGTATGGTAATCCAGGTTTGGTTGGGTCTACATCACTTGGTGGCATATTGGTGTATGGTAATCCAGGTGTGGTTGGGTCTACATCACTTGGTGGCATATTGGTGTATGGTAATCCAGGTTTGGTTGGGTCTACATCACTTGGTGGCATATTGTTGTATGGTAATCCAGGTTTGATGGTTGGGTCTACACCACTTTGTGGCATATTGGTGTATGGTAATCCAGGTTTGGTTGTGTGTACATCACTTGGTGGCATATTGGTGTATGGTAATCCAGGTTTGGTTGTGTCTACATCACTTGGTGGCATATTGGTGTATGGTAATCCAGGTTTGGTTGTGTGTACATACATTGTTGGCATATTGGTGTATGGTAATCCAGGTTTGGTTTTGTCTACATCACTTGGTGGCATATTGGTGTATGGTAATCCAGGTTTGTTTGGGTCTACACCACTTGGTGGCATATTGGTGTATGGTAATCCAGGTTTGGTTGTGTCTACACCACTTGGTGACATATTGGTGTATGGTAATCCACGTGTGGTTGGGTCTACATCACTTGGTGGCATATTGTTGTATAGTAATCCAGGTTTGGTGGTTTTGTCTACATCACTTGGTGGCATATTGGTGTATGGTAATCCAGGTGTGGTTGGGTCTACATCACTTGGTAGCATATTGTTGTATGGTAATCCAGGTTTGGTTGAGTCTACACCACTTGGTGGCATATTGTTGTATGGTAATCCAGGTTTGGTGGTTGGGTCTACATAACTTGGTGGCATATTTGTGTATGGTAATCCAGGTTTGGTTGTGTTTACATCACTTGGTAGCATATTGTTGTATGGTAATCCAGGTTTGGTTGGGTCTACATCACTTGGTGGCATATTGGTGTATGGTAATCCAGGTTTGGTTGTGTGTACATCACTAGGTGGCATATTGGTGTATGGTAATCCAGGTTTGGTTGTGTGTACATCACTTGGTAGCATATTGTTGTATGGTAATCCAGGTATGGTTGGGTCTACATCAATTGGTGGCATATTGGTGTATGGTAATCCAGGTTTAGTTGGGTCTACACCACTTGGTGGCATATTGGTGTATGGTAATCCAGGTTTGGTTGTGTCTACACCACTTGGTGACATATTGATGTATTTTAATCCAGGTTTGGTTGGGGCTACATCACTTGGTGGCATATTGGTGTATGGTAATCCAGGTTTGGTTGGATCTACATCACTTGGTGGCATATTGGTGTATGGTAATCCAGGTTTGGTTATGTCTACACCACTTGGTGACATATTGGTGTATGGTAATCTAGGTTTGGTTGGGTCTACTTCACTTGGTGACATATTGGTGTATGGTAATCTAGGTTTGGTTGTGTCTACACCACTTGGTGACATATTGGTGTATGGTAATCCAGGTTTGGTTGGATCTACATCACTTGGTGGAATATTGGTGTATGGTAATCCAGGTTTGGTTGGGTCTACATCACTTGGTGGCATATTGGTGTATGGTAATCCAGGTTTGGTTGTGTGTACATACATTGTTGGCATATTGGTGTATGGTAATCCAGGTTTGGTTGTGTCTACATCACTTGGTGGCATATTGGTGTATGGTAATCCAGGTTTGTTTGGGTCTACACCACTTGGTGGCATATTGGTGTATGGTAATACAGGTTTTGTTGGGTCTACATCACTTGGTGGCATATTGGTGTATGGTAATCCAGGTTTGGTTGTGTGTGCACCACTTGGTGGCATATTGTTGTATGGTAATCCAGGTTTGGTTGGGTCTACATCACTTGGTGGCATATTGGTATATGGTAATCCAGGTGTGGTTGGATCTACATCACTTGGTAGCATATTGGTGTATGGTAATCCAGGTTTGGTTGGGTCTACACCACTTGGTGGCATATTGGTGTTTGGTAATCCAGGTTTGGTTGGGTCTACATCACTTGGTGGCATATTGATGTATGGTAATCCAGGTTTGGTTGTGTGTACACCACTTGGTGGCATATTGTTGTATGGTAATCCAGGTTTGGTTGGGTCTACATCACTTGGTGGCATATTGGTGTATGGTAATCCACGTGTGGTTGGGTCTACATCACTTGGTGGCATATTGGTGTATGGTAATCCAGGTTTGGTTGGGTCTACATCATTTGGTGGCATATTGTTGTATGGTAATCCATATTTGGTTGTGTCTACACCACTTTGTGGCATATTGGTGTATGGTAATCCAGGTTTGGTTGTGTGTACATCACTTGGTGGCATATTGGTGTATGGTAATCCAGGTTTGGTTGTGTCTACACCACTTGGTGGCATATTGGTGTATGGTAATCCAGGTTTGGTTGTGTGTACATCACTTGGTGACATATTGGTGTATGGTAATCCAGGTTTGGTTGGGTCTACATCACTTGGTGGCATATTGGTGTATGGTAATCCAGGTTTGGTTGTGTCTACACCACTTGGTGACATATTGGTGTATGGTAATCCAGGTATGGTTGGGTCTACATCACTTGGTGGCATATTGTTGTATAGTAATCCAGGTTTGGTGGTTGGGTCTACATCACTTGGTGGCATATTGGTGTATGGTAATCCAGGTGTCGTTGGGTCTACATCACTTGTAGCATATTGTTGTATGGTAATCCAGGTTTTGTTGAGTCTACACCACTTGGTGGCATATTGTTGTATGGTAATCCAGGTTTAGTGGTTGGGTCTACATCACTTGGTGGCATATTGGTGTATGGTAATCCAGGTTTGGTTGTGTTTACATCACTTGGTGGCATATTGGTGTATGGTAATCCAGGTTTGGTTGTGTGTACATCACTTGGTGGCATATTGGTGTATGGTAATCCAGGTTTGGTTGTGTCTACACCACTTGGTGACATATTGGTGTATTTTAATCCAGGTTTGGTTGGGGCTACATCACTTGGTGGCATATTGGTGTATAGTAATCCAGGTTTCGTTGGATCTACATCACTTGGTGGCATATTGGTGTATGGTAATCCAGGTTTGGTTATGTCTACACCACTTGGTGACATATTGGTGTATGGTAATCTAGGTGTGGTTGGGTCTACATCACTTGGTGGCATATTGTTGTATAGTAATCCAGGTTTGGTGGTTGGGTCTACATCACTTGGTGACATATTGGTGTATGGTAATCCAGGTTTGGTTTTGTCTACATCACTTGGTGGCATATTGGTGTATGGTAATCCAGGTTTGTTTGGGTCTACACCACTTGGTGGCATATTGGTGTATGGTAATCCAGGTTTTGTTGGGTCTACATCACTTGGTGGCATATTGGTGTATGGTAATCCAGGTTTGGTTGTGTCTACACCACTTGGTGGCATATTGTTGTATGGTAATCCAGGTTTGGTTGGGTCTACATCACTTGGTGGCATATTGGTGTATGGTAATCCAGGTGTGGTTGGGTCTACATCACTTGGTAGCATATTGGTGTATGGTAATCCAGGTGTGGTTGGGTCTACATCACTTGGTGGCATATTGGTGTATGGTAATCCAGGTTTGGTTGGGTCTACATCACTTGGTGGCATATTGTTGTATGGTAATCCAGGTTTGGTTGTGTCTACACCACATGGTGGCATATTGGTGTATGATAATCCAGGTTTGGTTGTGTGTACATCACTTGGTGGCATATTGGTGTATGGTAATCCAGGTTTGGTTGTGTCTACACCACTTGGTGGCATATTGGTGTATGGTAATCCAGGTTTGGTTGTGTGTACATCACTTGGTGACATATTGGTGTATGGTAATCCAGGTTTGGTTGGGTCTACATCACTTGGTGGCATACTGGTGTATGGTAATCCAGGTTTGGTTGTGTCTACACCACTTGGTGACATATTGGTGTATGGTAATCCACGTGTGGTTGGGTCTACATCACTTGGTGGCATATTGTTGTATAGTAATCCAGGTTTGGTGGTTGGGTCTACATCACTTGGTGGCATATTGGTTTATGGTAATCCAGGTGTGGTTGGGTCTACATCACTTGGTAGCATATTGTTGTATGGTAATCCAGGTTTGGTTGAGTCTACACCACTTGGTGGCATATTGTTGTATGGTAATCCAGGCTTGGTGGTTGGGTCTACATCACTTGGTGGCATATTTGTGTACGGTAATCCAAGTTTGGTTGTGTTTACATCACTTGGTGGCATATTGGTGTATGGTAATTCAGGTTTGGTTGTGTGTACATCACTTGGTAGCATATTGTTGTATGATAATCCAGGTTTGGTTGGGTCTACATCACTTGGTGGCATATTGGTGTATGGTAATCCAGGTTTGGTTGTGTGTACATCACTCGGTGGCATATTGGTGTATGGTAATCCAGGTTTGGTTGTGTGTACATCACTTGGTAGCATATTGTTGTATGGTAATCCAGGTTTGGTTGGGTGTACATCAATTGGTGGCATATTGGTATATGGTAATCCAGAATTAGTTGGGTCTACACCACTTGGTGGCATATTGGTGTATGGTAATCCATGTTTGGTTGTGTCTACACCACTTGGTGACATATTGATGTATTTTAATCCAGGTTTGGTTGGGGCTACATCACTTGGTGGCATATTGGTGTATGGTAATCCAGGTTTGGTTGGATCTACATCACTTGGTGGCATATTGGTGTATGGTAATCCAGGTTTGGTTATGACTACACCACTTGGTGACATATTGGTGTATGGTAATCTAGGTTTGGTTGGGTCTACATCACTTGGTGACATATTGGTGTATGGTAATCCAGGTTTGGTTGTGTGTACATCACTTGGTAGCATATTGTTGTATGATAATCCAGGTTTGGTTGGGTCTACATCACTTGGTGGCATATTGGTGTATGGTAATCCAGGTTTGGTTGGGTCTACATCACTTGGTGGCATATTGGTGTATGGTAATCCAGGTTTGGTTGTGTGTCCATACATTGTTGGCATATTGGTGTATGGTAATCCAGGTTTGGTTGTGTCTACATCACTTGGTGGCATATTGGTGTATGGTAATCCAGGTTTGTTTGGGTCTACACCACTTGGTGGCATATTGGTGTATGGTAATCCAGGTTTTGTTGGGTCTACATCACTTGGTGGCATATTGGTGTATGGTAATCCAGGTTTGGTTGTGTCTACACCACTTGGTTTCATATTTTTGTATGGTAATCCAGGTTTGGTTGGGTCTACATCACTTGGTGGCATATTGGTGTATGGTAATCCAGGTGTGGTTGGGTCTACATCACTTGGTAGCATATTGGTGTATGGTAATCCAGGTTTGGTTGTGTGTACATCACTTGGTAGCATATTGTTGTATGGTAATCCAGGTTTGGTTGGGTGTACATCAATTGGTGGCATATTGGTATATGGTAATCCAGAATTAGTTGGGTCTACACCACTTGGTGGCATATTGGTGTATGGTAATCCATGTTTGGTTGTGTCTACACCACTTGGTGACATATTGATGTATTTTAATCCAGGTTTGGTTGGGGCTACATCACTTGGTGGCATATTGGTGTATGGTAATCCAGGTTTGGTTGGATCTACATCACTTGGTGGCATATTGGTGTATGGTAATCCAGGTTTGGTTATGACTACACCACTTGGTGACATATTGGTGTATGGTAATCTAGGTTTGGTTGGGTCTACATCACTTGGTGACATATTGGTGTATGGTAATCCAGGTTTGGTTGTGTGTACATCACTTGGTAGCATATTGTTGTATGATAATCCAGGTTTGGTTGGGTCTACATCACTTGGTGGCATATTGGTGTATGGTAATCCAGGTTTGGTTGGGTCTACATCACTTGGTGGCATATTGGTGTATGGTAATCCAGGTTTGGTTGTGTGTCCATACATTGTTGGCATATTGGTGTATGGTAATCCAGGTTTGGTTGTGTCTACATCACTTGGTGGCATATTGGTGTATGGTAATCCAGGTTTGTTTGGGTCTACACCACTTGGTGGCATATTGGTGTATGGTAATCCAGGTTTTGTTGGGTCTACATCACTTGGTGGCATATTGGTGTATGGTAATCCAGGTTTGGTTGTGTCTACACCACTTGGTTTCATATTTTTGTATGGTAATCCAGGTTTGGTTGGGTCTACATCACTTGGTGGCATATTGGTGTATGGTAATCCAGGTGTGGTTGGGTCTACATCACTTGGTAGCATATTGGTGTATGGTAATCCAGGTTTGGTTGGGTCTACACCACTTGGTGGCATATTGGTGTATGGTAATCCAGGTTGGTTGGGTCTGCATCACTTGGTGGCATATTGATGTATGGTAATCCAGGTTTGGTTGTGTGTACACCACTTGGTGGCATATTGTTGTATGGTAATCCAGGTTTGGTTGGGTCTACATCACTTGGTGGCATATTGGTGTATGGTAATCCAGGTGTGGTTGGGTCTACATCACTTGGTGGCATATTGTTGTATGGTAATCCAGGTTTGGTTGTGTCTACACCACATGGTGGCATATTGGTGTATGGTAATCTAGGTTTGGTTGGGTCTACATCAATTGCTGGCATATTGGTGTATGGTAATCCAGGTTTAGTTGGGTCTACACCACTTGGTGGCATATTGGTGTATGGTAATCCAGGTTTGGTTGTGTCTACACCATTTGGTGACATATTGGTGTATTTTAATCCAGGTTTGGTTGGGGCTACATCACTTGGTGGCATATTGGTGTATGGTAATCCAGGTTTGATTAGTTCTACATCACTTGGTGGCATATTGGTGTATGGTAATCCAGGGTTGGTTATGTCTACACCACTTGGTGACATATTGGTGTATGGTAATCTAGGTTTGGTTGGGTCTACATCACTTGGTGACATATTGGTGTATGGTAATCTAGGTTTGGTTGTGTCTACACCACTTGGTGACATATTGGTGTATGGTAATCCAGGTTTGGTTGGATCTACATCACTTGGTGGCATATTGGTGTATGGTAATCCAGGTTTGGTTGGGTCTACATCACTTGGTGGCATATTGGTGTATGGTAATCCAGGTTTGGTTGTGTGTACATACATTGTTGGCATATTGGTGTATGGTAATCCAGGTTTGGTTGTGTCTACATCACTTGGTGGCATATTGGTGTATGGTAATCCAGGTTTGTTTGGGTCTACACCACTTGGTGGCATATTGGTGTATGGTAATCCAGGTTTTGTTGGGTCTACATCACTTGGTGGCATATTGGTGTATGGTAATCCAGGTTTGGTTGTGTGTGCACCACTTGGTGGCATATTGTTGTATGGTAATCCAGGTTTGGTTGGGTCTACATCACTTGGTGGCATATTGGTATATTGTAATCCAGGTGTGGTTGGATCTACATCACTTGGTAGCATATTGGTGTATGGTAATCCAGGTTTGGTTGGGTCTACACCACTTGGTGGCATATTGGTGTTTGGTAATCCAGGTTTGGTTGGGTCTACATCACTTGGTGGCATATTGATGTATGGTAATCCAGGTTTGGTTGTGTGTACACCACTTTGTGGCATATTGTTGTATGGTAATCCAGGTTTGGTTGGGTCTACATCACTTGGTGGCATATTGGTGTATGGTAATCCAGGTGTGGTTGGGTCTACATCACTTGGTGGCATATTGGTGTATGGTAATCCAGGTTTGGTTGGGTCTACATCACTTGGTGGCATATTGTTGTATGGTAATCCAGGTTTGATGGTTGGGTCTACACCACTTTGTGGCATATTGGTGTATGGTAATCCAGGTTTGGTTGTGTGTACATCACTTGGTGGCATATTGGTGTATGGTAATACAGGTTTGGTTGTGTCTACATCACTTGGTGGCATATTGGTGTATGGTAATCCAGGTTTGGTTGTGTGTACATACATTGTTGGCATATTGGTGTATGGTAATCCAGGTTTGGTTTTGTCTACATCACTTGGTGGCATATTGGTGTATGGTAATCCAGGTTTGTTTGGGTCTACACCACTTGGTGGCATATTGGTGTATGGTAATCCAGGTTTTGTTGGGTCTACATCACTTGGTGGCATATTGGTGTATGGTAATCCAGGTTTGGTTGTGTCTACACCACTTGGTGGCATATTGTTGTATGGTAATCCAGGTTTGGTTGGGTCTACATCACTTGGTGGCATATTGGTGTATGGTAATCCAGGTGTGGTTGGGTCTACATCACTTGGTAGCATATTGGTGTATGGTAATCCAGGCTTGGTTGGGTCTACACCACTTGGTGGCATATTGGTGTATGGTAATCCAGGTTTGGTTGGGTCTGCATCACTTGGTGGCATATTGATGTATGGTAATCCAGGTTTGGTTGTGTGTACACCACTTGGTGGCATATTGTTGTATGGTAATCCAGGTTTGGTTGGGTCTACATCACTTGGTGGCATATTGGTTTATGGTAATCCAGGTGTGGTTGGGTCTACATCACTTGGTGGCATATTGGTGTATGGTAATCCAGGTTTGGTTGGGTCTACATCACTTGGTGGCATATTGTTGTATGGTAATCCAGGTTTGGTTGTGTCTACACCACATGGTGGCATATTGGTGTATGGTAATCCAGGTTTGGTTGTGTGTACATCACTTGGTGACATATTGGTGTATGGTAATCCAGGTTTGGTTGGGTCTACATCACTTGGTGGCATACTGGTGTATGGTAATCCAGGTTTGGTTGTGTCTACACCACTTGGTGACATATTGGTGTATGGTAATCCACGTGTGGTTGGGTCTACATCACTTGGTGGCATATTTTTGTATAGTAATTTAGGTTTGGTGGTTTTGTCTACATCACTTGGTGGCATATTGGTGTATGGTAATCCAGGTGTGGTTGGGTCTACATCACTTGGTAGCATATTGTTTTATGGTAATCCAGGTTTGGTTGAGTCTACACCACTTGGTGGCATATTGTTGTATGGTAATTCAGGTTTGGTGGTTGGGTCTACATCACTTGGTGGCATATTTGTGTATGGTAATCCAGGTTTGGTTGTGTTTACATCACTTGGTGGCATATTGGTGTATGGTAATCCAGGTTTGGTTGTGTGTACATCACTTGGTAGCATATTGTTGTATGGTAATCCAGGTTTGGTTGGGTCTACATCACTTGGTGGCATATTGGTGTATGGTAATCCAGGTTTGGTTGTGTGTACATCACTAGGTGGCATATTGGTGTATGGTAATCCAGGTTTGGTTGTGTGTACATCACTTGGTAGCATATTGTTGTATGTTAATCCAGGTTTGGTTGGGTCTACATCAATTGGTTGCATATTGGTGTATGGTAATCCAGGTTTAGTTGGGTCTACACCACTTGGTGGCATATTGGTGTATGGTAATCCAGGTTTGGTTGTGTCTACACCACTTGGTGACATATTGGTGTATTTTAATCCAGGTTTGGTTGGGGCTACATCACTTGGTGGCATATTGGTGTATGGTAATCCAGGTTTGGTTGGATCTACATCACTTGGTGGCATATTGGTGTATGTTAATCCAGGTTTGGTTATGTCTACACAACTTGGTGACATATTGGTGTATGGTAATCCAGGTGTGGTTGGGTCTACATCACTTGGTGGCATATTGGTGTATGGTAATCCAGGTTTGGTTGGGTCTACATCACTTGGTGACATATTGTTGTATGGTAATCCAGGTTTAGTTGTGTCTAAACCACTTGGTGGCATATTGGTGTATGGTAATCCAGGTTTGGTTGTGTGTACATCACTTAGTGGCATATTGGTGTATGGTAATCCAGGTTTGGTTGTGTCTACACCACTTGGTGACATATTGGTGTATGGTAATCCACGTGTGGTTGGGTCTACATCACTTGGTGGCATATTGTTGTATAGTAATCCAGGTTTGGTGGTTGGGTCTACATCACTTGGTGGCATATTGGTGTATGGTAATCCAGGTTTGGATGAGTCTACACCACTTGGTGGCATATTGATGTATGGTAATCCAGGTTTGGTGGTTGGGTCTACATCACTTGGTGGCATATTGGTGTATGGTAATCCAGGTTTGGTTGTGTTTACATCACTTAGTGGCAAATTGGTGTATGGTAATCCAGGTTTGGTTGTGTGTACATCACTTGGTAGCATATTGTTGTATGGTAATCCAGGTTTGGTTGGGTCTACATCACTTGGTGGCATATTGGTGTATGGTAATCCAGGTTTGGTTTTGTGTACATCACTAGGTGGCATATTGGTGTATGGTAATCCAGGTTTGGTTGTGTGTACATCACTTGGTAGCATATTGTTGTATGGTAATCCAGGTTGGTTGGGTCTACATCAATTGGTGGCATATTGGTGTATGGTAATCCAGGTTTGGTTGTGTCTACACCACTTGGTGACATATTGGTGTATTTTAATCCAGGTTTGGTTGGGGCTACATCACTTGGTGGCATATTGGTGTATGGTAATCCAGGTTTGGTTTGATCTACATCACTTGGTGGCATATTGGTGTATGGTAATCCAGGTTTGGTTATGTCTACACCACTTGGTGACATATTGGTGTATGGTAATCTAGGTTTGGTTGGGTCTACATCACTTGGTGACATATTGGTGTATGGTAATCTAGGTTTGGTTGTGTCTACACCACTTGGTGACATATTGGTGTATGGTAATCCAGGTTTGGTTGGATCTACATCACTTGGTGGCATATTGGTGAATGGTAATCCAGGTTTGGTTGGGTCTACATCACTTGGTGGCATATTGGTGTATGGTAATCCAGGTTTGGTTGTGTGTACATACATTGTTGGCATATTGGTGTATGGTAATCCAGGTTTGGTTTTGTCTACATCACTTGGTGGCATATTGGTGTATGGTAATCCAGGTTTGTTTGGGTCTACACCACTTGGTGGCATATTGGTGTATGGTAATCCAGGTTTTGTTGGGTCTACATCACTTGGTGGCATATTGGTGTATGGTAATCCAGGTTTGGTTGTGTCTACACCACTTGGTGGCATATTGTTGTATGGTAATCCAGGTTTGGTTGGGTCTACATCACTTGGTGGCATATTGGTGTATGGTAATCCAGGTGTGGTTGGGTCTACATCACTTGGTAGCATATTGGTGTATGGTAATCCAGGTTTGGTTGGGTCTACACCACTTGGTGGCATATTGGTGTATGGTAATCCAGGTTTGGTTGGGTCTGCATCACTTGGTGGCATATTGATGTATGGTAATCCACGTTTGGTTGTGTGTACACCACTTGGTGTCATATTGTTGTATGGTAATCCAGGTTTGGTTGGGTCTACATCACTTGGTGGCATATTGGTGTATGGTAATCCAGGTGTGGTTGGGTCTACATCACTTGGTGGCATATTGGTGTATAGTAATCCAGGTTTGGTTGGGTCTACATCACTTGGTGGCATATTGTTGTATGGTAATCCAGGTTTGGTTGTGTCTACACCACATGGTGGCATATTGGTGTATGGTAATCCAGGTTTGGTTGTGTGTACATCACTTGGTGACATATTGGTGTATGGTAATCCAGGTTTGGTTGGGTCTACATCACTTGGTGGCATACTGGTGTATGGTAATCCAGGTTTGGTTGTGTCTACACCACTTGGTGACATATTGGTGTATGGTAATCCACGTGTGGTTGGGTCTACATCACTTGGTGGCATATTGTTGTATAGTAATCCAGGTTTGGTGGTTTTGTCTACATCACTTGGTGGCATATTGGTGTATGGTAATCCAGGTGTGGTTGGGTCTACATCACTTGGTAGCATATTGTTGTATGGTAATCCAGGTTTGGTTGAGTCTACACCACTTGGTGGCATATTGTTGTATGGTAATCCAGGTTTGGTGGTTGGGTCTACATCACTTGGTGGCATATTTGTGTATGGTAATCCAGGTTTGGTTGTGTTTACATCACTTGGTAGCATATTGTTGTATGGTAATCCAGGTTTGGTTGGGTCTACATCACTTGGTGGCATATTGGTGTATGGTAATCCAGGTTTGGTTGTGTGTACATCACTAGGTTGCATATTGGTGTATGGTAATCCAGGTTTGGTTGTGTGTACATCACTTGGTAGCATATTGTTGTATGGTAATCCAGGTTTGGTTGGGTCTACATCAATTGGTGGCATATTGGTGTATGGTAATCCAGGTTTAGTTGGGTCTACACCACTTGGTGGCATATTGGTGTATGGTAATCCAGGTTTGGTTGTGTCTACACCACTTGGTGACATATTGGTGTATTTTAATCCAGGTTTGGTTGGGGCTACATCACTTGGTGGCATATTGGTGTATGGTAATCCAGGTTTGGTTGGATCTACATCACTTGGTGGCATATTGGTGTATGGTAATCCAGAATTGGTTATGTCTACACCACTTGGTGACATATTGGTGTATGGTAATCTAGGTTTGGTTGGGTCTACATCACTTGGTGACATATTGGTGTATGGTAATCTAGGTTTGGTTGTGTCTACACCACTTGGTGACATATTGGTGTATGGTAATCCAGGTTTGGTTGGATCTACATCACTTGGTGGCATATTGGTGTATGGTAATCCAGGTTTGGTTGGGTCTACATCACTTGGTGGCATATTGGTGTATGGTAATCCAGGTTTGGTTGTGTGTACATACATTGTTGGCATATTGGTGTATGGTAATCCAGGTTTGGTTGTGTCTACATCACTTGGTGGCATATTGGTGTATGGTAATCCAGGTTTGTTTGGGTCTACACCACTTGGTGGCATATTGGTGTATGGTAATCCAGGTTTTGTTGGGTCTACATCACTTGGTGGCATATTGGTGTATGGTAATCCAGGTTTGGTTGTGTGTGCACCACTTGGTGGCATATTGTTGTATGGTAATCCAGGTTTGGTTGGGTCTACATCACTTGGTGGCATATTGGTATATGGTAATCCAGGTGTGGTTGGATCTACATCACTTGGTAGCATATTGGTGTATGGTAATCCAGGTTTGGTTGGGTCTACACCACTTGGTGGCATATTGGTGTTTGGTAATCCAGGTTTGGTTGGGTCTACATCACTTGGTGGCATATTGATGTATGGTAATCCAGGTTTGGTTGTGTGTACACCACTTGGTGGCATATTGTTGTATGGTAATCCAGGTTTGGTTGGGTCTACATCACTTGGTGGCATATTGGTGTATGGTAATCCACGTGTGGTTGGGTCTACATCACTTGGTGGCATATTGGTGTATGGTAATCCAGGTTTGGTTGGGTCTACATCACTTGGTGGCATATTGTTGTATGGTAATCCATATTTGGTTGTGTCTACACCACTTTGTGGCATATTGGTGTATGGTAATCCAGGTTTGGTTGTGTGTACATCACTTGGTGGCATATTGGTGTATGGTAATCCAGGTTTGGTTGTGTCTACACCACTTGGTGGCATATTGGTGTATGGTAATCCAGGTTTGGTTGTGTGTACATCACTTGGTGACATATTGGTGTATGGTAATCCAGGTTTGGTTAGGTCTACATCACTTGGTGGCATATTGGTGTATGGTAATCCAGGTTTGGTTGTGTCTACACCACTTGGTGACATATTGGTGTATGGTAATCCAGGTGTGGTTTGGTCTACATCACTTGGTGGCATATTGTTGTATAGTAATCCAGGTTTGGTGGTTGGGTCTACATCACTTGGTGGCATATTGGTGTATGGTAATCCAGGTGTCGTTGGGTCTACATCACTTGGCAGCATATTGTTGTATGGTAATCCAGGTTTTTTTGAGTCTACACCACTTGGTGGCATATTGTTGTATGGTAATCCAGGTTTAGTGGTTGGGTCTACATCACTTGGTGGCATATTGGTGTATGGTAATCCAGGTTTGGTTGTGTTTACATCACTTGGTGGCATATTGGTGTATGGTAATCCAGGTTTGGTTGTGTGTACATCACTTGGTGGCATATTGGTGTATGGTAATCCAGGTTTGGTTGTGTCTACACCACTTGGTGACATATTGGTGTATTTTAATCCAGGTTTGGTTGGGGCTACATCACTTGGTGGCATATTGGTGTATGGTAATCCAGGTTTGGTTGGATCTACATCACTTGGTGGCATATTGGTGTATGGTAATCCAGGTTTGGTTATGTCTACACCACTTGGTGACATATTGGTGTATGGTAATCTAGGTGTGGTTGGGTCTACATCACTTGGTGGCATATTGTTGTATAGTAATCCAGGTTTGGTGGTTGGGTCTACATCACTTGGTGACATATTGGTGTATGGTAATCCAGGTTTGGTTTTGTCTACATCACTTGGTGGCATATTGGTGTATGGTAATCCAGGTTTGTTTGGGTCTACACCACTTGGTGGCATATTGGTGTATGGTAATCCAGGTTTTGTTGGGTCTACATCACTTGGTGGCATATTGGTGTATGGTAATCCAGGTTTGGTTGTGTCTACACCACTTGGTGGCATATTGTTGTATGGTAATCCAGGTTTGGTTGGGTCTACATCACTTGGTGGCATATTGGTGTATGGTAATCCAGGTGTGGTTGGGTCTACATCACTTGGTAGCATATTGGTGTATGGTAATCCAGGTTTGGTTGGGTCTACACCACTTGGTGGCATATTGGTGTATGGTAATCCAGGTTTGGTTGGGTCTGCATCACTTGGTGGCATATTGATGTATGGTAATCCAGGTTTGGTTGTGTGTACACCACTTGGTGGCATATTGTTGTATGGTAATCCAGGTTTGGTTGGGTCTACCTCACTTGGTGGCATATTGGTGTATGGTAATCCAGGTGTGGTTGGGTCTACATCACTTGGTGGCATATTGGTGTATGGTAATCCAGGTTTGGTTGGGTCTACATCACTTGGTGGCATATTGTTGTATGGTAATCCAGGTTTGGTTGTGTCTACACCACATGGTGGCATATTGGTGTATGATAATCCAGGTTTGGTTGTGTGTACATCACTTGGTGGCATATTGGTGTATGGTAATCCAGGTTTGGTTGTGTCTACACCACTTGGTGGCATATTGGTGTATGGTAATCCAGGTTTGGTTGTGTGTACATCACTTGGTGACATATTGGTGTATGGTAATCCAGGTTTGGTTGGGTCTACATCACTTGGTGGCATACTGGTGTATGGTAATCCAGGTTTGGTTGTGTCTACACCACTTGGTGACATATTGGTGTATGGTAATCCACGTGTGGTTGGGTCTACATCACTTGGTGGCATATTGTTGTATAGTAATCCAGGTTTGGTGGTTGGGTCTACATCACTTGGTGGCATATTGGTGTATGGTAATCCAGGTGTGGTTGGGTCTACATCACTTGGTAGCATATTGTTGTATGGTAATCCAGGTTTGGTTGAGTCTACACCACTTGGTGGCATATTGTTGTATGGTAATCCAGGCTTGGTGGTTGGGTCTACATCACTTGGTGGCATATTTGTGTATGGTAATCCAAGTTTGGTTGTGTTTACATCACTTGGTGGCATATTGGTGTATGGTAATCCAGGTTTGGTTGTGTGTACATCACTTGGTAGCATATTGTTGTATGATAATCCAGGTTTGGTTGGGTATACATCACTTGGTGGCATATTGGTGTATGGTAATCCAGGTTTGGTTGTGTGTACATCACTAGGTGGCATATTGGTGTATGGTAATCCAGGTTTGGTTGTGTGTACATCACTTGGTAGCATATTGTTGTATGGTAATCCAGGTTTGGTTGGGTGTACATCAATTGGTGGCATATTGGTATATGGTAATCCAGGTTTAGTTGGGTCTACACCACTTGGTGGCATATTGGTGTATGGTAATCCAGGTTTGGTTGTGTCTACACCACTTGGTGACATATTGGTGTATTTTAATCCAGGTTTGGTTGGGGCTACATCACTTGGTGGCATATTGGTGTATGGTAATCCAGGTTTGGTTGGATCTACATCACTTGGTGGCATATTGGTGTATGGTAATCCAGGTTTGGTTATGTCTACACCACTTGGTGACATATTGGTGTATGGTAATCTAGGTTTGGTTGGGTCTACATCACTTGGTGACATATTGGTGTATGGTAATCTAGGTTTGCTTGTGTCTACACCACTTGGTGACATATTGGTGTATGGTAATCCAGGTTTGGTTGGATCTACATCACTTGGTTTCATATTGGTGTATGGTAATCCAGGTTTGGTTGGGTCTACATCACTTGGTGGCATATTGGTGTATGGTAATCCAGGTTTGGTTGTGTGTACATACATTGTTGGCATATTGGTGTATGGTAATCCAGGTTTGGTTGTGTCTACATCACTTGGTGGCATATTGGTGTATGGTAATCCAGGTTTGTTTGGGTCTACACCACTTGGTGGCATATTGGTGTATGGTAATCCAGGTTTTGTTGGGTCTACATCACTTGGTGGCATATTGGTGTATGGTAATCCAGGTTTGGTTGTGTCTACACCACTTGGTTTCATATTTTTGTATGGTAATCCAGGTTTGGTTGGGTCTACATCACTTGGTGGCATATTGGTGTATGGTAATCCAGGTGTGGTTGGGTCTACATCACTTGGTAGCATATTGGTGTATGGTAATCCAGGTTTGGTTGGGTCTACACCACTTGGTGGCATATTGGTGTATGGTAATCCAGGTTGGTTGGGTCTGCATCACTTGGTGGCATATTGATGTATGGTAATCCAGGTTTGGTTGTGTGTACACCACTTGGTGGCATATTGTTGTATGGTAATCCAGGTTTGGTTGGGTCTACATCACTTGGTGGCATATTGGTGTATGGTAATCCAGGTGTGGTTGGGTCTACATCACTTGGTGGCATATTGGTGTATGGTAATCCAGGTTTGGTTGGGTCTACATCACTTGGTTGCATATTGTTGTATGGTAATCCAGGTTTGGTTGTGTCTACACCACATGGTGGCATATTGGTGTATGGTAATCTAGGTTTGGTTGGGTCTACATCAATTGCTGGCATATTGGTGTATGGTAATCCAGGTTTAGTTGGGTCTACACCACTTGGTGGCATATTGGTGTATGGTAATCCAGGTTTGGTTGTGTCTACACCATTTGGTGACATATTGGTGTATTTTAATCCAGGTTTGGTTGGGGCTACATCACTTGGTGGCATATTGGTGTATGGTAATCCAGGTTTGGTTAGATCTACATCACTTGGTGGCATATTGGTGTATGGTAATCCAGGGTTGGTTATGTCTACACCACTTGGTGACATATTGGTGTATGGTAATCTAGGTTTGGTTGGGTCTACATCACTTGGTGACATATTGGTGTATGGTAATCTAGGTTTGGTTGTGTCTACACCACTTGGTGACATATTGGTGTATGGTAATCCAGGTTTGGTTGGATCTACATCACTTGGTGGCATATTGGTGTATGGTAATCCAGGTTTGGTTGGGTCTACATCACTTGGTGGCATATTGGTGTATGGTAATCCAGGTTTGGTTGTGTGTACATACATTGTTGGCATATTGGTGTATGGTAATCCAGGTTTGGTTGTGTCTACATCACTTGGTGGCATATTGGTGTATGGTAATCCAGGTTTGTTTGGGTCTACACCACTTGGTGGCATATTGGTGTATGGTAATCCAGGTTTTGTTGGGTCTACATCACTTGGTGGCATATTGGTGTATGGTAATCCAGGTTTGGTTGTGTGTGCACCACTTGGTGGCATATTGTTGTATGGTAATCCAGGTTTGGTTGGGTCTACATCACTTGGTGGCATATTGGTATATGGTAATCCAGGTGTGGTTGGATCTACATCACTTGGTAGCATATTGGTGTATGGTAATCCAGGTTTGGTTGGGTCTACACCACTTGGTGGCATATTGGTGTTTGGTAATCCAGGTTTGGTTGGGTCTACATCACTTGGTGGCATATTGATGTATGGTAATCCAGGTTTGGTTGTGTGTACACCACTTTGTGGCATATTGGTGTATGGTAATCCAGGTGTGGTTGGGTCTACATCACTTGGTGGCATATTGGTGTATGGTAATCCAGGTTTGGTTGTGTGTACATCACTTGGTGGCATATTGGTGTATGGTAATCCAGGTTTGGTTGTGTCTACACCACTTGGTGGCATATTGGTCTATGGTAATCCAGGTTTGGTTGTGTGTACATCACTTGGTGTCATATTGGTGTATGGTAATCCAGGTTTGGTTGGGTCTACATCACTTGGTGGCATATTGGTGTATGGTAATCCAGGTTTGGTTGTGTCTACACCACTTGGTGACATATTGGTGTATGGTAATCCAGGTGTGGTTGGGTCTACATCACTTGGTGGCATATTGTTGTATAGTAATCCAGGTTTGGTGGTTGGGTCTACATCACTTGGTGGCATATTGGTGTATGGTAATCCAGGTGTCGTTGGGTCTACATCACTTGGTAGCATATTGTTGTATGGTAATCCAGGTTTGGTTGAGTCTACACCACTTGGTGGCATATTGTTGTATGGTAATCCAGGTTTAGTGGTTGGGTCTACATCACTTGGTGGCATATTGGTGTATGGTAATCCAGGTTTGGTTGTGTTTACATCACTTGGTGGCATATTGGTGTATGGTAATCCAGGTTTGGTTGTGTGTACATCACTTGGTAGCATATTGTTGTATGGTAATCCAGGTTTGGTTGGGTCTACGTCACATAGTGGCATATTGGTGTTTGGTAATCCAGGTTTGGTTGTGTGTACATCACTAGGTGGCATATTGGTGTATGGTAATCCAGGTTTGGTTGTGTGTACATCACTTGGTAGCATATTGTTGTATGGTAATCCAGGTTTGGTTGGATCTACATCACTTGGTGGCATATTGGTGTATGGTAATCCAGATTTGGTTATGTCTTCACCACTTGGTGACATATTGGTGTATGGTAATCTAGGTTTGGTTGGGTCTACATCACTTGGTGACATATTGGTGTATGGTAATCTAGGTTTGGTTGTGTCTACACCACTTGGTGACATATTGGTGTATGGTAATCCAGGTTTGGTGGTTGGGTCTATATCACTTGGTGGCATATTTGTGTATGGTAATCCAGGTTTGGTTGTGTTTACATCACTTGGTAGCATATTGTTGTATGGTAATCCAGGTTTGGTTGGGTCTACATCACTTGGTGGCATATTGGTGTATGGTAATCCAGGTTTGGTTGTGTGTACATCACTAGGTGGCATATTGGTGTATGGTAATCCAGGTTTGGTTGTGTGTACATCACTTGGTAGCATATTGTTGTATGGTAATCCAGGTTTGGTTGGGTCTACATCAATTGGTGGCATATTGGTGTATGGTAATCCAGGTTTAGTTGGGTCTACACCACTTGGTGGCATATTGGTGTATTGTAATCCAGGTTTGGTTGTGTCTACACCACTTGGTGACATATTGGTGTATTTTAATCCAGGTTTGGTTGGGGCTACATCACTTGGTGGCATATTGGTGTATGGTAATCCAGGTTTGGTTGGATCTACATCACTTGGTGGCATATTGGTGTATGGTAATCCAGGTTTGGTTATGTCTACACCACTTGGTGACATATTGGTGTATGGTAATCTAGGTTTGGTTGGGTCTACATCACTTGGTGACATATTGGTGTATGGTAATCTAGGTTTGGTTGTGTCTACACCACTTGGTGACATATTGGTGTATGGTAATCCAGGTTTGGTTGGATCTACATCACTTGGTGGCATATTGGTGTATGGTAATCCAGGTTTGGTTGGGTCTACATCACTTGGTGGCATATTGGTGTATGGTAATCCAGGTTTGGTTGTGTGTACATACATTGTTGGCATATTGGTGTATGGTAATCCAGGTTTGGTTGTGTCTACATCACTTGGTGGCATATTGGTGTATGGTAATCCAGGTTTGTTTGGGTCTACACCACTTGGTGGCATATTGGTGTATGGTAATCCAGGTTTTGTTGGGTCTACATCACTTGGTGGCATATTGGTGTATGGTAATCCAGGTTTGGTTGTGTGTGCACCACTTGGTGGCATATTGTTGTATGGTAATCCAGGTTTGGTTGGGTCTACATCACTTGGTGGCATATTGGTATATGGTAATCCAGGTGTGGTTGGATCTACATCACTTGGTAGCATATTGGTGTATGGTAATCCAGGTTTGGTTGGGTCTACACCACTTGGTGGCATATTGGTGTTTGGTAATCCAGGTTTGGTTGGGTCTACATCACTTGGTGGCATATTGATGTATGGTAATCCAGGTTTGGTTGTGTGTACACCACTTGGTGGCATATTGTTGTATGGTAATCCAGGTTTGGTTGGTTCTACATCACTTGGTGGCATATTGGTGTATGGTAATCCACGTGTGGTTGGGTCTACATCACTTGGTGGCATATTGGTGTATGGTAATCCAGGTTTGGTTGGGTCTACATCACTTGGTGGCATATTGTTGTATGGTAATCCATATTTGGTTGTGTCTACACCACTTTGTGGCATATTGGTGTATGGTAATCCAGGTTTGGTTGTGTGTACATCACTTGGTGGCATATTGGTGTATGGTAATCCAGGTTTGGTTGTGTCTACACCACTTGGTGGCATATTGGTGTATGGTAATCCAGGTTTGGTTGTGTGTACATCACTTGGTGACATATTGGTGTATGGTAATCCAGGTTTGGTTGGGTCTACATCACTTGGTGGCATATTGGTGTATGGTAATCCAGGTTTGGTTGTGTCTACACCACTTGGTGACATATTGGTGTATGGTAATCCAGGTGTGGTTGGGTCTACATCACTTGGTGGCATATTGTTGTATAGTAATCCAGGTTTGGTGGTTGGGTCTACATCACTTGGTGGCATATTGGTGTATGGTAATCCAGGTGTCGTTGGGTCTACATCACTTGGTAGCATATTGTTGTATGGTAATCCAGGTTTTGTTGAGTCTACACCACTTGGTGGCATATTGTTGTATGGTAATCCAGGTTTAGTGGTTGGGTCTACATCACTTGGTGGCATATTGGTGTATGGTAATCCAGGTTTGGTTGTGTTTACATCACTTGGTGGCATATTGGTGTATGGTAATCCAGGTTTGGTTGTGTGTACATCACTTGGTGGCATATTGGTGTATGGTAATCCAGGTTTGGTTGTGTCTACACCACTTGGTGACATATTGGTGTATTTTAATCCAGGTTTGGTTGGGGCTACATCACTTGGTGGCATATTGGTGTATGGTAATCCAGGTTTGGTTGGATCTACATCACTTGGTAGCATATTGGTGTATGGTAATCCAGGTTTGGTTATGTCTACACCACTTGGTGACATATTGGTGTATGGTAATCTAGGTGTGGTTGGGTCTACATCACTTGGTGGCATATTGTTGTATAGTAATCCAGGTTTGGTGGTTGGGTCTACATCACTTGGTGACATATTAGTGTATGGTAATCCAGGTTTGGTTTTGTCTACATCACTTGGTGGCATATTGGTGTATGGTAATCCAGGTTTGTTTGGGTCTACACCACTTGGTGGCATATTGGTGTATGGTAATCCAGGTTTTGTTGGGTCTACATCACTTGGTGGCATATTGGTGTATGGTAATCCAGGTTTGGTTGTGTCTACACCACTTGGTGGCATATTGTTGTATGGTAATCCAGGTTTGGTTGGGTCTACATCACTTGGTGGCATATTGGTGTATGGTAATCCAGGTGTGGTTGGGTCTACATCACTTGGTAGCATATTGGTGTATGGTAATCCAGGTTTGGTTGGGTCTACACCACTTGGTGGCATATTGGTGTATGGTAATCCAGGTTTGGTTGGGTCTACACCACTTGGTGGCATATTGGTGTATGCTAATCCAGGTTTTGTTGGGTCTACATCACTTGGTGGTATATTGGTGTATGGTAATCCAGGTTTGGTTGTGTGTGCACCACTTGGTGGCATATTGGTGTATGGTAATCCAGGTGTGGTTGGGTCTACATCACTTGGTGGCATATTGGTGTATGGTAATCCAGGTTTGGTTGGGTCTACATCACTTGGTAGCATATTGGTGTATGGTAATCCAGGTTTGGTTGGGTCTACACCACATGGTGGCATATTGGTGTATGATAATCCAGGTTTGGTTGTGTGTACATCACTTGGTGGCATATTGGTGTATGGTAATCCAGGTTTAGTTGTGTCTACACCACTTGGTGGCATATTGGTGTATGGTAATCCAGGTTTGGTTGTGTGTACATCACTTGGTGACATATTGGTGTATGGTAATCCAGGTTTGGTTGGGTCTACATCACTTGGTGGCATACTGGTGTATGGTAATCCAGGTTTGGTTGTGTCTACACCACTTGGTGACATATTGGTGTATGGTAATCCACGTGTGGTTGGGTCTACATCACTTGGTGGCATATTGTTGTATAGTAATCCAGGTTTGGTGGTTGGGTCTACATCACTTGGTGGCATATTGGTGTATGGTAATCCAGGTGTGGTTGGGTCTACATCACTTGGTAGCATATTGTTGTATGGTAATCCAGGTTTGGTTGAGTCTACACCACTTGGTGGCATATTGTTGTATGGTAATCCAGGCTTGGTGGTTGGGTCTACATCACTTGGTGGCATATTTGTGTATGGTAATCCAAGTTTGGTTGTGTTTACATCACTTGGTGGCATATTGGTGTATGGTAATCCAGGTTTGGTTGTGTGTACATCACTTGGTAGCATATTGTTGTATGATAATCCAGGTTTGGTTGGGTCTACATCACTTGGTGGCATATTGGTGTATGGTAATCCAGGTTTGGTTGTGTGTACATCACTAGGTGGCATATTGGTGTATGGTAATCCAGGTTTGGTTGTGTGTACATCACTTGGTAGCATATTGTTGTATGGTAATCCAGGTTTGGTTGGGTGTACATCAATTGGTGGCATATTGGTATATGGTAATCCAGGTTTAGTTGGGTCTACACCACTTGGTGGCATATTGGTGTATGGTAATATAGGTTTGGTTGTGTCTACACCACTTGGTGACATATTGGTGTATTTTAATCCAGGTTTGGTTGGGGCTACATCACTTGGTGGCATATTGGTGTATGGTAATCCAGGTTTGGTTGGATCTACATCACTTGGTGGCATATTGGTGTATGGTAATCCAGGTTTGGTTATGTCTACACCACTTGGTGACATATTGGTGTATGGTAATCTAGGTTTGGTTGGGTCTACATCACTTGGTGACATATTGGTGTATGGTAATCTAGGTTTGGTTGTGTCTACACCACTTGGTGACATATTGGTGTATGGTAATCCAGGTTTGGTTGGATCTACATTACTTGGTTTCATATTGGTGTATGGTAATCCAGGTTTGGTTGGGTCTACATCACTTGGTGGCATATTGGTGTATGGTAATCCAGGTTTGGTTGTGTGTACATACATTGTTGGCATATTGGTGTATGGTAATCCAGGTTTGGTTGTGTCTACATCACTTGGTGGCATATTGGTGTATGGTAATCCAGGTTTGTTTGGGTCTACACCACTTGGTGGCATATTGGTGTATGGTAATCCAGGTTTTGTTGGGTCTACATCACTTGGTGGCATATTGGTGTATGGTAATCCAGGTTTGGTTGTGTCTACACCACTTGGTTTCATATTTTTGTATGGTAATCCAGGTTTGGTTGGGTCTACATCACTTGGTGGCATATTGGTGTATGGTAATCCAGGTGTGGTTGGGTCTACATCACTTGGTAGCATATTGGTGTATGGTAATCCAGGATTGGTTGGGTCTACACCACTTGGTGGCATATTGGTGTATGGTAATCCAGGTTGGTTGGGTCTGCATCACTTGGTGGCATATTGATGTATGGTAATCCAGGTTTGGTTGTGTGTACACCACTTGGTGGCATATTGTTGTATGGTAATCCAGGTTTGGTTGGGTCTACATCACTTGGTGGCATATTGGTGTATGGTAATCCAGGTGTGGTTGGGTCTACATCACTTGGTGGCATATTGGTGTATGGTAATCCAGGTTTTGTTGGGTCTACATCACTTGGTGGCATATTGTTGTATGGTAATCCAGGTTTGGTTGTGTCTACACCACATGGTGGCATATTGGTGTATGGTAATCTAGGTTTGGTTGGGTCTACATCAATTGCTGGCATATTGGTGTATGGTAATCCAGGTTTAGTTGGGTCTACACCACTTGGTGGCATATTGGTGTATGGTAATCCAGGTTTGGTTGTGTCTACACCATTTGGTGACATATTGGTGTATTTTAATCCAGGTTTGGTTGGGGCTACATCACTTGGTGGCATATTGGTGTATGGTAATCCAGGTTTGGTTAGATCTACATCACTTGGTGGCATATTGGTGTATGGTAATCCAGGGTTGGTTATGTCTACACCACTTGGTGACATATTGGTGTATGGTAATCTAGGTTTGGTTGGGTCTACATCACTTGGTGACATATTGGTGTATGGTAATCTAGGTTTGGTTGTGTCTACACCACTTGGTGACATATTGGTGTATGGTAATCCAGGTTTGTTTGGATCTACATCACTTGGTGGCATATTGGTGTATGGTAATCCAGGTTTGGTTGGGTCTACATCACTTGGTGGCATATTGGTGTATGGTAATCCAGGTTTGGTTGTGTGTACATACATTGTTGGCATATTGGTGTATGGTAATCCAGGTTTGGTTGTGTCTACATCACTTGGTGGCATATTGGTGTATGGTAATCCAGGTTTGTTTGGGTCTACACCACTTGGTGGCATATTGGTGTATGGTAATCCAGGTTTTGTTGGGTCTACATCACTTGGTGGCATATTGGTGTATGGTAATCCAGGTTTGGTTGTGTGTGCACCACTTGGTGGCATATTGTTGTATGGTAATCCAGGTTTGGTTGGGTCTACATCACTTGGTGGCATATTGGTATATGGTAATCCAGGTGTGGTTGGATCTACATCACTTGGTAGCATATTGGTGTATGGTAATCCAGGTTTGGTTGGGTCTACACCACTTGGTGGCATATTGGTGTTTGGTAATCCAGGTTTGGTTGGGTCTACATCCCTTGGTGGCATATTGATGTATGGTAATCCAGGTTTGGTTGTGTGTACACCACTTTGTGGCATATTGTTGTATGGTAATCCAGGTTTGGTTGGGTCTACATCACTTGGTGGCATATTGGTGTATGGTAATCCAGGTGTGGTTGGGTCTACATCACTTGGTGGCATATTGGTGTATGGTAATCCAGACTTGGTTGGGTCTACATCACTTGGTGGCATATTGTTGTATGGTAATCCAGGTTTGATGGTTGGGTCTACACCACTTTGTGGCATATTGGTGTATGGTAATCCAGGTTTGGTTGTGTGTACATCACTTGGTGGCATATTGGTGTATGGTAATCCAGGTTTGGTTGTGTCTACACCACTTGGTGGCATATTGGTCTATGGTAATCCAGGGTTGGTTGTGTGTACATCACTTGGTGACATATTGGTGTATGGTAATCCAGGTTTGGTTGGGTCTACATCACTTGGTGGCATATTGGTGTATGGTAATCCAGGTTTGGTTGTGTCTACACCACTTGGTGACATATTGGTGTATGGTAATCCAGGTGTGGTTGGGTCTACATCACTTGGTGGCATATTGTTGTATAGTAATCCAGGTTTGGTGGTTGGGTCTACATCACTTGGTGGCATATTGGTGTATGGTAATCCAGGTGTCGTTGGGTCTACATCACTTGGTAGCATATTGTTGTATGGTAATCCAGGTTTGGTTGAGTCTACACCACTTGGTGGCATATTGTTGTATGGTAATCCAGGTTTAGTGGTTGGGTCTACATCACTTGGTGGCATATTGGTGTATGGTAATCCAGGTTTGGTTGTGTTTACATCACTTGGTGGCATATTGGTGTATGGTAATCCAGGTTTGGTTGTGTGTACATCACTTGGTAGCATATTGTTGTATGGTAATCCAGGTTTGGTTGGGTCTACATCACATAGTGGCATATTGGTGTTTGGTAATCCAGGTTTGGTTGTGTGTACATCACTAGGTGGCATATTGGTGTATGGTAATCCAGGTTTGGTTGTGTGTACATCACTTGGTAGCATATTGTTGTATGGTAATCCAGGTTTGGTTGGATCTACATCACTTGGTGGCATATTGGTGTATGGTAATCCAGATTTGGTTATGTCTTCACCACTTGGTGACATATTGGTGTATGGTAATCTAGGTTTGGTTGGGTCTACATCACTTGGTGACATATTGGTGTATGGTAATCTAGGTTTGGTTGTGTCTACACCACTTGGTGACATATTGGTGTATGGTAATCCAGGTTTGGTTGGATCTACATCACTTTGTGGCATATTGGTGTATGGTAATCCAGGTTTGGTTGGGTCTACATCACTTGGTGGCATATTGGTGTATGGTAATCCAGGTTTGGTTGTGTGTACATACATTGTTGGCATATTGGTGTATGGTAATCCAGGTTTGGTTGTGTCTACATCACTTGGTGGCATATTGGTGTATGGTAATCCAGGTTTGTTTGGGTCTACACCACTTGGTGGCATATTGGTGTATGGTAATCCAGGTTTTGTTGGGTCTACATCACTTGGTGGTATATTGGTGTATGGTAATCCAGGTTTGGTTGTGTGTGCACCACTTGGTGGCATATTGTTGTATGGTAATCCAGGTTCTGTTGGGTCTACATCACTTGGTGGCATATTGGTGTATGGTAATCCAGGTGTGGTTGGGTCTACATCACTTGGTAGCATATTGGTGTATGGTAATCCAGGTTTGGTTGGGTCTACACCACTTGGTGGCATATTGGTGAATGGTAATCCAGGTTTGGTTGGGTCTACATCACTTCGTGGCATATTAATGTATGGTAATCCAGGTTTGGTTGTGTGTACACCACTTGGTGGCATATTGTTGTATGGTAATCCATATTTGGTTGTGTCTACACCACTTGGTGGCATATTTGTGTATGGTAATCCAGGTTTGGTTGTGTGTACATCACTTGGTGGCATATTGGTGTATGGTAATCCAGGTTTGGTTGTGTCTACACCACTTGGTGGCATATTGGTGTATGGTAATCCAGGTTTGGTTGTGTGTACATCACTTGGTGACATATTGGTGTATGGTAATCCAGGTTTGGTTGGGTCTACATCACTTGGTGGCATATTGGTGTATGGTAATCCAGGTGTGGTTGGGTCTACATCACTTGGTAGCATATTGTTGTATGGTAATCCAGGTTTGGTTGAGTCTACACCACTTGGTGGCATATTGTTGTATGGTAATCCAGGCTTGGTGGTTGGGTCTACATCACTTGGTGGCATATTTGTGTATGGTAATCCAAGTTTGGTTGTGTTTACATCACTTGGTGGCATATTGATGTATGGTAATCCAGGTTTGATTGTGTGTACATCACTTGGTAGCATATTGTTGTATGATAATCCAGGTTTGGTTGGGTCTACATCACTTGGTGGCATATTGGTGTATGGTAATCCAGGTTTGGTTGTGTGTACATCACTAGGTGGCATATTGGTGTATGGTAATCCAGGTTTGGTTGTGTGTACATCACTTGGTAGCATATTGTTGTATGGTAATCCAGGTTTGGTTGGGTGTACATCAATTGGTGGCATATTGGTATATGGTAATCCAGGTTTAGTTGGGTCTACACCACTTGGTGGCATATTGGTGTATGGTAATCCAGGTTTGGTTGTGTCTACACCACTTGGTGACATATTGGTGTATTTTAATCCAGGTTTGGTTGGGGCTACATCACTTGGTGGCATATTGGTGTATGGTAATCCAGGTTTGGTTGGATCTACATCACTTGGTGGCATATTGGTGTATGGTAATCCAGGTTTGGTTATGTCTACACCACTTGGTGACATATTGGTGTATGGTAATCTAGGTTTGGTTGGGTCTACATCACTTGGTGACATATTGGTGTATGGTAATCTAGGTTTGGTTGTGTCTACACCACTTGGTGACATATTGGTGTATGGTAATCCAGGTTTGGTTGGATCTACATCACTTGGTTTCATATTGGTGTATGGTAATCCAGGTTTGGTTGGGTCTACATCACTTGGTGGCATATTGGTGTATGGTAATCCAGGTTTGGTTGTGTGTACATGTCACGAGATAGAAGCCATAGATTCGACCTTGTGGTATAAGGCAGACAACCCTACTATTGCCCGACCCGGTTCTTTGGAAAATTACCGCCCTTTGGCTGGCGTTCTAGATTATTCAAAAAAAAAACCCAGACCAGGTGAATTTGATTCACCGGCTGACAGCGCATGGTTTTGGCGCATGCGCCGAGGATTAGGCCGGGCGGACAAAGAACAGTTTCTGGCTGTCAGGGCGCGTGGACAGACGCTTTTGTGCACAGTGTGTTTTCATTAGAGAGAGCTGGGGCGACAGATGTCTCAAGATGGTTAAAGAAATCCGACGTTTAGTCCTGCCGAGTTACAGCTACTCCAGTATGAAACTGTGTTCAGCAATCTGAAGGTATGTGTACCCTTTAGTTTATTTAACTTTGGTACTCTGTGACCCGATAGTGCTAGGCGGTGTGTACTAACCGTGGCGCGGGAAAGTGGGGCATGTGGGAACAGACTACTGGCGTTGCCTGAAGGCAAAACCTGTTGAAGCGTTTATTTGCTAGCAGTGTAAAACGGGGATAATTATTGTGTTAGCGGCGCTGGGGTTAATCACAGCTACTGTAGGTTGGGTTAAATTGGTTCAGGACAACGAGAGCTTTAATTTGAGTTCCCACATGAACCAGCTTCCTGAAATCGAACGTCGTCGATGCGGAATGACGTCACGAGGAGGAAAGCGGAAGTGGTGTAGGACGTCGCCTATACTAGGGCATGTGCGGGCTCAATCGACGCAGCTCGGCGAGGCGATTGTAGTGCGAAGATATATAGAACTCTCGGAACTCGTTTCAAGGTCGTGACTTGAGTCGAAAGTCTTTGTCACTTGGTGGGCGACCACTGGCTTCTTTTCTTGGCTTTCCTCTCATCTGTCTTATAGATAGTGTCCCTCAATGGACTGCCAGCTTAATATATAGTGGATTCCGGAGAGGGGGACAATGTGGGAGAATTGACCTACGGGACAGGGCTGTCCGATAAGGGCAGTGACACCGTTCTAAATGCTCCGGCCCTTGAGGAGGGAGGGAGAGAACGGGGTGTGGATCTCTGCTACATGGAGAATTATTAAGACCATGTATATACTATTGGATTTAGATTTTGTACCAGAGGCACGGTACTATATCTGCGCTGGCTGGTAATAGGGACATGAACCAGGGAGATTGGCGTGACCCAGGAAGGGGTCCAGATGCTCATCACCGGCCCTACTTCAGGGCTATTCTGCCTACCATTACTAATGATTCACTAACCCTATATGTCATGTAGAAGTTTTGCAGAGTAGGCCGACACCTCAGTGACGAGTGACCAGCCACCTTGGCACAAGCTATACTCCAGTCCGGGGAAGATAAAACGGGACTTAGCAGCCTGTCAGGTCCTGGACCCCGTTCTTCACTGGCACCTGTGAGCAGCATATGAAGGGACTGGGACTCTCCTGTGAAGAGTCCATGTAGCTGAGGAAGGTGGTGAGAGTGAACTCGCTCAGGGTAAGCTTGGTTCTAGATACTTTCACTGAGTGTTGTCTTCCGCAGGTCTACCTTCGTGAGTGAAGTCTTATCAGATGGTGACGGGTCCAGTGATTGGGACCAGGCAAGTGTGATTAGCGGACCAAGAACCCTACGATGAATCCTACCATGTATGGGTCACCCGAGTTTACTACACAAGAGGTTGAGTCCGACTAACCCTTGGCCGTCGTCAATACCAAGTATGTTTACTATGTCTATGATATCTGCAGACCGACTACACTCACGGCAAGTACCTTTATGGAGTGATTGTGCCTTGTATCAGAACTATCGACAGATCCACTACCAGCTAGACACAGAGTGTATTGACTTTGTGTGCCAGGCCAGTTTGGCCTATGAATCCGCTGGAGTCTAGAGACGGTATCTCCAGCATCAACATTCCCCATCATCATTTGAGAAGTTGCTCTCATATTTATGACACTCTTTTGAACTTTATCAGAGAGGGCAACTCCGTGTTCATATTGTGGCCTCCTGCCAGATCTTGAACATTTTGTCATCTGTGTGGAACACTCATTTGGAGCAACACGGAGTAGGTTTTCCGGAACGAGTCCAGGTCGACCAACAAGTATCCTTTCATCTGGGGCGAAGACGAGAGCTGGATGGAAGACTATCCAACCCTGGTGAGATCTAGTAACAGGATGACCTGTGGCGTCTACTCGAAGCCTTTCCAGTGATGACTGCTCCACCCTTAAGCTACGCCCAGGCTTGCTGTCTGGACTGTTCTATCGGTTAATAGGTCTATCTCATCATCATCATCCCCACCATCATCACCCTCATTTGTACAATACACAGTTTGTTTCCATATAGATGCCAGAGTTGAGTGTTGAGTCATGCAGTCAGGACGATGTGTGGGTAGGGTAATATCCCTTGGTTGACTGCAGTGAGATAGGTATACAGAGACCGGTGGGGTAACGTAGGCTGAGGTTCCCTAGTCCCAGACAGATCACTTCCCGTTAGTAAGGTGTGACACCAGTTTCCCCTCACCCCAAGGAATGGTGTGACATTATTTGGGGGCTCGTCCGGGATGGTGTGACGATTCAGCTCTGGCAATTACTAGGTCATTGACACCTTATCTTGTTTTCTGTATAGCAAGTCTAGTCTACATAGGTCTTTGGTCCTATTTCCACTCTTGACTTTGACATAGTGACTTGTGGTGTGCAGTGTTGTGGTCCATAGATTAGGTTTGTGTATTGAGATATATACATTGCCTGGTTGGTTATACCACCCACACTACTAACCCACTCTCTTCAATCATGGCATCTACCAAATTAAATATGGCAGAGGTGCGAGCTACAGGCGTAGATATGGGCCTGGAAGGTGACGCACTCCAGAAGTACATACAGGAGGTGGAGAGAGACTTCCGTCAGGAAGAACGAGAGAGAAGACAACGTGAAGCCGAACAAGAGAATAGAAGGATAGCCTTAGAGGAACGCAAGATGGCTCACGAGGATAAAAAACTCGAAGCTGAAAGGGAAGCCAGGAAGCTTGAGGCTGAACAAGCTGTCAAGAAGCTGGAGGCTGAACAAGCGGCCAAGAAGCTGGAAGCGGAACAAGAGGCTCAGAAGAGAGAACACGAGTATAGGATGCGGGAGTTAGAACTCAAAGCCCAATCTGAGGGAGCGGTAGGTGGAACTGGTCTCCCTGGTTCACCTAAGGTAGATAGACATGGCTATCACGCCATGAAGTTCCCTCTTGCTCCTTTTGAAGAGGACAAAGAGAAAATAGATCAGTTTTTGCAAAAATTCGAGGCGATGGCTGTTGCCATGGATCTTGACAAAGACAAATGGTCTCTGAAACTATCCCAAGGTTTACGAGGTACCGCGTTCGAGGTCTATACGAGGTTACCGGCGGGACAGGAAAACAATTACGACGCATTGAAGTTAGCGTTGTTGAAACGTTTTGAAATGACCGCTTACACGTACCGGAAGAAGTTTCGAACCGCAAAGCGAGAACCGGGCGAACTGTTTGCCGCGTTTAGTTTGCGACTGAAGTCCTATTTACTCAAATGGATGGAATTAGCTGGGTTTGCCCAAGACTACGAGAGTCTCGAGGAACTCTGTATAGTTGATCAGATGCGAAAACAGATGTCTAAGCCGCTTAAAATGTTCTTGGGAGAACAAGGGGCGGAACGGTTGGACGTAGTGACTAAGTTAGCCGAACGTTATGTATTAGTACATGGGGAAGCCGGCGAAGCCTGTCCCAATAGCGCTAAAGGTTCGGATAACTCGGATAAGAAGAAGAAGAAATTCACTCATCAGACGAAGGTAGATTCTCCGGGGAAAAGTCCAGAGAAGACGCAGTCTGGGAGCAAGAGCCCACCTACATCTCCCCCTAAAAGGAGATGGCATGAGAAATGGTGCAAGAAGTGCAAGTCGCCCACTCACAATACGAGGGACTGCACTGAAAACATGAAGAGCTCCCACTTCGCGGCCTGTCTAGTGGAACCAAAGGGGGTTTCCACCGAAAAGGTCAAGGTCGCCGAAGAGACTCTGGACCCGGATAGACCATCAGTGGTAGGGTTGATCGAAGTGAACGGTCAACAAGCTGAATGCTTATATGACACAGGACTGGATTGTGAGGCAGTCATAGCTGCCTATCTAGTCAAGCCAGAACAACTCACCGGGGATAAAATCGAGATACAACCGGCGATGAAGAGTGCTGTGGCTATGACTTTGCCGATCGCCCAGGTGGAGATCAGGTCAAGGTACGTCACGGGCACGATTCAAGCGGCCGTGTTATCCGATCCCCTCTTTCCCGTAATCCTGGGGTCCCGATATGTATTCCTAGGGAGGCCGAAGGAGCCCATCCACATAGGTGAGCTACAGACGCGGTCCCAACGGGAAAAGGAAGAGGCGGACGCAATAATCTCTAAACCCCGGCCGGAGGAATTGCGCACTGCCCAGGGCGAGGACACGACTTTGCGTTCTTGCTATAAGAAGCTACCGAGAAGTGCTGACCCACCGAAACGGGGTCAGTACTATATGAAGAATCGGCTGCTCTACCGAAGAGCAGGAGGGGGAGAGAAACTGCACGGGCAGTTAGTGGTCCCGAAGGACTCCCGTCCCCAAATTCTTCATATGGGGCACACCATGTCCGAAAAGGGACATATGGGTGTCGGTGCGACGCTTCAACGGATATCCTGCCATTATTACTGGCCAGGAATGACCGGCGACGTACGCCGGTGGGTTAAGTCTTGCCCAGTGTGCCAAAAGACAACACCCAAGAACTGGACTAAGAATAGATTATCTCTTAAGGTGGGAGACGGAGTATTAGTGTGGAGTCCAACGGTCACCAATATACTCGAGGTAGGATGGCAAGGACCTTTTCCCGTGGTAAGGGTAGTGTCTAAGACCAACTACGAGATCTGGATCCGTGGAAAAGGGAAAATTTTCCATGTGAATCTCCTCCAGGAATGGGAGAAGAGATCCGGTGAGGAGTCTCCGCACCTGATGGCGATGGCTGTAGCTGTTAAAACGGTTACGGGTCCAGACGGGGACCGAGAGAGCCCAGTACTACATAGGGAGGTCTATGGGAACGTACGGGGTAGATCGGATTTTCTACCCGAGGATAGGGGGAAAACCACCCGTCGGAGAGAGGCCCAGAGTGACAGGGTCACTGGTAACTTAGTTCGGAAGGGAGGGAGAGCGTCGGGTAGGGCGCAAGAGACCCAGGACTCCGTCCGACGATCAGCTGACCAGCCTCGCTCTCGAAAGAGATGGCTGCGGAAGCCCCAGTCCAGAGGGTTCTGGACAAAGAGACAGTCCGTCGAGGACGAAACCGTTGATCCATGTGCGAATTGCGTATGGAGACCTAGCGGTAGGGACGACATGGTTACAGGGGGAATAGGAAGGTCCACCTGTATTGCGACCGGTCGCGTACGCGAGGCGGAGACCACTACCGACCGAACGTAACTACACGATGGTCGAGTGTCTGTCGCGGTTCCAGGCTGTCCAAGAGTTCCAGCCATACTTGTATGGTGTACCATTCCCGGTACAGTCAGATCATCAACCGTTGATGTTCCTGGCAACCTCCCAAAAGCTCAATGCCCGTTTGATGCGTTGGTCTTTGTTGCTTCAGCCCTACAACTTTACTGTTGAATACATTCCCGGAAAGGAGAATGTGGGGGCTGACTTCCTGTCCAGACATCCAGTCCAGGAGAAAGAGGCTGAGTCCACTCGGACCGAACCTCCGGCGGATAAGAGTCGACTCGGTCAACTCTCTTAAGAGAGGGCCTATGTCACGAGATAGAAGCCATAGATTCGACCTTGTGGTATAAGGCAGACAACCCTACTATTGCCCGACCCGGTTCTTTGGAAAATTACCGCCCTTTGGCTGGCGTTCTAGATTATTCAAAAAAAAAAACCCAGACCAGGTGAATTTGATTCACCGGCTGACAGCGCATGGTTTTGGCGCATGCGCCGAGGATTAGGCCGGGCGGACAAAGAACAGTTTCTGGCTGTCAGGGCGCGTGGACAGACGCTTTTGTGCACAGTGTGTTTTCATTAGAGAGAGCTGGGGCGACAGATGTCTCAAGATGGTTAAAGAAATCCGACGTTTAGTCCTGCCGAGTTACAGCTACTCCAGTATGAAACTGTGTTCAGCAATCTGAAGGTATGTGTACCCTTTAGTTTATTTAACTTTGGTACTCTGTGACCCGATAGTGCTAGGCGGTGTGTACTAACCGTGGCGCGGGAAAGTGGGGCATGTGGGAACAGACTACTGGCGTTGCCTGAAGGCAAAACCTGTTGAAGCGTTTATTTGCTAGCAGTGTAAAACGGGGATAATTATTGTGTTAGCGGCGCTGGGGTTAATCACAGCTACTGTAGGTTGGGTTAAATTGGTTCAGGACAACGAGAGCTTTAATTTGAGTTCCCACATGAACCAGCTTCCTGAAATCGAACGTCGTCGATGCGGAATGACGTCACGAGGAGGAAAGCGGAAGTGGTGTAGGACGTCGCCTATACTAGGGCATGTGCGGGCTCAATCGACGCAGCTCGGCGAGGCGATTGTAGTGCGAAGATATATAGAACTCTCGGAACTCGTTTCAAGGTCGTGACTTGAGTCGAAAGTCTTTGTCACTTGGTGGGCGACCACTGGCTTCTTTTCTTGGCTTTCCTCTCATCTGTCTTATAGATAGTGTCCCTCAATGGACTGCCAGCTTAATATATAGTGGATTCCGGAGAGGGGGACAATGTGGGAGAATTGACCTACGGGACAGGGCTGTCCGATAAGGGCAGTGACACCGTTCTAAATGCTCCGGCCCTTGAGGAGGGAGGGAGAGAACGGGGTGTGGATCTCTGCTACATGGAGAATTATTAAGACCATGTATATACTATTGGATTTAGATTTTGTACCAGAGGCACGGTACTATATCTGCGCTGGCTGGTAATAGGGACATGAACCAGGGAGATTGGCGTGACCCAGGAAGGGGTCCAGATGCTCATCACCGGCCCTACTTCAGGGCTATTCTGCCTACCATTACTAATGATTCACTAACCCTATATGTCATGTAGAAGTTTTGCAGAGTAGGCCGACACCTCAGTGACGAGTGACCAGCCACCTTGGCACAAGCTATACTCCAGTCCGGGGAAGATAAAACGGGACTTAGCAGCCTGTCAGGTCCTGGACCCCGTTCTTCACTGGCACCTGTGAGCAGCATATGAAGGGACTGGGACTCTCCTGTGAAGAGTCCATGTAGCTGAGGAAGGTGGTGAGAGTGAACTCGCTCAGGGTAAGCTTGGTTCTAGATACTTTCACTGAGTGTTGTCTTCCGCAGGTCTACCTTCGTGAGTGAAGTCTTATCAGATGGTGACGGGTCCAGTGATTGGGACCAGGCAAGTGTGATTAGCGGACCAAGAACCCTACGATGAATCCTACCATGTATGGGTCACCCGAGTTTACTACACAAGAGGTTGAGTCCGACTAACCCTTGGCCGTCGTCAATACCAAGTATGTTTACTATGTCTATGATATCTGCAGACCGACTACACTCACGGCAAGTACCTTTATGGAGTGATTGTGCCTTGTATCAGAACTATCGACAGATCCACTACCAGCTAGACACAGAGTGTATTGACTTTGTGTGCCAGGCCAGTTTGGCCTATGAATCCGCTGGAGTCTAGAGACGGTATCTCCAGCATCAACATTCCCCATCATCATTTGAGAAGTTGCTCTCATATTTATGACACTCTTTTGAACTTTATCAGAGAGGGCAACTCCGTGTTCATATTGTGGCCTCCTGCCAGATCTTGAACATTTTGTCATCTGTGTGGAACACTCATTTGGAGCAACACGGAGTAGGTTTTCCGGAACGAGTCCAGGTCGACCAACAAGTATCCTTTCATCTGGGGCGAAGACGAGAGCTGGATGGAAGACTATCCAACCCTGGTGAGATCTAGTAACAGGATGACCTGTGGCGTCTACTCGAAGCCTTTCCAGTGATGACTGCTCCACCCTTAAGCTACGCCCAGGCTTGCTGTCTGGACTGTTCTATCGGTTAATAGGTCTATCTCATCATCATCATCCCCACCATCATCACCCTCATTTGTACAATACACAGTTTGTTTCCATATAGATGCCAGAGTTGAGTGTTGAGTCATGCAGTCAGGACGATGTGTGGGTAGGGTAATATCCCTTGGTTGACTGCAGTGAGATAGGTATACAGAGACCGGTGGGGTAACGTAGGCTGAGGTTCCCTAGTCCCAGACAGATCACTTCCCGTTAGTAAGGTGTGACACCAGTTTCCCCTCACCCCAAGGAATGGTGTGACAGTACATACATTGTTGGCATATTGGTGTATGGTAATCCAGGTTTGGTTGTGTCTACATCACTTGGTGGCATATTGGTGTATGGTAATCCAGGTTTGTTTGGGTCTACACCACTTGGTGGCATATTGGTGTATGGTAATCCAGGTTTTGTTGGGTCTACATCACTTGGTGGCATATTGGTGTATGGTAATCCAGGTTTGGTTGTGTCTACACCACTTGGTTTCATATTTTTGTATGGTAATCCAGGTTTGGTTGGGTCTACATCACTTGGTGGCATATTGGTGTATGGTAATCCAGGTGTGGTTGGGTCTACATCACTTGGTAGAATATTGGTGTATGGTAATCCAGGTTTGGTTGGGTCTACACCACTTGGTGGCATATTGGTGTATGGTAATCCAGGTTGGTTGGGTCTGCATCACTTGGTGGCATATTGATGTATGGTAATCCAGGTTTGGTTGTGTGTACACCACTTGGTGGCATATTGTTGTATGGTAATCCAGGTTTGGTTGGGTCTACATCACTTGGTGGCATATTGGTGTATGGTAATCCAGGTGTGGTTGGGTCTACATCACTTGGTGGCATATTGGTGTATGGTAATCCAGGTTTTGTTGGGTCTACATCACTTGGTGGCATATTGTTGTATGGTAATCCAGGTTTGGTTGTGTCTACACCACATGGTGGCATATTGGTGTATGGTAATCTAGGTTTGGTTGGGTCTACATCAATTGCTGGCATATTGGTGTATGGTAATCCAGGTTTAGTTGGGTCTACACCACTTGGTGGCATATTGGTGTATGGTAATCCAGGTTTGGTTGTGTCTACACCATTTGGTGACATATTGGTGTATTTTAATCCAGGTTTGGTTGGGGCTACATCACTTGGTGGCATATTGGTGTATGGTAATCCAGGTTTGGTTAGATCTACATCACTTGGTGGCATATTGGTGTATGGTAATCCAGGGTTGGTTATGTCTACCCCACTTGGTGACATATTGGTGTATGGTAATCTAGGTTTGGTTGGGTCTACATCACTTGGTGACATATTGGTGTATGGTAATCTAGGTTTGGTTGTGTCTACACCACTTGGTGACATATTGGTGTATGGTAATCCAGGTTTGTTTGGATCTACATCACTTGGTGGCATATTGGTGTATGGTAATCCAGGTTTGGTTGGGTCTACATCACTTGGTGGCATATTGGTGTATGGTAATCCAGGTTTGGTTGTGTGTACATACATTGTTGGCATATTGGTGTATGGTAATCCAGGTTTGGTTGTGTCTACATCACTTGGTGGCATATTGGTGTATGGTAATCCAGGTTTGTTTGGGTCTACACCACTTGGTGGCATATTGGTGTATGGTAATCCAGGTTTTGTTGGGTCTACATCACTTGGTGGCATATTGGTGTATGGTAATCCAGGTTTGATTGTGTGTGCACCACTTGGTGGCATATTGTTGTATGGTAATCCAGGTTTGGTTGGGTCTACATCACTTGGTGGCATATTGGTATATGGTAATCCAGGTGTGGTTGGATCTACATCACTTGGTAGCATATTGGTGTATGGTAATCCAGGTTTGGTTGGGTCTACACCACTTGGTGGCATATTGGTGTTTGGTAATCCAGGTTTGGTTGGGTCTACATCCCTTGGTGGCATATTGATGTATGGTAATCCAGGTTTGGTTGTGTGTACACCACTTTGTGGCATATTGTTGTATGGTAATCCAGGTTTGGTTGGGTCTACATCACTTGGTGGCATATTGGTGTATGGTAATCCAGGTGTGGTTGGGTCTACATCACTTGGTGGCATATTGGTGTATGGTAATCCAGACTTGGTTGGGTCTACATCACTTGGTGGCATATTGTTGTATGGTAATCCAGGTTTGATGGTTGGGTCTACACCACTTTGTGGCATATTGGTGTATGGTAATCCAGGTTTGGTTGTGTGTACATCACTTGGTGGCATATTGGTGTATGGTAATCCAGGTTTGGTTGTGTCTACACCACTTGGTGGCATATTGGTCTATGGTAATCCAGGTTTGGTTGTGTGTACATCACTTGGTGACATATTGGTGTATGGTAATCCAGGTTTGGTTGGGTCTACATCACTTGGTGGCATATTGGTGTATGGTAATCCAGGTTTGGTTGTGTCTACACCACTTGGTGACATATTGGTGTATGGTAATCCAGGTGTGGTTGGGTCTACATCACTTGGTGGCATATTGTTGTATAGTAATCCAGGTTTGGTGGTTGGGTCTACATCACTTGGTGGCATATTGGTGTATGGTAATCCAGGTGTCGTTGGGTCTACATCACTTGGTAGCATATTGTTGTATGGTAATCCAGGTTTGGTTGAGTCTACACCACTTGGTGGCATATTGTTGTATGGTAATCCAGGTTTAGTGGTTGGGTCTACATCACTTGGTGGCATATTGGTGTATGGTAATCCAGGTTTGGTTGTGTTTACATCACTTGGTGGCATATTGGTGTATGGTAATCCAGGTTTGGTTGTGTGTACATCACTTGGTAGCATATTGTTGTATGGTAATCCAGGTTTGGTTGGGTCTACATCACATAGTGGCATATTGGTGTTTGGTAATCCAGGTTTGGTTGTGTGTACATCACTAGGTGGCATATTGGTGTATGGTAATCCAGGTTTGGTTGTGTGTACATCACTTGGTAGCATATTGTTGTATGGTAATCCAGGTTTGGTTGGATCTACATCACTTGGTGGCATATTGGTGTATGGTAATCCAGATTTGGTTATGTCTTCACCACTTGGTGACATATTGGTGTATGGTAATCTAGGTTTGGTTGGGTCTACATCACTTGGTGACATATTGGTGTATGGTAATCTAGGTTTGGTTGTGTCTACACCACTTGGTGACATATTGGTGTATGGTAATCCAGGTTTGGTTGGATCTACATCACTTTGTGGCATATTGGTGTATGGTAATCCAGGTTTGGTTGGGTCTACATCACTTGGTGGCATATTGGTGTATGGTAATCCAGGTTTGGTTGTGTGTACATACATTGTTGGCATATTGGTGTATGGTAATCCAGGTTTGGTTGTGTCTACATCACTTGGTGGCATATTGGTGTATGGTAATCCAGGTTTGTTTGGGTCTACACCACTTGGTGGCATATTGGTGTATGGTAATCCAGGTTTTGTTGGGTCTACATCACTTGGTGGTATATTGGTGTATGGTAATCCAGGTTTGGTTGTGTGTGCACCACTTGGTGGCATATTGTTGTATGGTAATCCAGGTTCTGTTGGGTCTACATCACTTGGTGGCATATTGGTGTATGGTAATCCAGGTGTGGTTGGGTCTACATCACTTGGTAGCATATTGGTGTATGGTAATCCAGGTTTCGTTGGGTCTACACCACTTGGTGGCATATTGGTGTATGGTAATCCAGGTTTGGTTGGGTCTACATCACTTCGTGGCATATTAATGTATGGTAATCCAGGTTTGGTTGTGTGTACACCACTTGGTGGCATATTGTTGTATGGTAATCCATATTTGGTTGTGTCTACACCACTTGGTGGCATATTTGTGTATGGTAATCCAGGTTTGGTTGTGTGTACATCACTTGGTGGCATATTGGTGTATGGTAATCCAGGTTTGGTTGTGTCTACACCACTTGGTGGCATATTGGTGTATGGTAATCCAGGTTTGGTTGTGTGTACATCACTTGGTGACATATTGGTGTATGGTAATCCAGGTTTGGTTGGGTCTACATCACTTGGTGGCATATTGGTGTATGGTAATCCAGGTTTGGTTGTGTCTACACCACTTGGTGACATATTTGTGTATGGTAATCCAGGTGTGGTGGGGTCTACATCACTTGGTGGCATATTGTTGTATAGTAATCCAGGTTTGGTGGTTGGGTGTACATCACTTGGTGGCATATTGGTGTATGGTAATCCAGGTGTGGTTGGGTCTACATCACTTGGTAGCATATTGTTGTATGGTAATCCAGGTTTGGTTGTGTGTACATCACTTGGTGACATATTGGTGTATGGTAATCCAGGTTTGGTTGGGTCTACATCACTTGGTGGCATACTGGTGTATGGTAATATAGGTTTGGTTGTGTCTACACCACTTGGTGACATATTGGTGTATGGTAATCCACGTGTGGTTGGGTCTACATCACTTGGTGGCATATTGTTGTATAGTAATCCAGGTTTGGTGGTTTTGTCTACATCACTTGGTGGCATATTGGTGTATGGTAATCCAGGTGTGGTTGGGTCTACATCACTTGGTAGCATATTGTTGTATGGTAATCCAGGTTTGGTTGAGTCTACACCACTTGGTGGCATATTGTTGTATGGTAATCCAGGTTTGGTGGTTGGGTCTACATCACTTGGTGGCATATTTGTGTATGGTAATCCAGGTTTGGTTGTGTTTACATCACTTGGTAGCATATTGTTGTATGGTAATCCAGGTTTGGTTGGGTCTACATCACTTGGTGGCATATTGGTGTATGGTAATCCAGGTTTGGTTGTGTGTACATCACTAGGTGGCATATTGGTGTATGGTAATCCAGGTTTGGTTGTGTGTACATCACTTGGTAGCATATTGTTGTATGGTAATCCAGGTTTGGTTGGGTCTACATCAATTGGTGGCATATTGGTGTATGGTAATCCAGGTTTAGTTGGGTCTACACCACTTGGTGGCATATTGGTGTATGGTAATCCAGGTTTGGTTGTGTCTACACCACTTGGTGACATATTGGTGTATTTTAATCCAGGTTTGGTTGGGGCTACATCACTTGGTGGCATATTGGTGTATGGTAATCCAGGTTTGGTTGGATCTACATCACTTGGTGGCATATTGGTGTATTGTAATCCAGGTTTGGTTATGTCTACACCATTTGGTGACATATTGGTGTATGGTAATCTAGGTTTGGTTGGGTCTACATCACTTGGTGACATATTGGTGTATGGTAATCTAGGTTTGGTTGTGTCTACACCACTTGGTGACATATTGGTGTATGGTAATCCAGGTTTGGTTGGATCTACATCACTTGGTGGCATATTGGTGTATGGTAATCCAGGTTTGGTTGGGTCTACATCACTTGGTGGCATATTGGTGTATGGTAATCCAGGTTTGGTTGTGTGTACATACATTGTTGGCATATTGGTGTATGGTAATCCAGGTTTGGTTGTGTCTACATCACTTGGTGGCATATTGGTGTATGGTAATCCAGGTTTGTTTGGGTCTACACCACTTGGTGGCATATTGGTGTATGGTAATCCAGGTTATGTTGGGTCTACATCACTTGGTGGCATATTGGTGTATGGTAATCCAGGTTTGGTTGTGTGTGCACCACTTGGTGGCATATTGTTGTATGGTAATCCAGGTTTGGTTGGGTCTACATCACTTGGTGGCATATAGGTATATGGTAATCCAGGTGTGGTTGGATCTACATCACTTGGTAGCATATTGGTGTATGGTAATCCAGGTTTGGTTGGGTCTACACCACTTGGTGGCATATTGGTGTTTGGTAATCCAGGTTTGGTTGGGTCTACATCACTTGGTGGCATATTGATGTATGGTAATCCAGGTTTGGTTGTGTGTACACCACTTGGTGGCATATTGTTGTATGGTAATCCAGGTTTGGTTGGGTCTACATCACTTGGTGGCATATTGGTGTATGGTAATCCACGTGTGGTTGGGTCTACATCACTTGGTGGCATATTGGTGTATGGTAATCCAGGTTTGGTTGGGTATACATCACTTGGTGGCATATTGTTGTATGGTAATCCATATTTGGTTGTGTCTACACCACTTTGTGGCATATTGGTGTATGGTAATCCAGGTTTGGTTGTGTGTACATCACTTGGTGGCATATTGGTGTATGGTAATCCAGGTTTGGTTGTGTCTACACCACTTGGTGGCATATTGGTGTATGGTAATCCAGGTTTGGTTGTGTGTACATCACTTGGTGACATATTGGTGTATGGTAATCCAGGTTTGGTTGGGTCTACATCACTTGGTGGCATATTGGTGTATGGTAATCCAGGTGTGGTTGTGTCTACACCACTTGGTGACATATTGGTGTATGGTAATCCAGGTGTGGTTGGGTCTACATCACTTGGTGGCATATTGTTGTATAGTAATCCAGGTTTGGTGGTTGGGTCTACATCACTTGGTGGCATATTGGTGTATGGTAATCCAGGTGTCGTTGGGTCTACATCACTTGGTAGCATATTGTTGTATGGTAATCCAGGTTTTGGTGAGTCTACACCACTTGGTGGCATATTGTTGTATGGTAATCCAGGTTTAGTGGTTGGGTCTACATCACTTGGTGGCATATTGGTGTATGGTAATCCAGGTTTGGTTGTGTTTAAATCACTTGTTGGCATATTGGTGTATGGTAATCCAGGTTTGGTTGTGTGTACATCACTTGGTGGCATATTGGTGTATGGTAATCCAGGTTTGGTTGTGTCTACACCACTTGGTGACATATTGGTGTATTTTAATCCAGGTTTGGTTGGGGCTACATCACTTGGTGGCATATTGGTGTATGGTAATCCAGGTTTGGTTGGATCTACATCACTTGGTGGCATATTGGTGTATGGTAATCCAGGTTTGGTTATGTCTACACCACTTGGTGACATATTGGTGTATGGTAATCTAGGTGTGGTTGGGTCTACATCACTTGGTGGCATATTGTTGTATAGTAATCCAGGTTTGGTGGTTGGGTCTACATCACTTGGTGACATATTGGTGTATGGTAATCCAGGTTTGGTTTTGTCTACATCACTTGGTGGCATATTGGTGTATGGTAATTCAGGTTTGTTTGGGTCTACACCACTTGGTGGCATATTGGTGTATGGTAATCCAGGTTTTGTTGGGTCTACATCACTTGGTGGCATATTGGTGTATGGTAATCCAGGTTTGGTTGTGTCTACACCACTTGGTGGCATATTGTTGTATGGTAATCCAGGTTTGGTTGGGTCTACATCACTTGGTGGCATATTGGTGTATGGTAATCCAGGTGTGGTTGGGTCTACATCACTTGGTAGCATATTGGTGTATGGTAATCCAATTTTGGTTGGGTCTACACCACTTGGTGGCATATTGGTGTATGGTAATCCAGGTTTGGTTGGGTCTGCATCACTTGGTGGCATATTGATGTATGGTAATCCAGGTTTGGTTGTGTGTACACCACTTGGTGGCATATTGTTGTATGGTAATCCAGGTTTGGTTGGGTCTACATCACTTGGTGGCATATTGGTGTATGGTAATCCAGGTGTGGTTGGGTCTACATCACTTGGTGGCATATTGGTGTATGGTAATCCAGGTTTGGTTGGGTCTACATCACTTGGTGGCATATTGTTGTATGGTAATCCAGGTTTGGTTGTGTCTACACCACATGGTGGCATATTGGTGTATGATAATCCAGGTTTGGTTGTGTGTACATCACTTGGTGGCATATTGGTGTATGGTAATCCAGGTTTGGTTGTGTCTACACCACTTGGTGGCATATTGGTGTATGGTAATCCAGGTTTGGTTGTGTGTACATCACTTGGTGACATATTGGTGTATGGTAATCCAGGTTTGGTTGGGTCTACATCACTTGGTAGCATATTGTTGTATGGTAATCCAGGTTTGGTTGAGTCTACACCACTTGGTGGCATATTGTTGTATGGTAATCCAGGCTTGGTGGTCGGGTCTACATCACTTGGTAGCATATTTGTGTATGGTAATCCAAGTTTGGTTGTGTTTACATCACTTGGAGGCATATTGGTGTATGGTAATCCAGGTTTGGTTGTGTGTACATCACTTGGTAGCATATTGTTGTATGATAATCCAGGTTTGGTTGGGTCTACATCACTTGGTGGCATATTGGTGTATGGTAATCCAGGTTTGGTTGTGTGTACATCACTAGGTGGAATATTGGTGTATGGTAATCCAGGTTTGGTTGTGTGTACATCACTTGGTAGCATATTGTTGTATGGTAATCCAGGTTTGGTTGGGTGTACATCAATTGGTGGCATATTGGTATATGGTAATCCAGGTTTAGTTGGGTCTACACCACTTGGTGGCATATTGGTGTATGGTAATCCAGGTTTGGTTGTGTGTACACCACTTGGTGGCATATTGTTGTATGGTAATCCATATTTGGTTGTGTCTACACCACTTGGTGGCATATTTGTGTATGGTAATCCAGGTTTGGTTGTGTGTACATCACTTGGTGGCATATTGGTGTATGGTAATCCAGGTTTGGTTGTGTCTACACCACTTGATGGCATATTGGTGTATGGTAATCCAGGTTTGGTTGTGTGTACATCACTTGGTGACATATTGGTGTATGGTAATCCAGGTTTGGTTGGGTCTACATCACTTGGTGGCATATTGGTGTATGGTAATCCAGGTTTGGTTGTGTCTACACCACTTGGTGACATATTTGTGTATGGTAATCCAGGTGTGGTGGGGTCTACATCACTTGGTGGCATATTGTTGTATAGTAATCCAGGTTTGGTGGTTGGGTGTACATCACTTGGTGGCATATTGGTGTATGGTAATCCAGGTGTGGTTGGGTCTACATCACTTGGTAGCATATTGTTGTATGGTAATCCAGGTTTGGTTGTGTGTACATCACTTGGTGACATATTGGTGTATGGTAATCCAGGTTTGGTTGGGTCTACATCACTTGGTGGCATACTGGTGTATGGTAATATAGGTTTGGTTGTGTCTACACCACTTGGTGACATATTGGTGTATGGTAATCCACGTGTGGTTGGGTCTACATCACTTGGTGGCATATTGTTGTATAGTAATCCAGGTTTGGTGGTTTTGTCTACATCACTTGGTGGCATATTGGTGTATGGTAATCCAGGTGTGGTTGGGTCTACATCACTTGGTAGCATATTGTTGTATGGTAATCCAGGTTTGGTTGAGTCTACACCACTTGGTGGCATATTGTTGTATGGTAATCCAGGTTTGGTGGTTGGGTCTACATCACTTGGTGGCATATTTGTGTATGGTAATCCAGGTTTGGTTGTGTTTACATCACTTGGTAGCATATTGTTGTATGGTAATCCAGGTTTGGTTGGTTCTACATCACTTGGTGGCATATTGGTGTATGGTAATCCAGGTTTGGTTGTGTGTACATCACTAGGTGGCATATTGGTGTATGGTAATCCAGGTTTGGTTGTGTGTACATCACTTGATAGCATATTGTTGTATGGTAATCCAGGTTTGGTTGGGTCTACATCAATTGGTGGCATATTGGTGTATGGTAATCCAGGTTTAGTTGGGTCTACACCACTTGGTGGCATATTGGTGTATGGTAATCCAGGTTTGGTTGTGTCTACACCACTTGGTGACATATTGGTGTATTTTAATCCAGGTTTGGTTGGGGCTACATCACTTGGTGGCATATTGGTGTATGGTAATCCAGGTTTGGTTGGATCTACATCACTTGGTGGAATATTGGTGTATTGTAATCCAGGTTTGGTTATGTCTACACCACTTGGTGACATATTGGTGTATGGTAATCTAGGTTTGGTTGGGTCTACATCACTTGGTGACATATTGGTGTATGGTAATCTAGGTTTGGTTGTGTCTACACCACTTGGTGACATATTGGTGTATGGTAATCCAGGTTTGGTTGGATCTACATCACTTGGTGGCATATTGGTGTATGGTAATCCAGGTTTGGTTGGGTCTACATCACTTGGTGGCATATTGGTGTATGGTAATCCAGGTTTGGTTGTGTGTACATACATTGTTGGCATATTGGTGTATGGTAATCCAGGTTTGGTTGTGTCTACATCAATGGTGGCATATTGGTGTATGGTAATCCAGGTTTGTTTGGGTCTACACCACTTGGTGGCATATTGGTGTATGGTAATCCAGGTTTTGTTGGGTCTACATCACTTGGTGGCATATTGGTGTATGGTAATCCAGGTTTGGTTGTGTGTGCACCACTTGGTGGCATATTGTTGTATGGTAATCCAGGTTTGGTTGGGTCTACATCACTTGGTGGCATATTGGTATATGGTAATCCAGGTGTGGTTGGATCTACATCACTTGGTAGCATATTGGTGTATGGTAATCCAGGTTTGGTTGGGTCTACACCACTTGGTGGCATATTGGTGTTTGGTAATCCAGGTTTGGTTGGGTCTACATCACTTGGTGGCATATTGATGTATGGTAATCCAGGTTTGGTTGTGTGTACACCACTTGGTGGCATATTGTTGTATGGTAATCCAGGTTTGGTTGGGTCTACATCACTTGGTGGCATATTGGTGTATGGTAATCCACGTGTGGTTGGGTCTACATCACTTGGTGGCATATTGGTGTATGGTAATCCAGGTTTGGTTGGGTATACATCACTTGGTGGCATATTGTTGTATGGTAATCCATATTTGGTTGTGTCTACACCACTTTGTGGCATATTGGTGTATGGTAATCCAGGTTTGGTTGTGTGTACATCACTTGGTGGCATATTGGTGTATGGTAATCCAGGTTTGGTTGTGTCTACACCACTTGGTGGCATATTGGTGTATGGTAATCCAGGTTTGGTTGTGTGTACATCACTTGGTGACATATTGGTGTATGGTAATCCAGGTTTGGTTGGGTCTACATCACTTGGTGGCATATTGGTGTATGGTAATCCAGGTGTGGTTGTGTCTACACCACTTGGTGACATATTGGTGTATGGTAATCCAGGTGTGGTTGGGTCTACATCACTTGGTGGCATATTGTTGTATAGTAATCCAGGTTTGGTGGTTGGGTCTACATCACTTGGTGGCATATTGGTGTATGGTAATCCAGTTGTCGTTGGGTCTACATCACTTGGTAGCATATTGTTGTATGGTAATCCAGGTTTTGGTGAGTCTACACCACTTGGTGGCATATTGTTGTATGGTAATCCAGGTTTAGTGGTTGGGTCTACATCACTTGGTGGCATATTGGTGTATGGTAATCCAGGTTTGGTTGTGTTTAAATCACTTGTTGGCATATTGGTGTATGGTAATCCAGGTTTGGTTGTGTGTACATCACTTGGTGGCATATTGGTGTATGGTAATCCAGGTTTGGTTGTGTCTACACCACTTGGTGACATATTGGTGTATTTTAATCCAGGTTTGGTTGGGGCTACATCACTTGGTGGCATATTGGTGTATGGTAATCCAGGTTTGGTTGGATCTACATCACTTGGTGGCATATTGGTGTATGGTAATCCAGGTTTGGTTATGTCTACACCACTTGGTGACATATTGGTGTATGGTAATCTAGGTGTGGTTGGGTCTACATCACTTGGTGGCATATTGTTGTATAGTAATCCAGGTTTGGTGGTTGGGTCTACATCACTTGGTGACATATTGGTGTATGGTAATCCAGGTTTGGTTTTGTCTACATCACTTGGTGGCATATTGGTGTATGGTAATTCAGGTTTGTTTGGGTCTACACCACTTGGTGGCATATTGGTGTATGGTAATCCAGGTTTTGTTGGGTCTACATCACTTGGTGGCATATTGGTGTATGGTAATCCAGGTTTGGTTGTGTCTACACCACTTGGTGGCATATTGTTGTATGGTAATCCAGGTTTGGTTGGGTCTACATCACTTGGTGGCATATTGGTGTATGGTAATCCAGGTGTGGTTGGGTCTACATCACTTGGTAGCATATTGGTGTATGGTAATCCAGGTTTGGTTGGGTCTACACCACTTGGTGGCATATTGGTGTATGGTAATCCAGGTTTGGTTGGGTCTGCATCACTTGGTGGCATATTGATGTATGGTAATCCAGGTTTGGTTGTGTGTACACCACTTGGTGGCATATTGTTGTATGGTAATCCAGGTTTGGTTGGGTCTACATCACTTGGTGGCATATTGGTGTATGGTAATCCAGGTGTGGTTGGGTCTACATCACTTGGTGGCATATTGGTGTATGGTAATCCAGGTTTGGTTGGGTCTACATCACTTGGTGGCATATTGTTGTATGGTAATCCAGGTTTGGTTGTGTCTACACCACATGGTGGCATATTGGTGTATGATAATCCAGGTTTGGTTGTGTGTACATCACTTGGTGGCATATTGGTGTATGGTAATCCAGGTTTGGTTGTGTCTACACCACTTGGTGGCATATTGTTGTATGGTAATCCAGGCTTGGTGGTTGGGTCTACATCACTTGGTGGCATATTTGTGTATGGTAATCCAAGTTTGGTTGTGTTTACATCACTTGGAGGCATATTGGTGTATGGTAATCCAGGTTTGGTTGTGTGTACATCACTTGGTAGCATATTGTTGTATGATAATCCAGGTTTGGTTGGGTCTACATCACTTGGTGGCATATTGGTGTATGGTAATCCAGGTTTGGTTGTGTGTACATCACTAGGTGGAATATTGGTGTATGGTAATCCAGGTTTGGTTGTGTGTACATCACTTGGTAGCATATTGTTGTATGGTAATCCAGGTTTGGTTGGGTGTACATCAATTGGTGGCATATTGGTATATGGTAATCCAGGTTTAGTTGGGTCTACACCACTTGGTGGCATATTGGTGTATGGTAATCCAGGTTTGGTTGTGTCTACACCACTTGGTGACATATTGGTGTATTTTAATCCAGGTTTGGTTGGGGCTACATCACTTGGTGGCATATTGGTGTATGGTAATCCAGGTTTGGTTGGATCTACATCACTTGGTGGCATATTGGTGTATGGTAATCCAGGTTTGGTTATGTCTACACCACTTGGTGACATATTGGTGTATGGTAATCTAGGTTTGGTTGGGTCTACATCACTTGGTGACATATTGGTGTATGGTAATCTAGGTTTGGTTGTGTCTACACCACTTGGTGACATATTGGTGTATGGTAATCCAGGTTTGGTTGGATCTACATCACTTGGTTTCATATTTGTGTATGGTAATCCAGGTTTGGTTGGGTCTACATCACTTGGTGGCATATTGGTGTATGGTAATCCAGGTTTGGTTGTGTGTACATACATTGTTGGTATATTGGTGTATGGTAATCCAGGTTTGGTTGTGTCTACATCACTTGGTGGCATATTGGTGTATGGTAATCCAGGTTTGTTTGGGTCTACACCACTTGGTGGCATATTGGTGTATGGTAATCCAGGTTTTGTTGGGTCTACATCACTTGGTGGCATATTGGTGTATGGTAATCCAGGTTTGGTTGTGTCTACACCACTTGGTTTCATATTGTTGTATGGTAATCCAGGTTTGGTTGGGTCTACATCACTTGGTGGCATATTGGTGTATGGTAATCCAGGTGTGGTTGGGTCTACATCACTTGGTAGCATATTGGTGTATGGTAATCCAGGTTTGGTTGGGTCTACACCACTTGGTGGCATATTGGTGTATGGTAATCCAGGTTGGTTGGGTCTGCATCACTTGGTGGCATATTGATGTATGGTAATCCATGTTTGGTTGTGTGTACACCACTTGGTGGCATATTGTTGTATGGTAATCCAGGTTTGGTTGGGTCTACATCACTTGGTGGCATATTGGTGTATGGTAATCCAGGTGTGGTTGGGTCTACATCACTTGGTGGCATATTGGTGTATGGTAATCCAGGTGTGGTTGGGTCTACATCACTTGGTGGCATATTGGTGTATGGTAATCCAGGTTTGGTTGGGTCTACATCACTTGGTGGCATATTGGTGTATGGTAATCCAGGTTTGGTTGTGTCTACACCACTTGGTGACATATTGGTGTATTTTAATCCAGGTTTGGTTGGGGCTACATCACTTGGTGGCATATTGGTGTATGGTAATCCAGGTTTGGTTAGATCTACATCACTTGGTGGCATATTGGTGTATGGTAATCCAGGTTTGGTTATGTCTACACCACTTGGTGACATATTGGTGTATGGTAATCTAGGTTTGGTTGGGTCTACATCACTTGGTGACATATTGGTGTATGGTAATCTAGGTTTGGTTGTGTCTACACCACTTGGTGACATATTGGTGTATGGTAATCCAGGTTTGGTTGGATCTACATCACTTGGTGGCATATTGGTGTATGGTAATCCAGGTTTGGTTGGGTCTACATCACTTGGTGGCATATTGGTGTATGGTAATCCAGGTTTGGTTGTGTGTACATACATTGTTGGCATATTGGTGTATGGTAATCCAGGTTTGGTTGTGTCTACATCACTTGCTGGCATATTGGTGTATGGTAATCCAGGTTTGTTTGGGTCTACACCACTTGGTGGCATATTGGTGTATGGTAATCCAGGTTTTGTTGGGTCTACATCACTTGGTGGCATATTGGTGTATGGTAATCCAGGTTTGGTTGTGTGTGCACCACTTGGTGGCATATTGTTGTATGGTAATCCAGGTTTGGTTGGGTCTACATCACTTGGTGGCATATTGGTATATGGTAATCCAGGTGTGGTTGGATCTACATCACTTGGTAGCATATTGGTGTATGGTAATCCAGGTTTCGTTGGGTCTACACCACTTGGTGGCATATTGGTGTTTGGTAATCCAGGTATGGTTGGGTCTACATCACTTGGTGGCATATTGATGTATGGTAATCCAGGTTTGGTTGTGTGTACACCACTTTGTGGCATATTGTTGTATGGTAATCCAGGTTTGGTTGGGTCTACATCACTTGGTGGCATATTGGTGTATGGTAATCCAGGTGTGGTTGGGTCTACATCACTTGGTGGTATATTGGTGTATGGTAATCCAGGTTTGGTTGGGTCTACATCACTTGGTGGCATATTGTTGTATGGTAATCCAGGTTTGATGGTTGGGTCTACACCACTTTGTGGCATATTGGTGTATGGTAATCCAGGTTTGGTTGTGTGTACATCACTTGGTGGCATATTGGTGTATGATAATCCAGGTTTGGTTGTGTCTACACCACTTGGTGGCATATTGGTCTATGGTTATCCAGGTTTGGTTGTGTGTACATCACTTGGTGACATATTGGTGTATGGTAATCCAGGTTTGGTTGGGTCTACATCACTTGGTGGCATATTGGTGTATGGTAATCCAGGTTTGGTTGTGTCTACACCACTTGGTGACATATTGGTGTATGGTAATCCAGGTGTGGTTGGGTCTACATCACTTGGTGGCATATTGTTGTATAGTAATCCAGGTTTGGTGGTTGGGTCTACATCACTTGGTGGCATATTGGTGTATGGTAATCCAGGTGTCGTTGGGTCTACATCACTTGGTAGCATATTGTTGTATGGTAATCCAGGTTTGGTTGAGTCTACACCACTTGGTGGCATATTGTTGTATGGTAATCCAGGTTTAGTGGTTGGGTCTACATCACTTGGTGGCATATTGGTGTATGGTAATCCAGGTTTGGTTGTGTTTACATCACTTGGTGGCATATTGGTGTATGGTAATCCAGGTTTGCTTGTGTGTACATCACTTGGTAGCATATTGTTGTATGGTAATCCAGGTTTGGTTGGGTCTACATCACATAGTGGCATATTAGTGTTTGGTAATCCTGGTTTGGTTGTGTGTACATCACTAGGTGGCATATTGGTGTATGGTAATCCAGGTTTGGTTGTGTGTACATCACTTGGTAGCATATTGTTGTATGGTAATCCAGGTTTGGTTGGATCTACATCACTTGGTGGCATATTGGTGTATGGTAATCCAGGTTTGGTTATGTCTTCACCACTTGGTGACATATTGGTGTATGGTAATCTAGGTTTGGTTGGGTCTACATCACTTGGTGACATATTGGTGTATGGTAATCTAGGTTTGGTTGTGTCTACACCACTTGGTGACATATTGGTGTATGGTAATCCAGGTTTGGTTGGATCTACATCACTTGGTGGCATATTGGTGTATGGTAATCCAGGTTTGGTTGGGTCTACATCACTTGGTGGCATATTGGTGTATGGTAATCCAGGTTTGGTTGTGTGTACATACATTGTTGGCATATTGGTGTATGGTAATCCAGGTTTGGTTGTGTCTACATCACTTGGTGGCATATTGGTGTATGGTAATCCAGGTTTGTTTGGGTCTACACCACTTGGTGGCATATTGGTGTATGGTAATCCAGGTTTTGTTGGGTCTACATCACTTGGTGGTATATTGGTGTATGGTAATCCAGGTTTGGTTGTGTGTGCACCACTTGGTGGCATATTGTTGTATGGTAATCCAGGTTCTGTTAGGTCTACATCACTTGGTGGCATATTGGTGTATGGTAATCCAGGTGTGGTTGGGTCTACATCACTTGGTAGCATATTGGTGTATGGTAATCCAGGTTTGGTTGGGTCTACACCACTTGGTGGCATATTGGTGTATGGTAATCCAGGTTTGGTTGGGTCTACATCACTTCGTGGCATATTAATGTATGGTAATCCAGGTTTGGTTGTGTGTACACCACTTGGTGGCATATTGTTGTATGGTAATCCATATTTGGTTGTGTCTACACCACTTGGTGGCATATTTGTGTATGGTAATCCAGGTTTGGTTGTGTGTACATCACTTGGTGGCATATTGGTGTATGGTAATCCAGGTTTGGTTGTGTCTACACCACTTGGTGGCATATTGGTGTATGGTAATCCAGGTTTGGTTGTGTCTACATCACTTGGTGACATATTGGTGTATGGTAATCCAGGTTTGGTTGGGTCTACATCACTTGGTGGCATATTGGTGTATGGTAATCCAGGTTTGGTTGTGTCTACACCACTTGGTGACATATTTGTGTATGGTAATCCAGGTGTGGTGGGGTCTACATCACTTGGTGGCATATTGTTGTATAGTAATCCAGGTTTGGTGGTTGGGTGTACATCACTTGGTGGCATATTGGTGTATGGTAATCCAGGTGTGGTTGGGTCTACATCACTTGGTAGCATATTGTTGTATGGTAATCCAGGTTTGGTTGAGTCTACATCACTTGGTGGCATATTGTTGTATGGTAATCCAGGTTTGGTGGTTGGGTCTACATCACTTGGTGGCATATTGGTGTATGGTAATCCAGGTTTGGTTGTGTTTACATCACTTGGTGGCATATTGGTGTATGGTAATCCAGGTTTGGTTGTGTGTACATTACTTGGTAGCATATTGTTGTATGGTAATCCAGGTTTGGTTGGGTCTACATCACTTGGTGGCATATTGGTGTATGGTAATCCAGGTTTGGTTGTGTGTACATCCCTTGGTGGCATATTGGTGTATGGTAATTCAGGTTTGGTTGGGTCTACATCACTTGGTGGCATATTGGTGTATGGTAATCCAAGTTTGGTTGGATCTACATCACTTGGTGGCATATTGGTGTATGGCAATCCAGGTTTGGTTGTGTGTACATCACTTGGTGGCATATTGGTGTATGGTAATCCATTTGTGGTTGATTCTACATCACTTGGTGGCATATTGTTGTATGGTAATCCAGGGTTGGTTGGGTCTACATCACTTGGTGGCATATTGTTGTATGGTAATCCAGGTTTGGTTGTGTCTACATCACTTGGTGACATATTGGTGTATGGTAATCCAGGTGTGGTTGTGTCTACATCACTTGGTGACATATTGGTGTACGGTAATCCCGGTTTGGTTGTGTCTACATCACTTGGTGACATATTGGTGTATGGTAATCCAGGTTTGGTTGGGTCTACATTACTTGGTGACATATTGGTGTATGGTAATCCAGGTTTGGTGGTTGTGTCTACATCACTTGGTGAGATATTGGTGTGTAGTAATCTAGGTTTGGTTGTGTCTACATCACTTGGTGACATATTGGTGTATGGTAATCCAGGTTTGGTTGTGTGTACATCACTTGGTGACATATTGGTGTATGGTAATTCATGTTTGTTTGGGTCTGCATCACTTGGTGGCATATTGGTGTATGGTAATCCAGGTTTGGTTGTGTGTACATCACTTGGTAGCATATTGGTGTGTGGTAATCCAGATGTGGTTGGGTCTACATCACTTGGTAGCATATTGTTGTATGGTAATCCAGGTTGGGTTGTTGAGTCTACACCACTTGGTGGCATATTGTTGTATGGTAATCCAGGTTTGGTTGGGTCTACATCACATGGTGGCATATTGTTGTATGGTAATCCAGGTTTGGTTGTGTCTACATCACTTGGTGACATATTGGTGTATGGTAATCCAGGTTTGGTTGTGTCTACATCACTTGGTGGTATATTGGTCTATGGTAATCCAGGTTTGGTTGGGTGTACACCACTTCGTGGCATATTGGTGTATGGTAATCCAGGTTTGGTTGTGTCTACATCACTTGTTGGCATATTGGTGTATGGCAATCCAGGTTTGGTTGTGTGTACATCACTTGGTGGCATATTGGTGTATGGTAATCCATTTTTGGTTGATTCTACATCACTTGGTGGCATATTGTTGTATGGTAATCCAGGGTTGGTTGGGTCTACATCACTTGGTGACATATTGTTGTATGGTAATCCAGGTTTGGTTGTGTCTACATCACTTGGTGACATATTGGTGTACGGTAATCCCGGTTTGGTTGTGTCTACATCACTTGGTGACATATTGGTGTATGGTAATCCAGGTTTGGTTGGGTCTACATCACTTGGTGGCATATTGTTGTATGGTAATCCAGGGGTGGTTGGATCAACATCACTTGGTTGCATATTGGTGTATGGTAATCCTGGTTTGGTTGTGTCTACACCACTTGGTGACATATTGGTGTATGGTAATCCAGGTTTGGTTGGATCTACATCACTTGGTGACATATTGGTGTATGGTAATCCAGGTTTGGTGGTTGTGTCTACATCACTTGGTGAGATATTGGTGTGTAGTAATCTAGGTTTGGTTGTGTCTACATCACTTGGTGACATATTGGTGTATGGTAATCCAGGTTTGGTTGTGTGTACATCACTTGGTGACATATTGGTGTATGGTAATTCATGTTTGGTTGGGTCTACATCACTTGGTGGCATATTGGTGTATGGTAATCCAGGTTTGGTTGTGTGTACATCACTTGGTAGCATATTGGTTTGTGGTAATCCAGATGTGGTTGGGTCTACATCACTTGGTAGCATATTGTTGTATGGTAATCCAGGTTGGGTTGTTGAGTCTACACCACTTGGTGGCATATTGTTGTATGGTAATCCAGGTTTGGTTGGGTCTACATCACATGGTGGCATATTGTTGTATGGTAATCCAGGTTTGGTTGTGTCTACATCAGTTGGTGACATATTGGTGTATGGTAATCCAGGTTTGGTTGTGTCTACATCACTTGGTGGTATATTGGTCTATGGTAATCCAGGTTTGGTTGGGTGTACACCACTTCGTGGCATATTGGTGTATGGTAATCCAGGTTTGGTTGTGTCTACATCACTTGTTGGCATATTGGTGTATGGTAATCCAGATTTGGTCGGGGCCGTTTGGGATCACGTGTATAGAGTACAAGAACAGACATATCGTCACGGATTGGAGATAATGGTACTTCAGGGAGTGACCAGATGATCTGGTTGACAATCAGGACTCCGAGAAAAGGCGTGAAGGACACATACTCATACTGCTATGGGACCAAATAGTATTGGGACTCTATGCTGACTGTTGAAGATGAAGACGAAGCACGAAAGGGAACATCCTGAGTGCTGTCATGTCGGTTCTTGTCTCAACTCTCAGGATTTGTAAACGTGATGGTCCTAACACTTTACGTACCCACAGGTGGATCCTGCTTCACAACGTGTTGTTGTTGTTGTTATTATGATTGTTATTATTATTGTTATTGTGTAATTTAAAGTCACAACAGCTCACTGGCAAGCCGCTTACTTCCGGTTCAGTCGTCATGTATTCTAAGACTTTTCAAAGCGAGGATTGTTTTAATTGACTTGAACTACCAAGTCAACCTATCCAATCATGGACACAAGGAAACTTTCAGAGAAACAACGGCGGCCTATGTGATACTGGGCACATCATTCGTCTAGTGATAGCTGGTCTAAACATATAGAGTTGGCATCACAAACTCTGTCACGGAGAAGAGAGTAGAAACAAAAATGTATAAAATGGTAGGAACCCGGGCAGGGCTGCAAGGGACAGCTACAGATAGGAGGGGCTTGGAGTGGGTTCATTGAAGGTCATTGTTCCATTAGAGATTAGAGGGCAAAAGAGCTGACACAATAACCAAGATCACAGCATTCGGAACTTTCCCCAGCGCGCCCCTCCTCATCTTGAACAATTAAAAGAGGGTAAAGAATAGCCATATATTTGGGAGGAGCAAACATGGACAATGGTTAAACTATGTGAGGACAAAATTAAAGCTTTCGAAATGTTATTTATGTAACAAAATTTAGAAGAGCTCGAGAACACAAGTAAACAAACTATGACAAAATTTAGGATTGACAAAAACATTCTTGCTCACACAAATCAGTGTCACACAATTACGGACCGCGGGCTGTATAAAGGTTCAGAACTCCATTTAAACAATGTGCCGAAGGGAAGGATGGAGTGGACAAATAGAAGAAGAAGGCAATGTTACCTGTGGGTAGATCACTTCAAGAGATGGGAAGATGCAAGAGAGGAAATGTTGCCAACTCACGTCCCCCGACCTTCAGTGCAGGTATGGTACATGATGATGATGATGACAACATTTATATAGATCTATTTTCGTAGTATAAGTGTCAACAATCTGATACAGCAAACGTTCAGATAGGGCATAGATGAATGGTTGTTCAAATTCGGAAAATCTGGACTATTAAACTTATATGTTACAGAATAGTTCCTAGAATATCGTGGACCAGGCAGAAGGCATATTGCAATTCTGCCAGATCTGAACACTGAAATAAACGTTCCAGGAACAGTATCGTGTGTCGGACATTGAAATACTTTGGCCATATTAGACGTGGCGTACATGGCTCATGAAACAGTGATTTGTGGAGTTCAATGCCCCGACCTGACGAGTCTGGGATTCGATATCAGCAGGTGGGGGTTTGGAAGCACACGACCTTGAATTGACTTGCATGGTACGAGTCGACGACCAGGTAGAAAGCAATTGCAAACTACTGAACTAAAGTTGCCTTGTAAATCACCACCAGCCAGAAGATGCTAGGATGTTTGTTAGTAGTCGAATTAACCGCAGTATTTGTAGTAGTTATATGTTTGTAGTAGTAGTAGTAGTAGTAGTAGTAGTAGTAGTAGTAGTAGTAGTAGTAGTAGTAATAGTAGTAGTAGTAGTAGTAGTTGTAGTAGTAGTAGTAGTAGTAGTAGTAGTAGTAGTAGTAGTAGTAGTAGTAGTAGTAGTAGCAGTAGTAGTAGTAGTAGTAGTAGTGGTAGTGGTAGTAGTAGTAGTAGTAATAGTATTTGTATAGTAATATATTTGTAGTAGTAGTAGCAGCAGCAGATGCAGCAGCAGTAATGGTAGTAGAAGTAGTAGTAGTAGTAGTAGTAGTAGTAGTAGTAGTAGTAGTAGTAGTAGTAGTAGTAGTAGTAGTAGTAGTAGTAGTAGAAGTAGTAGTAGTAGTAGTAGTAGTAGTAGTAGTAGTAGTAGTAGTAGTAGTAGTAGTAGTAGTAGTAGTAGTAGTAGTAGTAGTAGTAGTAGTAGTAGTAGTAGTAGTAGTAGTAGTATATCAACAGAAGCTGTAGTAATAGAAGTAGTCGTAGTTGTTGTTGCCGATGTTGTAGCTGTAGTTTGTATTCATGGTCTTAGTGTTCGCCTGCGTTCTTATTATTGTTATAGTAGTGGTAGTATCACTGAGAGTGGTAGGTGAACTATTATTCCCAGTGGTAGCAGCAGTTGAACAGTTCGTAGCATGACTGGTAATTGCTGGCGCATTCGTACTAGCGGCAGAGTGTACGAACAAAATCAGGGTAATCATCGGCTAATCTCTCTCAGACAGGGTGGACAGCGAAAATTAGTAGCCTGCCGATGACCAACAGACTACACAAGTCAGCCTCCCCTCCTCGCGGGGTAGACTGGGAAACCATGACAGCGAGGTCAAGAAAGCGAATGAAGCATTATCGGACAACACGAAATAATCTACACACCAACTGGAGCAAGAAGAAGAGGCCAATCATATAAAAGGTCGACAGAGGGAATAACAGAGTCTATGGGGATCTCATATATGAAACCCATAAGCGGGAATTTTCCCTTCTGTTTATTCTTTACATTGACACCGCAGGGGACAAGAGGAACCAGATGAAATGAGATCAGCATCGTGCAATTATAACGGCATATGTCCAAGAATCGCAGACAGTGAAGTCACAGAGATATGGGCTATCCAGGAATGTCAGACAGCCATCTCTGAAATCAATCTTCCAGCCCATCCAGGGTTGAGTACTCGTGGTCGTTCATCTGATCCAGGTCCACATACTCCACCTCGGCCTCTAGAAGTTGCTCCAGCTCTTGACACAGCTGTACGAAGGTGGGTCGCGAATTGGGGTCGTCTTTCCAGCAGCTGTTGACAATGTTGTTCCTGCACCCATGAAGAAAAAAAAAACAATATTGAAATTGCTTTAATTATTACAACTTCGTAAAAAATGTTGTTATCTTAAATCCCATTACGGGTGTCTGATATTTATTTCGGCATAGCGTCATCAATTGTGTTATGACTACAACCCGCAGGGAAACGGAAGAGTTTTAAGGTAATAATGGAACAGCTTTGGCTTGTGTCGATAAACTGCACCTATTTTCGGTTACTAGGTGATTCTTTGAGCTTAATCCGAAATGCTGAGAGATTTTTCGCAGGCAGGCAGTGAATTCAATCACCACAGAGGTTCACAATTCGCAGGTAGGGTCAGCTTCGAACTTACGCATCTGAGCGCTGTGGGCAACGAAAGATAAGATATATTGGTTGACAATACCACTGTATCAGAGCAGCGGTATCAACCCCTACAACGGTCAACTGGACCAAATTGTTGACTTTTTGTCCTTTTTTGGGTAGGTACATTTCAAGTACCTCAGAAGTCGGAGGGGATTCGCCTGATGGCGAAGGACACAAGTAATAGGGATAGCTAATCCACACAAAAAATCAGTTCAGTGCGTTTCTCTGTAGTGATAACTACTAGAAGTACTTGTACATGTGTGGAATACACTTGAGCTCAAAGCGAACGAAGACACAAAAATTGCAGCCACTACACTGAATCTATGTTATAAACGCTCCTACAGAATCTTGTAGAAACAACGGTTTTCCATTGTATAAATAAACATGAATTTATCTAATGCGTACGCTTGGATTGAAGAGCTGTGTGACGAAACACGGGCAGTACATCAAGCACCAGAAGTGCCGTCAGTGAGCACACAACTGGCACAGATAACACATGATTCTGTGTGTGTGTTCTTATAAAGTGGATAAGGGCACTTGTGACCTACTGGAGTTAACGTCTGCGAGGGTTGTGGGTTCGAGTGAGAACTCGGTTTTCGGTTCAAACGTTCAATATTTTGGGAGACCCAAGTGGTCGTTGCTAGAGATACTAAGTTCGTGCTCTGTGAAATGCTCCCCAATGGGCGCTGTGCGAAAAGGAAACCGAGTCATATGGGATAGAACCCTCTTGCCTTGAGCCTATTTCTCCTTTAACTTATGGACATCCCCTGAGTACAACACTGATAACCCACACCCCGCAGAGACTAAGAATGATAAACATTGTAGGCAACAGTTGCATGTTCTTTTTGTGTTATACAAGAGTTTAATATATGCCAAAGACAAGAGAGTCATTAAACATTGACACATTCAGTTTCGAAAAGAGGTTTCTACTGCTTATAATTACAGCAAGGCTGTTATATATGTCTTCATTCAGACGTTAACATCATTCAACGAGTCTTACTTTAATTTTCAATGACATATGTTTGCAGAGAACAATGTATTTCATGTTTTTAAATTCTTGTGGAAATAAGTATGTATTAATATTTTTTTTAAATTTGTAATATGATCTTTGTCATTTCGATTCCATTCTCCATTTCCGTGTCTCGTGTGTAAACTTCTGCCATTGTTTTGTTCTTGTTCTTGTTGTTGTTGTCTTCAGTGTATGCCGATATGTGTGGTGGGGAGGGGTTATTGAAGTTCCAGCGCCTGCGACTAGAGCCTTTTCTCCAGATACGGTTTTATCAAGTCTCACCGCATATATTTAGGGGAAACTCCGTGGCGACGTGGTCATCTCGCTTGTCTTTTGATTCGAAGGTTGTGGGTTCGATTCCGGGCTGCCACGTTGAGTTCAAGGGTTCATTTTTTCTCGGAGACTACCTGGGGGTCTTCGTTGGAGCTACGGAGTTCGTGTTTTGTGCGACGCTGTCAGCAGCCCGTCCTGGGGTAAGAGACCGAGTTATATGGGGTAAATCCCGCGGCAGTAAAGCATATAGTGTTCCCTTGTAAGTCGTTTTTAAACACATATATTTAACCGCAGTAACATAACGGCTAGAAGGCTTGCCTGCCGCTCGGATCAAGCGTTCGAATCCCCATCAAAACGAATTGTTACAATTGACCCGGGAGCCCAGATGGAGCATTTCTAAACTGGACACCATGAGATATCCCTGGAAGGGTCGGCCGTGGGAGTGATCCTCACCCCAACACCCAGCCTGGGTCAGTGGGTGCTTTATAACATGGAGTTAGCACCACATGCCCAGTAGTCTACTTATTATCTCTTGCTTGCTTGTGTTCGCTGGCTGTGATCTCCAGCGTGAAGTCCTGTATGTCAGATGAAGACATCCTGTTGTCCAACATCAGTGTGATGTCATACCGGACTGAGGTTTGCGTGAGTATCCGTTGTCCCATGTCTGGCTTATTGGTGTGCAGACTGGTGGTTCCTCGCCGTGCAGTCAGATATTCTCCGATTTCGGAAGAATCAGCGATCCTACTACGTTAGCCAGGACCCAGAAAGGACCTGTTGCCCAGGACGCACGACTAGGATGTGGTAGTAGGTCTTGGTTAGTATAGAACCTGGACCAGGTGCCTTGGAAACACCTGTGTGTCCCGTTCTTTACTTAATATCCTTTATTACTACATATAAACGTATTCACAGGATGTTAGTGTGATGGTTTTCCCTTGACTGTCACACCTTTGTTAGAAATATGTCATGTGATTGTCATGATCTTGTCTACATCAATGTCTACAACATGACAAGTCTACGTACACAATGGCCGAGGAATGAGGCGGACACACAAGTAGCTCCTTGGCCCTGATCTTCTCCAGAACTGTGTTCACATTCAGGACTGGGTACGGAAGGGAACCTGCAAAACGTAATAACAAGAAGATGACAGGAACGTCATAACTGGATTTCGGCATGGCCGAATAGATAACACCGCTGGAAGTTAAACTTCCGATGCGCTGATGCTGACGTAGCGGGTTCAACCCCTGCATAGGTTATTTGAACTAAAATATTGACTTCTCGTTCTTGAATTGGGAACATACATTAGAAGTGCCCGAGAAGTCGGAGTGGGTTCGCCTGATGACGAGAGACACTGGTAGTAGGTTATGAATACAATTCATAATTAAGAATGCAATTCGTAATCCTGCGTACCACGTTCGATACACAACTGCGGGATAATTGGAAGCAGACTGCCTTGTGTTTGTTTTCATACAAAGGTATGAGTGCTGGTCGATCAGAAAACGATGGCCAACTACTGAACGTTAATCTGTCAAGTAATCACAAACAGCCAACAACAAAAAAATAAATTTTGGGGTATACTGCGAAGTCCTGTAAAGGATACGCAACTAACTCCAATCTACACGTTGTAGCACGAATACGGAGTACGCTGGCCTGAGTAAAAAAAAAAAACCTGAACTCGAACAACAAAATAGTCACTGAAGGCTTTGGAAATATCGCAATATAAAGAAGTCCGTTAGATCTATGACAACAACATTGCAGCAATACTACAGTCTTTGATCTAGACAGCGAGAAATAAATTTATGAGTTTTGGTTGACACTCAAAGAAGAGAAAGTGAAGAATGTATCATGCAGACAACACACTAGACAAACCAGTGAATGTTGTTAATACTTAGTTAGCTGGATAGTTCATTTGTTGGTTGGCTGGTCGGTTGGTTATTTGGCTTGTTGGTTGGCTAGTTGGCTAGTTGGTTGGTTGGTTGGCTGGTCGGTTGGTTAGTTGGCTTGTTGGTTGGCTAGTTGGCTAGTTAGTTGGTTGGTTGGCTAGTTGTTTGTTTGTTGGCTGGTTAGTTGGTGAAATTGTTGGATTGCTAATAGGTTGGTCATTTTATTAGTGGGCTGGCTGGTTAGTTGGCTGATTGGTTTGATAGCCAGCTAATTGGTTGGTTTGTTGGCTGGTACGTTGGCTAATTAGCTAACTGTAAGATTTATTGGCTGGTTACTTGGCTGATTGGTTAGTTAGTTGACTGGGTGGTTGGTTATTTGATTAGTTGACTGGTTATTTGGTGTGTTGGTTAGTTTGTTGTTTAGTTGACTGGTTGATTGGTTTGTTGGTTGATTTGTTGGCTGACTGGCTGCTTGACTGGTTCGTTAGTTTTTCTGGATAGTTGGTTGGTTGACTAGTATTTTTGATAATTGGCTGATTCGTTAATTAGTTGGTTGGGTAGTTGGTTGGTTAGTTAAATTGGTTAGTTGGTTGGTTAGTTAATTGATTGGTTGGTTAGTTAGTTTGGGCAGTTGGTTGGTTAGTTGGTTAGGAGGCTAGCTGATTGACTGGTTAGTTAGTTGGTTAGTTAGTTGGTTTGTTGGTTGGTTAGTTAGTTAAATGGTTTATAGTGTAGCCCAGAAAGACTTGTTTGAACGTTGAAGTCCTTAGCCATGTAAAGTACATTGTGTGGAGTCTTTACTCACACCCTGTACCCACCCATCTCCTCCACATTGTGTGGAGTCCTCACTCACACCCTGTACCCACCCATCTCCACCACATTGTGTGGAGTCCTCACTCACACCCTGTACCCACCCATCTCCTCCACATTGTGTGGAGTCCTCACTCACACCCTGTACCCACCCATCTCCACCACATTGTGTGGAGTCCTAATTCACACCCTGTACCCACCCATCTCCTCCACATTGTGTGGAGTCCTCATTCACACCCTGTACCCACCCATCTCCACCACATTGTGTGGAGTCTTTACTCAACCCTGTACCCACCCATCTCCACCAGATTGTGTGGAGTCTTTACTCAACCCTGTACCCACCCATCTCCACCAGATTGTATGGAGTCTTCACTCACACCCTGTACCCACGCATCTCCACCAGATATTGTGGAGTCTTCACTCACACCCTGTACCCACCCATCTCCACCAGATTGTGTGGAGTCTTCACTCACACCCTGTACCCACGCATCTCCACCAGATATTGTGGAGTCTTCACTCACACCCTGTACCCACCCATCTCCACCAGATATTGTGGAGTCTTCACTCACACCCTGTACCCACCCATCTCCACCAGATTGTATGGAGTCTTCACTCACACCCTGTACCCACCCATCTCCACCAGATATTGTGGAGTCTTCACTCACACCCTGTACCCACCCATCTCCACCAGATATTGTGGAGTCTTCACTCACACCCTGTACCCACCCATCTCCACCAGATATTGTGGAGTCTTCACTCACACCCTGTACCCACCCATCTCCACCAGATTGTATGGAGTCTTCACTCACACCCTGTACCCACCCATCTCCACCAGATTGTGTGGAGTCTTCACTCACACCCTGTACCCACCCATCTCCACCAGATTGTATGGAGTCTTCACTCACACCCTGTACCCACCCATCTCCACCAGATTGTGTGGAGTCTTCACTCACACCCTGTACCCACCCATCTCCACCAGATTGTATGGAGTCTTCACTCACACTCTGTACCCACCCATCTCCACCAGATTGTATGGAGTCTTCACTCACACCCTGTACCCACCCATCTCCACCAGATATTGTGGAGTCTTCACTCACACCCTGTACCCACCCATCTCCACCAGATTGTGTGGAGTCTTCACTCACACCCTGTACCCACCCATCTCCACCAGATATTGTGGAGTCTTCACTCACACCCTGTACCCACCCATCTCAACCAGATATTGTGGAGTCTTCACTCACACCCTGTACCCACCCATCTCCACCAGATTGTATGGAGTCTTCACTCACACCCTGTACCCACCCATCTCCACCAGATTGTGTGGAGTCTTCACTCACAGCCTGTACCCACCCATCTCCACCAGATTGTGTGGAGTCTTCACTCACACCCTGTACCCACCCATCTCCACCAGATTGTGTGGAGTCCTCACTCATACCCTGTACCCACCCATCTCCACCAGATTGTATGGAGTCTTCACTCACACCCTGTACCCACCCATCTCCACCAGATATTGTGGAGTCTTCACTCACACCCTGTACCCACCCATCTCCACCAGATTGTATGGAGTCTTCACTCACACCCTGTACCCACCCATCTCCACCAGATTGTGTGGAGTCTTCACTCACACCCTGTACCCACCCATCTCCACCAGATTGTGTGGAGTCTTCACTCACACCCTGTACCCACCCATCTCCACCAGATTGTGTGGAGTCTTCACTCACACCCTGTACCCACCCATCTCCACCAGATTGTGTGGAGTCTTCACTCACACCCTGTACCCACCCATCTCCACCAGATTGTGTGGAGTCTTCACTCACACCCTGTACCCACCCATCTCCACCAGATATTGTGGAGTCTTCACTCACACCCTGTACCCACCCATCTCCACCAGATTGTGTGGAGTCTTCACTCACACCCTGTACCCACCCATCTCCACCAGATATTGTGGAGTCTTCACTCACACCCTGTACCCACCCATCTCCACCAGATTGTATGGAGTCCTCACTCATACCCTGTACCCACCCATCTCCACCAGATATTGTGGAGTCCTCACTCACACCCTGTACCCACCCATCTCCACCAGATTGTGTGGAGTCTTCACTCACACCCTGTACCCACCCATCTCCACCAGATTGTGTGGAGTCTTCACTCACACCCTGTACCCACCCATCTCCACCAGATTGTATGGAGTCCTCACTCATACCCTGTACCCACCCATCTCCACCAGATTGTGTGGAGTCTTCTCTCACACCCTGTACCCACCCATCTCCACCAGATTGTGTGGAGTCTTCACTCACACCCTGTACCCACCCATCTCCACCAGATTGTGTGGAGTCTTCACTCACACCCTGTACCCACCCATCTCCACCAGATTGTGTGGAGTCTTCACTCACACCCTGTACCCACCCATCTCCACCAGATTGTGTGGAGTCTTCACTCACACCCTGTACCCACCCATCTCCACCAGATTGTATGGAGTCCTCACTCATACCCTGTACCCACCCATCTCCACCAGATATTGTGGAGTCCTCACTCACACCCTGTACCCACACATCTCCACCAGATTGTGTGGAGTCTTCACTCACACCCTGTACCCACCCATCTCCACCAGATTGTGTGGAGTCTTCACTCACACCCTGTACCCACCCATCTCCACCAGATTGTGTGGAGTCTTCACTCACACCCTGTACCCACCCATCTCCACCAGATTGTGTGGAGTCTTCACTCACACCCTGTACCCACCCATCTCCACCAGATTGTGTGGAGTCTTCACTCACACCCTGTACCCACCCATCTCCACCAGATATTGTGGAGTCTTCACTCACACCCTGTACCCACCCATCTCCACCAGATATTGTGGAGTCTTCACTCATACCCTGTACCCACCCATCTCCACCAGATATTGTGGAGTCCTCACTCACACCCTGTACCCACCCATCTCCACCAGATTGTGTGGAGTCTTCACCCACACCCTGTACCCACCCATCTCCACCAGATTGTGTGGAGTCTTCACTCACACCCTGTACCCACCCATCTCCACCAGATATTGTGGAGTCTTCACTCATACCCTGTACCCACCCATCTCCACCAGATATTGTGGAGTCTTCACTCACACCCTGTACCCACCCATCTCCACCAGATTGTGTGGAGTCTTCACTCACACCCTGTACCCACCCATCTCCACCAGATTGTGTGGAGTCTTCACTCACACCCTGTACCCACCCATCTCCACCAGATTGTATGGAGTCTTCACTCACACCCTGTACCCACCCATCTCCACCAGATATTGTGGAGTCTTCACTCACACCCTGTACCCACCCATCTCCACCAGATATTGTGGAGTCTTCACTCACACCCTGTACCCACCCATCTCCACCAGATTGTGTGGAGTCTTCACTCACACCCTGTACCCACCCATCTCCACCAGATATTGTGGAGTCTTCACTCACACCCTGTACCCACCCATCTCCACCAGATATTGTGGAGTCTTCACTCACACCCTGTACCCACCCATCTCCACCAGATATTGTGGAGTCTTCACTCACACCCTGTACCCACCCATCTCCACCAGATTGTATGGAGTCTTCACTCACACCCTGTACCCACCCATCTCCACCAGATTGTGTGGAGTCTTCACTCACACCCTGTACCCACCCATCTCCACCAGATTGTGTGGAGTCTTCACTCACACCCTGTACCCACCCATCTCCACCAGATTGTGTGGAGTCTTCACTCACACCCTGTACCCACCCATCTCCACCAGATTGTATGGAGTCTTCACTCACACCCTGTACCCACCCATCTCCACCAGATATTGTGGAGTCTTCACTCACACCCTGTACCCACCCATCTCCACCAGATATTGTGGAGTCTTCACTCACACCCTGTACCCACCCATCTCCACCAGATTGTGTGGAGTCTTCACTCACACCCTGTACCCACCCATCTCCACCAGATTGTATGGAGTCTTCACTCACACCCTGTACCCACCCATCTCCACCAGATATTGTGGAGTCTTCACTCACACCCTGTACCCACCCATCTCCACCAGATATTGTGGAGTCTTCACTCACACCCTGTACCCACCCATCTCCACCAGATTGTATGGAGTCTTCACTCACACCCTGTACCCACCCATCTCCACCAGATTGTGTGGAGTCTTCACTCACACCCTGTACCCACCCATCTCCACCAGATTGTGTGGAGTCTTCACTCACACCCTGTACCCACCCATCTCCACCAGATATTGTGGAGTCTTCACACACACCCTGTACCCGACTCCCATCTCCACCACATTGTGTGGAGTCTTCACTCACACCCTGTACCCGACTCCCATCTCCACCAGATTGTGTGGAGTCTTCACTCACACCCTGTACCCACCCATCTCCACCAGATTGTGTGGAGTCTCTACATGTCACCTATAGTCAACACTACTGTATGGCGCGGAAGTCTAGACATTGAAGCAACTAGAAAGTCGAGTAGAGGCTCTAGAGATGTGGATATACAGAAGAATATGTCTTATTTCATGGGGGGAAAACCTGTCAAATACAGAGGTTATAGAAAAACTGGGAATGAAAAGAGAGTTAACGAAAGAAATAGAAAAGAGGCAAGTGAAATATTTCGGCCACGTTAAAAGACATGACACTCTTATAAATACATACAGAAGAGCATGGTTGCGGGAAATCGAGCAAGAGGCAGACAACGATACAAGTGGGAGGAAAACATAAAGAGATGGACGAACATCAATCAAACAGAATATACAGTCAGGTCGAGAGACAGACAGTTTTGGAGATCCATTGCAGCCAACCTTTTTTGTGAAGGCGGCACCTAATTAATGATTACCGTCAATAACACATACATAAATTACGCATTAATTTATGTTTGTCGAGACTCCTGTCTTTTCCACTTTTCATATTGGGCAGTGGGGAGCGTTTTGTGTGATATTCACTGGCACAGGAACGGAGCATAATGGGGACGACCCGTTGCTGTGAAGTTGGAACTGCGACTAACTAACTAACTATCTTCAACTTCTTCGGGGTCCCTTGCATCTATTCGTCGTAAAACTTAACGAAGACGCAGGCTAGTTTCTCGGGCACAGTTGCTTTGGCCTTTTACAGGCCGGACAAAAATTGTATTAGTTCATCAAGACATTACTATACATGACGCTAACTAGGACAAAAACATTTTATGTAATATTGATGCGATACAAAAAATGGGTAATAAATTCTCATGCATGTAAAACAAAGCCAACAATTTTAGACAATCTGTAAAGATAACTTAAAATATTATCTCATTTTTAATGCTGCTAAGAATTGTCATAAAATTATATAAAACGTTTATAAATTATAAATGTTTAAAAATGTTAATACAAATTTTACAATTATTAATCACAAAAATACATTTACGCTGATCTTAGTAAAGTCCCTTGAAATAACTAATTATGTTGTTATATCCCTTCCACAATTTTAATTACATGTTTTCCTTTAAATTCGTTGTTTATTTTTTTTTTTTTTTTTGTGTAAAGAAAAGTTTTCTTTCATCGATATTTTTTGTCTTAATAAGGGCTCGCTGATTCCCCAAGGGTCATAGCTCACCATCAGGTTCCACGTTCCTGTGTGTATTTCGAATGACCGCCTCTGCTGGTGGCCCTGACAAGATCAGGTGCAGATACTACAATTTGCTCTTAGAAAAATGGCCTAGAAGGGATTGCATTCATAAACTGAAGTAAACAAGTTATAGATGTCCCATTTAAACATTAAGTGATTTTTGTCAGAACCCACCATCACACGCTTCTATTACTCTAGTGTGAGTTATTCCTCTTGTAACATTGAATTAATACATCTGTATTTGATTGTCTCCTGTTAATAAATTACATTTTCGTCCACTAAAATACATTGACAAGAATATTTCGTTAGACTGTTTAGTTAGGCGATACCGGAACAGGTAACAAGTGTCTCCTATTTTAAACATGCAATAATAGATGATGGCAGAAGTGAAACAGAAATCAAAATGAGAATAGGAATGTTCAAAAATGCTTTCAGCAGCATGAAATCAGTTTTAATATCCAAAACAGGGGTGGGAAAACATTTTGTGCGTAGGGCCACATTGACAAATGCAAAGCTGTTGGGGGGCCGCATATATATTATGTCCACTTTGTTTACAGCAACCTATCACAATAAGTAATTGTGAATTATTTATACGTTATTAAACAGTATAAATAACTAATTATTGCAATTGTATTTTACCTATACACTTATGCATTATATGTGTTATCAAAGAAATTTTATCAAAAATGTTAAAACAATCATGACGGTACATGAAATTCTGTATAATTCAACAAAATAACTTATATAGCGATGTAACAAATTTTATTTCTAAAACCCTCGGTGGCCGCATATTATCAGTTGCTGGTCCGCATGCGGACCGCGAGCTGTAGTTTACCCACCCGTGATCTTGAGAGATTAACAACGCATTAATCATGAGAATTGTCATATATTATGTATATTCAACACTACTGTATGGCGCGGAAGCCTAGACATTGAGCAAGCAACCAGAAAGTCGAATAGATGCCCCGGAGAAGTGGATATACAGAAGAATATGTCGTATTTCATGGAAACAGAAACAATCAAACGCATAGGTTCTAGAAAATCTGGGAATGAAAAGAGAGTTGATGAAAGAAATAAAAAAAAAGAGGCTAGTGTAATATTTCGGTAACGTTAAGTGACATAACACTCTTATTAAATCCATACTATATGGCAAGGTTGAGGGCAAGCGAGCAAGAGGTAGACAACGGAACAAGTGGGAAGATAACATCAAGAGATGGACGAACATCAATCAAACAGAATGTACAGTCAGCGCGAGAGACCGACAGTGTTGGGGATCCATTGCAGCCAACCTTCATTGTGGAGACGGCACCTGATTGATGATTACCGTCAATAATACATACATCAAATACGCATCAGTGATCCTCAACTTCTTCGGAGTCGGTTTCTACTCATTGTAAAACTTCACCACGACGCTGGTTAGTTTCACGCGCTTGGTGGAGATCTCGAACTGTTTCTTTGTTGGACGTGTTGGTTTGGCCTTACACAGGCTGGACAAACATTTTGCTAATATATAATTACATCCTAATTAACATGCCATTGAAATGACACCATATTAAATGTAATGTCGAAGAGAAATAGAAAAATGAGTTAATACATTTGCACGCATGTAAAACAAAGAAATTAATTTTACACAAAGTTTAAAGATGACTTAAATTATTATCTCATCTTTTATGTTGCATATAACTGTCGATAGTTTCTATAAAAATTTTATTACAAAAATTAATATACACACTACAATTATTTACATCACAAAAAATACATGTATGCTACTCTTAGTAATGTCCCTTGAAATAACTGTTATGTTGTCAGGTATCTTTCGACTATTTTAATTGCATGCTTTCCTTTTAATGCGTGTGTGTGTGTGTGTGTGTGTGTGTGTGTGTGCGCGTGCGTGCGTGTGTGTGTGTGTGTGTCTGTGCGTGCGTGCGTGCGTGCGTGTGTGTGTGTGTGTGGGGTGAAAAAAAAACATTTCTTTAATCGATAATTGTTTGTCTTAATAAGGGCTCGCTGATCCATAAAGGGTCAGAGCAGCCCCATTTTGTCCCCACGTCCTTCTGTGTATTTCGAATGACTGCCTCCGCTGGTGGCCCTGACAAGATTAGGCGCATATAGAACAATTTGCTCTTAGTCAAAAGGCCGAGAAGGAATTACACTCATTAATTGATGTAACTAGAAATTATAGGTGTCCCATTCAAACATTAAGTCATTTTTGTCACAACCCACAAGCTGACTTTTATAGTTCTCTTGTGTGAGTTATTTCTCTTGTAGCATTGATATTATTACATCTGTATTTGATCGTCTCCCTTTAAATTATATTTTCGTCCACTGAAATACATTGACAAAAATATTTCGTTAGACTGTTTCATTTGACACACGAAGTGGGGAAATATTGAAACATGCAACAAGTGTCTCCTACCTTGGACATGTAATAACAGATGATGACTAAAGTGATACATAAATTTTTTTAAAAAATATTAACGGCCAAAAATATTTTCAGCAGCATGAAATCACTATTAACATCTAGAGAGATCAACAACGCATTAAAAACAAAAATTGTCAGATGTTATGTGTATTCATCACTACTGTATGGCGCGGAAGCCTGGACATTTAACAAGCAAGCAGAAAGTCGCATACAGATCCTGGAGATGTGGATATACAGAAGAATATGTCGCATTTCATGGAAACAAAAACAATCAAACACATTTTTCTTCCTCGTTCACATCCTGTTTCAGGATATTGCGGTCAACACCAGCATCTTTCAACTGTATGTTGATTCCTAGGCTAGATTACGCTCACCAGCACGCCACGACATTGTGTGGAGTCCTCACTCACACCCTGTACCCACTCCATACTCTCATAAGTTACTGGCCCGACTCGAACCGCTTCCAATTCTCGTGCGCTCACGTCAACAACGAGAGTATTCGGGGTTACAGAGAAAGCTGCTAACTCCTCGGCCAGGAAGACCGGCAATCAAACACATAGGTTCTAGAAAAACTGGGAACGAAAAGAGAGTTTATAAAGGAAATTAAAAAGACGCAAGTGAAATATTACGGCCACGTTAACAAACATAGCACTCTTATAAAAACCATACTGGAAGGCAAGGTTTAGGGCAAGCGACCAAGAGGTAGACAGCGATACAAGTGGGAAGATAACATCAAGAGATGGACGAACATCAATCTGACAGAGTGTACAGTCACAGGGAGAGATAGACGGTGTTGCAGGTCCATTGCGGAGACGGCACCTGATTGATGATTACAGTCAGTAACACATACATCAACTACGCATCAGTGATCTTCATCTTCGTCGGAGTCGATGGGATCTACTCATGGTGAAACTTCACGATAACGCCGGTTAGTTTCTCGTACATGGTGGAGACATTAAACTATTTCTTTGTTGGACGTGTTGTTTTGGCCTTTTATAGGCCGGACAAAAATTTCACTTCAATGAATTTAAAGCCATGCCAACGCAAATTCACAACATTTAATGTAATATTGAGAGGAAATAGAAAAATGATTTATTAATTTTTCCCGCATATAAAACAAAGGTATTATATTTAAAGGAATCCTGAAGATTACTGAAATTGTCATCTCAACATTTATGCCTTATATAAATGTTAATAATTTCTACAAAACTTTTACGAAAAATTAAATATATAGAGTAACAATTATTTAAATGACAAAATACGTTTATGCTGTTTGAGTAATGTTCCTTGCAAAAACTGTTATGTTGTTATGTCCCTTTCCACTATTTTAATTACTTGTTTAATGTGGTTGTTATTTTTCTTTAATTATTTTTTTTGGGGGGGGGGGGGGGGGCAAGGGGGGGGGGGAGCTTAAATAAGGGCTCGCTGTTCTTCCAAGGGCCAGAGCCGCGCCATCGGGTCCCCACGCCCCTGTATGTATTTCGAATGACCGCATCTTCTGGTGGCTCTGGCACTGTCAAATGCAGATACTACAATTTGATGTTGGCCAAAAGACCGAGAAAGGATTGCATTCATAAATTAATTTGAATAGAATTATAGTTGCCCCATTTAAGCATTACATTATTTTTGTCAGAACCGACAAGCAAGGTCAGGTCCGCGTGACCGAATGGGTAAGAACGCATATTCTTAAACATCGTTGCGCTGACGCCGAGGTAAGCGGTTCAAACCCTACACCAGACAGCTGGACTAATATGTTGACCTCTCGTCCTTGATCTGAGGATGTAAATTACAAGTACCTCTGAAGACGGAGTGGGTTCGCCTTATGACAAGGATCACAGTTAATAGGAAAATCTGATCCACACGCAAAATTCTGTCCAGCACTACTATAAAGAACGAGTCGCCTAATCTGAAGCCGGACACGCGCTACAAACTTGCACGTGGCGAGGGTAACTCTAGAAGACACTCGAATTTCAAAACTACAACTGGAGCCAGCAGCAGCCGTGAAGTTCTCAACAGCACCAAGAAGAAGGAGTCCAGTTTACCAAAGACCTCCACATCGGAGGAAACCACAAGAACTGAGGACTTTACCGGCAAATTACTGCTAAAACAGACAAGCGTGGGACAAACCAAACGGTCGGCGCTACCAACAGACAAGATAATCAGTTTGTTGGAAAACGAGCTGGGAAGAAATACAATCTACCAGCTGCGCAAGACACCTGATGGAGTAGTGGTCTCCATCAACAAACACCTAAAGACCACAACACTTATGCAGAAGATTTCACAAGAAGAGAAGGCCGACATCAAGTTTCTCCACGGCATCTTATTGGAAGCCACCTGACACCGCACAAATAAACGATGGGTCATTAAACGAGTCAAGACCCATCTCACCAACGACTAGATCAGGGAGATACTGACGAGGGAGAACAAGAAACTCAAGATCACCATTGCAGAGAGGATCGACAGCAAGAATAACATCCCCTCCACAGTCGTCATCGTAACATCGAAGGACCAAGTGATCCTTCAATTCATTAGATGGGACAAGAGAGAGCAAGTTCCAGAGCACTACATACCGAGAGTGCTGCAGTCCTCTAAGTGCCAAAAGTTTTGGCAAGAGTGAGGTGGGGGTATGCAGATACTGCTCTGGACCTCATCTATACAGTCAGTGCCAGCATGCAAAGATCGACAAGGACTTCAGGAGGCCTAACACTAACAGAAAATGCTCCAACTACCTCAGCAACCACGATGCCATGTACCTCGGCTGCCCCTGCCACCAAGACAGCAAGGAAGCCATGAAGATCGCCGTCCAAACCTATAAAGAGGCTAGGAGGCAGTACGAGACCATCAATCGACTCACAAAAAGCGACAAAGCACAACTGGAAGGCCAACTGAAGGACTTGAGATCAAAGTTCAACAGCATGGAGGAAGAAAAAGACAAGACGCAAGAGACACAGATAACAGCCGCTCAGTGCATCCTGGACGAACTGAAGCAAGTTCAGCAGAAGATTGAGCAGGATGTCGCTCGAATGGCTGCTATAAAAGCTGATACTGAAGGAAAGCTATAAAAATACATCAAGCGAGAGACACGACAGAAGGAACTCTAGAAACGATAATAGACCTGCTCATGACCGAGCCAGAAACAGAAGAATAGGCAAGAACACAGACAGAAGAAGAAGCAACAGATAAAGAAGTCTACCCAGACCAAGACCGAGTGGGTGGGGAGGCCATGGAACGATATCGCTCCACATCAAGATCGAACTGGCAAACAACGAGAAGATTCGAAGGCAACCCAAGACGGGGAAATAGGAGGAACACTAGGAGAGACGACAACTGGTAAAACTCCCTGAAGGAAACAGCACCATATGACGGGGTGGGATCATAATTACTCCAGGCCCTAACAAGTGCGCGACTCTGTCCAGACATGAAGAACCTCAACAAGAAAGCAACGAACACAATCAACCAATCAGAAACCAGGAAGCTGCCAACAAGCAGTCACATATACGAAAGACAAACCACAAGCTACACCATAAATACCCCATTTATAGCCAAGTCGAAAACTTGACGACTGAAATGGGGCATTCGTACCGAAAACTGGATTGGATTCGCTTGATTTCAAAGCGAGCCATCGAAAAATAAAAGATAAACTCACAAGCCAACTTCTCTGGTGCTCTTTTGTGAATTATTTCTCTTGTAACATTGAGATAATACATCTGTATTTGATTGTCTCCCGTTAATAAATCACATTTTCGTTCTCTGAAATACATTGACAAGAATATTTAATTAGACTGTTTCTCTTTACACAAAGAAGATGGGAGATACTGAAACAAGTGTCTCCTATCTTGGACATGTAATAAATATGATGGCAGAATTTAAACAGAAATCAAAAAGAGAATAGGAATGGCCAAAAATCCTTCCAGCAGCATGAAATCAGTATTAATATCTAGAGAGATCAACAACGCATTAAAACTAAGAATTGTCAGATGTTATATATATATATTGAACACTACTGTATGGAGTGGAAGCCTGGACATTGAACCAGCAACTAGAAAGTCAAATAGAGGCTTTAGAGATGTGGATATGCAGACAAATATGTTGTATTTTATGGAAACAGAACCAATCGCATACATAGGTTCCAAGAAAAAATGGGAATGAAAAGAGAGTTGATGACAGAAAGAAGAGGCAAGTGAAATATTTCGGCCACGTTAAAAGACGTAACTCTCTTATAAAAGCCATACAGGAGGGCAAGGTTGAGGGCAAGCGAGCTATAGGTAGGCAACGATACAAGTGGGAAGATAACATCAAGATATGGACAAACATCAATCTGACAGAATGTACTGCCAGGGCGAGAGACAGACTGTTGATGGAGATCCATTATAGTCAACCTTCGTTGTGGAGACGGCACCTAATTAATGATTACCATCAATAAAACATACACCTGTTACGCATCAATGATGTTCAACTTCTTCGGTGTCTTTTGGATCTACTCATGGTAAAACTTCACCATGACGCTGGTTAGTTTCTCGGGCACGGTGATGTTGAAATGGTTTATGTTTGAATATCGAAGACACCAACCATATATAGTACAATTTATTGCCTGGTACATTTCGCTGCATCTCGTCAGGTACTTATTGCAGATCTCACACAACATAGAGTAAAATAATTAGAATCATCGTTAAAGCTGAAATATACACATGTTCACACAGTAATATCAGTTGTTTACCATGGTAATTTTAAACTGACTATCATGTCTTTCTGTATGCACAAAATTGGCTTGTGCAGGTGGGTCATTATCGCTTCTGAAAACTTTAACAAAAGACTATTTTGTGTATGAAACAACACGCGAAAAGTGCTGTCCCTTTCAATGACATGACCGGTTTCCAAGACATGACGTGCCATGGACGACGCCACACTCACATGATTCCATCGCTTGTGTGTAGTTTCTTGTCAACCCAGTTTGGTACGTGTTCAAAAATCCTGGTGTGTAACTGCCTCTCTGTTCGGCCAATGTAGGTAGACTCGCACTTGCATGTGAATTGGTAAATACAAATATTCACTGTGGGAGCTTGTGTATATTTCAGCTTGAACGATGATTCCAATTATTTTACTGCAATTTTATTCTGCAGTAAGTACCTGACGAGATGCAACAAAATGTGCCAGACAATAATTCGTACTATATATGGTTTGTGTCTTCGTTATTGAAATGTTTTATTTTATTTATTTATTTATTTATTTTTAATGATAAAACATGTTTAATATTTTCACTAACACATAATGCACAAAATGAATTTGCTGTATCATCTAGCACAGTCCAAGCTTGCTTTCATATCTTGAATTGGCCTTTTAGGGGCCGGACAATAAATTTTATACTATTTTGTGGGATTATATTTGATGCCATTGATATGACACATTTAATGTAATATCGAGGAGATATAGACAAATGCATATTAAATTCTCATGCATGTAAAACAAAGTGATTAATTTTACACAAACTTTGAAGATGACTTCAATTATTATCTCATTATTTATGTTGTATATAACTGTCACTAATTTATATAATTTATTTAATAAAATTTAATTTTAAAAAATAAATATAAATACTATATTATTTAAATCAGCAAACACATTGGGACGCAGAGGTATTTCAAGGAACCAGGGCCGGGATCTATACTGGCCAAGACCTGCTGACACGTCCACGTCGTGCGTCCTGGGCAACAGGTCCCTTCGGGGACATGGCTAACATCAGTTGGATCGATGATTCCTCCGAAGTCGGAGAGTATCTGCCTGCATGGCGAGGAACCACCAGTCTGCACACCAATAAGCCAGGCATGGGACAACGGATACTCATGCAAACCTCAGGTCCGGTATGACATCACACTGATGTTGGACAACAGGATGTCTTCATTCGACATACAGGACTTCACGCTAGAGTTCACAGCCAGCGAACACAAGCAACAAGCAAGCAAACACATTTATTCTGTTTTTAGTAATGTACCTTGAAATAACTGTTATGTTGACATGTCTCTTTCGACTATTCTAATTACTTGTTTCCTTTTAATGTGGTTTTATTTTAAAACTTCTCTTTAATCGATAATTTTATTTACATATAAGGGTTCGCTAATCCCACAAGAGCCTAAGCCGCCCCACCATGTCCCCATGTCGCTCTCGAATGACTGCCTCTTCTGATGGCCATGGAAAGATCAAGTGCAGACGTTACAATTTGATCTTAGCCAAAAGGCCGAGAAGTGATTGCTTTCATAAATTGATATAAATATAAATTATGGGTGTCCCATTCAACCATTAAGTGATTTTTGTCAGAACCCACAAGTAAACCTTTCTAGTGCTCTAGTGTGAGTTATTTCTCTTGTAACACTGAGATAATACATCTGTATTTGAAAGTCTCCTTTTAATAAATTACATTTTCATCCACTAAAATACACCGGACAAGAATATTTGGTTCACTATCTCCAAGTTCAAGACTTGGGGCGCCTTTACTTCCCAGGCCCACGTAGCAGGATAAATAGTTCTGCAATATGTATTTCAAGTGTTGCTGTCAACCGTACCTTTGTCAAAAAGCTGCTAATAGACAAGATAGAAGAGTTATGGAAATAGACTCAAACAATATAGATAGAACATAGCTATCTAAGAGATAGGGGACAGAAAGGACAGAAGCATGTGAGAGAACTACGAATGGTTCTCCAACTGGACACACTCGTGTCCTAAAAGGGGACAACGTAATACGTGAGCTGGGGTTACCCAGGATAGAATGGGGAAACCCACATCACGAGAAGTGTCCAGGGAAAACACTGGTACTCCAACCGGGTGAACAGTAATTAACGGCGTGCTGGAACACCGAGCACGCAAACCAGCTAACCCACGAAGGGTCTATCGCTTGTGGCTGTACACGCCACGAAGATCATCAGACCGGAACTCGACAGCCTAGAAGACAGACTGCTGTATTCGCTGGGAATACTGTGTTGCTTAGAAAGGACCGTACTAATAGAAATGACTTAGACTACTTAACTTTGATAGAGATTACCATCGATGCCATCTCTCATTTAACATCATCATAATATACCATGATATGTATTACCCATATGGCTATCCGCCGCTCGCCGAGCTATTGTAAATTAAGCTCAGAATAAACTTGTATTATACTTGTATCTTCTTGCATAACCTTCGTGTTATCATTGCTTGTGGTACAAAAGCGGAAATCCTTGTATGTCTGTTAAAGTTGAGTTGCTGACAGGCAGGATCCGATTTGGTGTCAGAAGGTGGGGCTTGAACCACCTTCAAGCACTTTTCAAGACCATTTACCCACATAAATTGTGAAATTCTACGGAAATTATTTGTGATATTCTATATTATTTAATTTGGAAATTTAAAACTGTGATTCGTTTAAACTGGAATAATGTATTTAAATCACCAGTAACGATTATTTTTGAACATTTGTTGTGCGATATTCATGATGTCAACTTTCACCAAATTTAATCACGAACTTGTACAATGCCAAATTCATTTAGTACAAGGGAAGTAATTTAAAATTTAGACTTAGCCATACAGCAGAGCTCAATCAGAGACAGTAGGGAAGGGAAGACAAGACGACAATTAACTACTCATTCGACGTTTCATCTCACTATTCATTCGACGATTTATACAGACAATCATACCATTCATATCATTTATATCATTCATCTATTCAAATCACAATTGTAATTTGCCTAGCGTAAAAACGGTGATAGGTATATTGAATACAACCATGTATTGTGTATCATATTTTGTAACCATATGCTAACATTTGCTGTTCTATAAAACAGAGACAGCAATCGTGCGACTAGGTGAGAAAGCTAAATTAACCAAACATGCCTCTTGGTACTTCAAACTGCATAATGGAATTCTCATGCGGTATTACACCACTAATAACCATGAAATTCAGCAGACGGTGCTACCTTTGAAACATCGACAAAATGTGTTAAAGATTGCACACAATTCACCGTTTGCTGGACATCTGGCTTATAACAAAACGAGAGCCAGAATTTTGGCACATTTCTATTGGCCTAAATTGTATAACGATATTAAAACTTTTTGTCGGTCATGTACCATTTGCCAACATGTAGAGAGAAAGGGAAAGTATGTAACACCTGAGGTCCAAACTTCAACATTGGCCTCCATACCGTGTGAAAGTGTAGCCGATACCAATAAGGGTAACAAAACCCTACATCTTGAACCCAATCAAGAGGTGCTACTTTTACTACCAGATAAACGTAACTTATTATTAACTTCAGGGCAAGGGCCATTCAAAGTGGTACGGAAGATATCAGACGTCGATTATGAAATATCGATAAACCAAAAATTAAAGATATTTCATATCAACATGCTGAAGCCTTACTTCTCACGACAAGAACCGACGACAGACGAACAGAATGCACCCACACCAACCAACACGACGACAGACGTACATAGCGCAACTACACTAGTCAGGGCGACAGATGACAACGACAACGCATACACACCTAGTCAAGAAACAGAACACACAGGTTGCACAACGACAATACTGAACCAGATAGACGACGATTACATTGAACTACCAGTCCCGACAGTAGACTCGACTGGGACAATTAATAGCATACGGTTAGAACCGAAACTCACAGACGGGGAAAGACGACAAATAATAGATTTAGTAACTGAATACAGAGACATTTTTCCGACATTCCAGGTAGGACTGACAGGATAGAACACTCCATTATTCTGACTGATACCACTCCTATCAAATGCCGACCTTATTCCATCCCGTTAAGTTACAGGGAAAGTCTCGACAAGGAAATTTTAGATCTTGAGTCGAGTGGAATAATACAAAAGTCGCAGTCAGAATATTCTTTTCCTATCGTCCTTGTCAAGAAAAAGGACTCGACAATTCGCCTCTGTGTCGATTATCGCCGTTTAAACAATGTTACTAAAGTCGACGCAGAGCCAATCCCATCAAGCGAAGATCTAATTTTGAATATGTCAACTTCTCGAATTTTTTTCTAAACTTGACCTAACGAAGGGATACTGGCAAGACCCGAAGCACCCACTTTCGATCCATCTTACTGCATTCTCAACACCTCTGGGTCTTTATGTGTGGCGATTTCTTCCTTTCGGCCTTCGTAATGCACCAGCCACTTTTGTCCGACTTCCTGGGGACCTTCTCCACGGAGTGACCAATACTGAGACGTACATTGATGATATTTGTATCCATACTGCAGACTGGACATCACACTTACAGAAACTGCGACATGTCTTCGAGAGATTAAGATTGTTCGGTCTTACTGTTAAATCAACCAAAGTTGAGTTGGGGTTGGAAGAAATTGATTTTCTGGGCCACACGATCACCAGAGGCCAACTTAATACAGACGAGAAAATTGTCACCAAAATTTTGAACTTAACTATGCCAACGACCAAAAAACAGGTCAGAAGCTTGCTTGGGTTAGTGAATTACTATAGCAAATTTATACCCAACTTAGCTGAAATCACCAGCGTTTTTTCTAATGTTTTGAAAGCATCTGTGAAATTAAATGTGCAAGATGCAAAGTTAATTGCTGCTTTATCAAAATTAAGACATATGTTCAGCGTGTTACCATTCCTGCGCTTGCCTAATCCGAATCTTACGTATTTTCTTCGTGCAGTCGCAAGTGCTATAGCAATCTCTGGCGTTCTAGGCCAATTCCTTGAGGGAAAATTCCACCTAATAATGTATGTAAGCCGCAAAGTTAGCCCTACTGAATCAAAGTAATCAGTTGCTGAGTTGGAAGCTTTAAGCGTCATCTATTGTATCCGGAAGCTTCATAGATTCTTAGCGGGTACGCATTTTGTCGTTGAGACTGACCATTCACCGCTTACAGTGATGCAGACTGGAGTCCACCGCAAACAACAGGATCTACAGATGGTCTTTGATCCTGCAAAATTACTCCTTTACTATAAAGCATATAAAGGGGAGCATGAACTTGCTATCAGACACACTAAGCCGTCCTTCTCAGATCGAGATACCTGAGATGCGAGAAGAGAGCGATCCGACATCACCAAAGTCAGTGACACTGTAGTTAACTAGTGCCTTAGATGGTGAATATAGACTCTATGGTGCCTTTTCCATTATGAATCGCGTGAACTTGCTTACTATGAGCTGTGTCAGTACAAGTGAAAATGAACAGATACATTATCAGAGTTCTACACCACCACCATATATGCAACCCATGAGTTGAACGATATTTGAACATTACCCAGGATGAAAGCGTATGTACCAGACTTTGTATAGATGAACTCTATTTTTCCAACGATATTCAACAGAGGACGCTACCCCGAGAACACACCTGGATGTAATTAGTTAATTTAATTAGATTGTTTGTGATATGTATAATAATATGTTTTTATAACAGTTGCATGCAATAACGTATTTTTCGTAGTTAGAATATTATTTACAAACCACCCATATAACTTTAGTAATAACATTTAATAGTTAAAATCCAGTTATATTTAGTTAGAAACTCGTTTAGTTTAACTCTTACATCAGACTTTACAACTTAGGAAACATTACTTTAGTTTACCATCATTTAAACACATTTAATTAGACATTTAGTTAATTAAAACATCATTTAGAAATTAATCCCACCATTTATAAATTTATACCATCTTATGCACTAACACACAATAAGGTAACTAACACACTTTTCCCCATTTTCATCATTTAGTTAGATTAGTTCCCTTAGTTAGCGTAGCACAGTGCACGAACTTATAATAAATTAGAAATAACAAGCATTAACTACAGGATTGGTAGTTAACAATCATCTTAAATATGTAGTATTTTGTACGGAAAGGACGAGTGCATAAATATAGCACAGTCATGTGGCTTGAAAACTTGTTTAAATTCAGCCAATTGTTTATTGTAAATATATATTGTTCATCCATTATTTTTTCTACAACCATATTTTAATGACAGAACAAGTATTGTAAAATCTTTGTGGAATGAAAGATGAATGAAAGATGTATGAATGGGAATGAAAGATTAATAAAAGATGTATGAATGGGAATGAGAGAATGAAACAAAAACAGAAAGAGTGAGACATGTTGCGGAAATTTTTTTCGCCGCACAATGCGAGTTCTTGTAATTCGCCTGTGAAAAATGTGTGTTGTACTAATTTTATCTGTGTAGTTGCTATACTTCAATGATAGAGATAGGAAATATATTTTGAGCATCCTAAAACGGAAGTGTAGTCAGAAATCAGACTAACACACTCGTTTGTGACTGCAGCAAACCGCTTTACGGCGCTCGAAAGAGTACATACACATAAATTATAGACGCAAACACATATTGGTTAGTTTAATACACATTAGTTTAATATAAAACACGCAACCAACCAGGAAAACGAACACATAAAGATGCATACACTATTATTTGCAAAGAGGGCTTACTACTCCAAACAGGGGACACAACAAAATCTCAAATAACCTAAGAGTAACACTGAAATATTCCTTCACAAGCGGAAGCTAAAAAGGTGAACATTGGCACATAAGCATGTAGACTTGTTGGAATAGAATATTATTTGGGAGCATGAATATTATTCATGTATTGTCCTCGTAATAGAGGCATTTTGTATGGGTTGTCAGCTAATTGGCAATTGGAAGACAGGCCAAAAGGCATGGGTCCGGTTCACACAACTCCTGAGAAGTATAATATTAGGATGAGCACAGTCTCTAGCCAACTGTACTACTGTGGTATGCTAATAAATTAGCCAAGTGAAGTGGTACAACAGTGTGACGAGGGAAAGGAGAGATCTTGTCCTATGCCCAGAGCAGAGTTAGAAAACTTACGCAGCTTTTGACAAAATTAGACAGCCCTAATTTTTGTGGAGATTACGACTTGTGTTACACCCATGAATTAAAAGTTTGTAACACAACACAGAGGGAGGGAGAGTCTGTCAAAAAGCTACTAATAGACAAGATAGAAGAGTTATGGAAATAGACTCAAACAAGATAGATAGAACATAGCTATCTAAGAGATAGGGGACAGAAAGGACAGAACCATATGAGAGAACTACGAATAGTTCTCCAACTGGACACGTTCGTGTCCTAAAAGGGGACAACGTAATACGTGAGCTGGGGTTACCCAAAATAGAATGGGGAAACCCACATCACGAGAAGTGTCCAGGGAAAACACTGGTACTCCAACCGGGTGACCAGTAATTAACGGCGTGCTGGAACACCGAACACGCAAACCAGCTAACCCACGAAGGGTCTATCGCTTATGGCTGTATACGCCACGAAAATCCTCAGACCGGGACTCGACAGCCTAGAAGACAGACTGCTGTATTCGCTGAGAATACTGTGTTGCTTAGAACGGACCGTGCTAATAGATATGACTTAGACTACTTAACTTTGATAGAGATTACCATCGATGCCATCTCTCATTTAACATCATCATAATATACCATGATATGTATTACCCATATGTACATACGCCGAGCTATTGTAAATTAAGCTCACAATAAACTTGTATTATACTTGTATCTTCTTGCATAACCTTCGTGTTGTCATTGCTTGTGGTACAAAAGCGGAAATCCTTGTATGCCTGGTAAAGTTCAGTTGCTGACACCCTTCCTTATCCTGGTCACTGTTAGAATACCTGATCATTTCTTGGGCCGATAATTTCATAAGGTCCAGATTGATGAGCCATTTGATCTTGTCTTCGCAAGTGAATAGTCTTTCTATTTCTAAAAGTCAACTTGTCGCTACTTTGAATGTGAAATTTATCAAATAGAAAGCGCTACGCTACAAGATGTGGATATACAGAAGAATAAGTCGTATTTCATTGAAACAAACAATTAAACTTAGAGGGTCTAGAAAAACTGAGATTGAAAAGAGAGGTTATGAAAGAAATAAAAAAGAGAGGCAAGCGAAATATTTCGGCCAGGTTAAAAGACTCTTATAAAAACCATAGAAGAGGTCAAGGTTGAGGGCAAGCTAGCAATTGGTAGAGAAAGATACAAATGGAAAGATTACATCAAGAGATGGACGAACATCAATCTGACAGAATGTACAGTCAGGGCGAGAGACAGACAGTGTTGGGAATCCATTGCAGCCAACCTTCGTTGTGTAGACGGCACCTGGTTGATGATTAGCGTCAATAACACATACATCAAATACGCATCAATCATCTTCAACTTCTCGGAGTCTTTTGCATATACTCAACGTAAAACTTCACGATTACGCTGGTTAGTTTCACGTGTATGGTTAAGATGCTGAACTGTTTCTTTGTTGGACGTGTTGTTTTGGTCTTTCAGAGGCTTGGCAAAAATTTTGCTAATACAAGTTTGCATCCCAATAACATAGCATTGATTCGATTTCACCATTACCCCTACCCCGTTCAACATCAAGGAGAAGTTATAGTTAGGGTCCATCACCGGCTCAGAATGAAAGTTCTGTGACTAGACAGCCACCAAAGCAGCTGAATATGGTTTTAACCTCACAGTCCTATCAATCCGTAAGACACCAAATTACATGTAATGGTTAGTTAGTTAGTTAGTCGACAGATCATCACCATTCATACCACTGAAAATACACCAAAGTACATGTAATGGTTAGTTAGTTAGTTAGTCGACAGATCATCCTCATTGCACATCGAACCATTCTGTCCATACGTGCTCGGATCCCCTCCTCAGCAAATCCCGCAGCGTGTAGCGGCTAAAGACACCAGTTCTGTGTTTGTTTATCGATCTTCTTCGGCTTCCTGCGTAGTATTCTTGTTTGGCCACCCCTCTTTTTTCTTTGTTGTTCTCGCAGACTGGCCATTGTCACATATTCACTATCCATCATTTTACAGCGCGTCAACGTTTCACACCAACCCAGAGATTATCAAAACAATTACAGCACGATGGAGAATCGAACTCACTAACCGACACTAATGACAGACAGATGCCAGGATAATAATAGAAAAGTTAGCGTCAACAGAATAGAATATGAATGGTAGAGACACATCACGTGGATATAGCGTCCCCTAGCTTCGGCGCCACTTTAATAATACCGCACCCTTCTACTACTTCAGAGCGAGCGAGCAGTCGCCAAAGCTATGTGTTGTCCAACTTTCAAACTTTTACAAAAGGCAGTTTGATCTGGTCTGAGGTAAGCTTGTAAATTCTCAGATCTAAGTGGTACCAAGATGTATAAAGTAAAGGTATCCAGTGGTGTGCGTCCAATGAATTGTATTTTGATAAAATACATCTCTGAAAAATGTGAAAAACTGCCGACCACAACTTCAATACCAGCGTCAATTCCCGACATCTTATAATTTCTCAAACTGCAAAACTCTGACATTCTACACTGCATCTAACAACTTCACTATGTGCATATGACTAGGCCTATAATCTATCACAGAATAATGTATGAGGTGAAACTTCCAATGCACTCAAATGCTTTTCATCAAAATCTTTTATAAAATGCTTCTGCAGAGACAGTCAGCTGGTGCAAATGAAACACTACCTCGCTTTAAAAATGTATTAATTCTGTCTGTTTTCAATCTAAAGAACTGAAACAGGAATTATACTCTTCCTTTTCTCTTTACGAATTGAAAACAAATAGTATTTGATAGAAATTAGTTTATTCATGTGTCAGATTTTATTTAGACAACGCACTACATCAACTGCATTGCTTAAAATAGGTTTACGTTCACAAACGGCATTTGTGATAGCCGACCTATTTAATCTGCCCAGACTAAAGGGTGAAAATTACCTTGGTCTATAGCCAACCGTGATCGCCAACGGAATGGACATGATGTGCACTGGTAAAAGATGTAGGAGAAGTATAAGTAGACAGAGAGGAGGAGAGTATTAGGGAAAAGTACTTTAAGTAATAACTTTTGTTTCTAATATATTGTGTCATGACCTTGTATAGATTACATTTTGTAACAAATACACATCAGAAATTCTGTATGTTGGACATGAACCACAATAAAAGCACACTAGATGAGTTAAACTCATATTAACTGATGTAGATGTGAGGACAATTAGTACAAGCTATGAAACCCCACACAACAGAAGTTAACTCAACACAATACACTTCACACCACGCAACTCCACACCACAACAGCAGGAACAGGGAAATGATTTAGAATAAGAAGCGGAAGACAAGTAGTTGCTTTGGAAAGTACAGATAAACAATTATATACACAATGTAGAACAAATAGAGTAATGTGGATGTTTAAATGTATGCCATTTATACAAATGCATCTCATACTTGTGTTGATCTTGCCTGTCAGCTTGATTACAATGATTCAAGGAACATCACATTATCACTCTTCTGTGTCTGACTACACTACTCACTGAACTACAGGTCCACTGAGGAAATGCATACAGCAGGTACCAGACAACAGAAGCTGCATCCAGTGTAATAATCTCTGACCCACCCCAAAGTAACACAACAATACTTCATCTGATCTTATCAATTTTGTTTTGTTATGTTGTGTTTACACCATGAACATGCTGTAAAGGATTATACATACCTGTATGAATTTTAAACAGTGATGTCTTGGTGCCACACCTAACCAAAAAAGAGGGAAGATGAGTGAACGAGATGATCAACACCTGTGATGGCAGATGACTCCAGCCTTAAGCAGATAATGAGAAGCCTTCAGTGAAGCTAAACTGGCCCAACCTGAAGTGGATCCATCAGACCATGGACCCAGGCTTACCCGCATCTCCTCACACCAGGTTTTCTTATCACTCACACAAACTTCACCCTCTCAGGAACTGATTTCTTGATTTATGGTTATATGTAGAAGAACTTACCTATACAACATTTGGTAGTTAAAACATCTCACTATACAATGAATGTTATTATTTATTGACTGACTATATTTGGTCCTATGAAAGATTGTTCTATTTCATTCTGTACATGTCAACAGCTGATGAAAAAAGAAAATGTCAAATAGGCCAAAAGACACTGGCCCAGTCAATAAATTTGTTTAAATGTGAAGATCTCTTCCATTTATTGTGTCAGTCCAACTATCTGTGGAAAATCTCTATCTTATTGTGTAAAACACTTTGTCAATGCTCACTTGTGTTTGTTTAATGTTTAATTAACAAATACACATTCACATAAGATAAATTCTTAATTAAGGAAAGAGAACAGGAGACTCTTCATCTTTAACTGTTCCAGATCCATGTCAATTGCACCTGATTCTAATTGAGAAAGTCTTTCAGACAATTTCTTAAGATGAAAGAAGGGGGTTCGTGAGCTATACCATTAAATACCAGGTGGAAAGACAGGGGACAAACCTAGTGATTACTTTTTCTATTAGAAGAGGACCACACACCCTTAGACAATTAACCAAATCCGAGTCTGTAAATCTTTCAAGTGTCGTATTCTTGATCTATTTACATATAAGAAGAGGATGGGGTGCCCAGCTTCCTTTAACAGAGATTTTTTTAAATTTTTTTTTTAACGTTTATTTCATACAAATCAATGTATATTTACAAGGTGTAATGCGTGTTTCTTTTGTTTGTGTATATTACAGAGCGTTGGGTCATGCACTTTAGTGATTGCCAGTCCCTTCAAAATATACGACAACCATGGTTGTAGATTTGTCAACAACTCATGTTTCAGGCATCATCGGATTACTTCTCCCACACCATACAAGAGACTTGCAGTCGAGTGCGAGGAATGAAATGGTACATTTTATTGCCGTTGGCTCTTTACAATTGCAAAACAGTCGCTATCTAATCACACATAAAGTCACAATATTCTCTATCAATAGTTTTCCTAACCCCTATAGCTATTCTCTATCTACTAGGCTATATGAAAACACAAATCTATTCTACACGATGTGAACACTACAGAGTCAGTCCCCAGTCTGACTTCCTTCCCTCGCCTCGCTACACGCCTCGTGGAAGCCCTTCATACGCCCTTCGCCCTTTGCGTGCTAACTCAGTTAGCACGCTTCTATAGCTGGCTTTGGCGCTTGAGTGGCGATCGTAGCGATCACGCAGGCGTGACTCTGTCGTGACCAGTAGTGCTAACTATCTGGTCAACGCCTTCGTGTGAGGACTAGTTAATAGTCCCCTTTTTTGTATTCTCTATTCTGCCCTGATCCCGGGCACTAAACTCTATCTGAGGTTGACCCCCACGTCCTGGTGGTATTCTATCATGAGGCAGTCTTTGACACACACCCACCCCTCCTGTGTTGCGTCATCAACTTTGACTCATTGGTTGTGACGCAAGAGGTTTCTAAAACAAAAAATTAGTGTGTCTAATTTTTGTCAAAGACTGTAGATAACCTGGCTTTGGGCTATTTAATAGAACTACTGACTAATGTCACAATGTAGCATCACTTTACTTGGCTACTGGCAATCGCCACAAACTTGTCTGGTTGGCGTGAGCCCTATTCTCACATGCAATATTATATTAATTAGAGGTATGTCTGAACCGGACCGTTGTCTTATACGACCTGCCCTCAAATAGTAAATTAACTCACTACCCATACAAAGTTGACTTTCTGAAGGTCAACACATGAATTGCTTCATGTCCCCCATATAATATTAGACAACCATTACACAAGCTGTGAGCGACAGGCTTTACCTATCTCGCTTCCGCGTGTAAAGTCACATTTCACTGTTAAGTTAGTGTTTCGTTGTCTATTATGTCCCCTGACCCGGAGTTATCTCCCTTTGATCTAATAAAAGTGTATGCAATTTATATGTTTGTTTTTCTGGTTGTTTGTGTGTTTGGATGTAATTTAATGTATAATCTACATTCTAACATATGTATCCAACTATCATGTGTATGTAAGTTAGTTTTTCAAGTGCCATAATTCATTTAACTGTGGTCACAAACATGTGTATAATACAAATCTGTGACTACGCTTTTGTCTTATGAGACTCAAAATACTTTCAATACGATTCTAAACTACAATACACCAAATACATTCATTACAACACATTTCCAACATTGAAACCAACACCTGACGGCAACAAAATTAAAAAGTCTTGTTGAGCGGCAAAAAAGAATCCGCTGACTGTTCTCACTCTCTCCTGTATATTTTACATTTGTTCTCACTTTCACACTTCTGTCACACATCTTTAACATTCGCTTATGTCACACTTCTTTTACACTCACTATTGGCACACATCTTTTACCCTCATTTCTGTCACACATTTTTTTATCCTTATTTTTGTCACACTTCTTTCATCCTCATTTCTGTCACACATCTTTCATCATCATGTTTATCACACTTCTTTCATCCTCATTTCTGTCACACATCTTTCACCCACACCCTTGTCACCCCTCTTTTACCTTCATTTCTGTCACATAACTTTCACTCTCATAGTTATTTAAAAACCTTGGAGTGAAACTGTACAAGCTTGGCTCAGTTTGACATAGTTGAGCCTAATGACTGTGCATCAACCGTTGCACACGTCAAGTATTTACAATATATTTACATGTAAGAGAAAAAAAAAATTTATGGTTTGTACTATGGTATTCTTAACCACTCTATTCTACTGAAATATTACTCTAAATACTGACATACTAATACTAGTTCTATAAATACACACTTAATCCTATTGCCTATTTTAATCTATCTGTCACATTAATCTTAAAATAAGCTTACATTACTCCTAATATTTATCTAATTTAAGAAATGTAATTTACCTATGTGAAATGAAATTTATGTTAGATGAGTTATGTCCCTTTGTGAAATGGGTGATGTGAAATGTAATAAATTACGTCCCTTTCTAAAATGGGTGATGTGAAATATAACATATTCTAACTAATGTTTTTAAATGAAATAAACTATATGATTGATGTTCTTATTCTATATGGTGTAAATGATGTATCTTTAAGTGTATAATATTTCTATTCTATTATGGTGTAATCTAATCATACTACTAAATGATAACGTTTGTTAAATGGATTGGTTAAGATGGAATGAAATCAATTGAAATGAAACAAAGTGAGATATAATAAATTGAATGATACTATTCCTATCTTAACTTCTTATAATTAGTTGTCATGTTTAAATTACTATCCTAATCTACTTTTATAGCTAAATAAATGGGCAAATTAATATTTTATCTAAACTAAAATGAAAAAGTATTATATTATCTAAATCTAACTATAAATTAAAATGAAATAATCTATCCATAATTTATATAACACTATATTAAAACATTATGATACATATCACATTAAGTTTATATATACATGGTGTTTAAATACCTCAGGTTAGTCATTGCCATTAATGTTCAGAAACACGTTTTCATTGGCATACTATCTATCCAATTACACAGTCATATTTATTCTATGGGTATTGCACCTGTAGAGTTCGTTTGTAGACCACTGTTCTCGTGTCTGTATGTATCTACTCATCTGACACTGTTTTTCTCTGTTTAACACAACTACTTCACTGGAACATATCTGGAGCTTAGCAAGTAATAAGCTGTCCTAGTTCACAAAGTGATATATTTGTTCCCAGAGTAAAGTTCTTACTTTTGGTGTCTACAGACACATAGCAGGTCAATGTTTTTGGTGCTTAGTTCAGCACACAATATTCATGTATTTCTAAAACATTTCACATAGAATATTTGACTGTACTAAAATAACATATATTGCAATATACTCTTATGTGGAAATCTCTGGTATTGCTACATCAGATGGTCGACTAAGGGTATCAGCCAAGATGTTATCTTTCCCCTTAATATGTTCTATACTAAAGGTGTAATTTTGCAGTATTAGCGACCACCTGTATATTCGGTCATTTCGATGTACACCACTCTGCATGACCGTTATTGGGGAGTTGTCAGTCTGGACAATGAAGTGCACACCCGAGAGAAATCGATGCAGCTTTCTCACCGCATAGATGACGCTTAGGGCTTCCAACTCGGATATGGAATATCTGGACACGGTGGGTGTGATCTTACGGCTCACGTAGCAAATCGGATGGAAGATGCCCTCGTAAAATTGGCCTAGTACTGCAGCGATGGAGATCCTGCTGGCATCTGTCCTAAGATAATAAACGAGCCTCGGATTAGGCAAGCGGAGGATTGGAACATTACTAAACAAAATTTTTAATTTTGACAATGCAGAAATTAATAATGCATCTTTAACATCCAATTTTACAGAAGCTCTTAAAACATTGGAAAATACACTTGTAATCTCCGCTAAATTTGGAATAAATTTACTATAGTAATTCACCAACCCCAAAAGGCTTCTGACCTGTTTCTTGGTGGTAGGCATGGTCAGATTCATAATTTTGGTAATAATTTTCTGGTCAGTCTTTAGTTGACCTTGAGAAATGACATGACCCAAAAACTCAATTTCTTTTAGGCCCAGTTCGACTTTGCTCGGTTTGACAGTGAGCCCGAAGAGTCGCAACCTATTAAAGACATGTCTCAGTTTCAGTAGGTGTGTTGTCCAGTCATCAGTATGGACACATATATCATCTATATAGGTCACTGTATTCTTCACTCCATGAAGTAGGTCTCTTGTTAAGCGTACGAAAGTGGCAGGAGCGTTTCGAAGTCCGAAAGGAAGAAAACGCCACTCGTATAGTCCTAAAGGTGTTGAGAAAGCAGTAAGATGGATGGATTGAGACTGCATAGGGACTTGCCAATATCCCTTAGTGAGATCTAATTTAGAAAAGATTTTGGAGGTGGACATGTCAAGAATAAGATCTTCGCAGGAAGGAATTGGCTCTGCGTCGATCTTGGTGACGTTGTTGAGCTTTCGATAGTCCACGCACAGACGAATTGTAGAATCTTTCTTCTTAACTAGAACAATTGGAAAAGAGTACTCCGAGGTGGATTTCTGGATGATCCCACTAGCCTCTAAATTCAGAATTTCCTTATTAAGATTTTCCCTATAGCTTAGTGGGATTGAGTACGGCCTGCATTTAATAGGCTTAGAGTCCGAAAGAAGAATGGAGTGTTCGATTCTGTCCGTCCTACCTGGAATGTCAGAGAATATGTCTTTGTATTCCGTTACTAATTCTACTAATTGTCGTCGTTGACTGTCTGTTAGTCCCTGTTCTACATGTATGCTATCTAATGTAGCAGTCTTGTCTACAATAGGAACTGGCAGTTCCATTCCGTCGTCGTCTACCTGATTCAGTACGGTGGTGGTGCTAAGTGTGTATTCTGTATTCTCGCTAAGTGTATGCTCGTCGGATATGCCAGTCTCGCTAACTAGTGTAGTTGCGTTGTGTATGTCTGTCGTCTGATCACTTGGTGTGGGTGCACTGTGTTCGTCTGTCTCTACTTCTGTCTCTTGTCGTGAATAGTAAGGTTTCAACATGTTGACATGGAATATCTTTAAGTTTCCGTTTATTGATATTTCATAGTCAACATCTGAAATTTTACGTACCACCTTGAATGGCCCTTGCCATGAAGTCAATAATACATTTCGTTTGTCAGGAAGCAAGAGAAGTATGTCTTGATCTGGTTCAAGTTCAATCGTTCTCGACCCTTTGTTGGCCTTGTACATAGGTCGACCATCGTTGATATGAAGCGATTTCCTTTGCCGGACACCTGATTCAGGGGTCCAACAATATCTACCGCCACACTCTCAAATGGCCTAGAAACCAGTGTAGAAGGTTGTACTTCAGCTGTAGCATGTTTACCCTTTCGTACTAACTGTTGACAGACATTACACGAACGACAAAATAATTTAATATCCTTGCAAAAACCTGGCCAATAGAAATGAGCCTGAATTCTGGCCCTGGTTTTGTCATATGCAAGATGGCCAGCAAACGGTGCACATGCGATGTTGTACAGGTAACACCGTTTGCTGAATCTCATGGTTACCAGTAGTATAATATCTAGTAAGAATGCCATTATTTAATCTGAAGAACCATGAAGCGTTCTTTGTCACTTTTGCTCGTTCTTTCAATACTTTTAAATAAGGAGACAAACTAGGATCAGCTTTCTGCTGTTCTATGAATTTTTGTCTGTTGGTATCATCAGTGCTAGATGGAGAAAGCACCAGTAGTCTCTCATCTTGAAGCGTGTCTTGATGTTTTATAGTGTCTGCTCTGGTTGTTGCATTAACTGCATTCAGTTGGTTCCATGCAGTTATTTCATCGCTAGTACATTGTTTTAGTTGAGGTAAGCAACCTAGAATTAAATCAGTACAAGGGTTGTCAAGTATAGCACAAGTAAATGTACCCCAAAGGAAAGGAGTGTTAATACAGGCATTGGCCAAAGGGTAAATTTCAATGTTACCCGAAAAGGTTCGGCATTTGACAGAGTCCCCTGTATAATCCTCTTGACTCACCAGTTCCTTTCTGAGACCAATGAGGGTACTACCGCTGTCCAGCAAACATTGGCATGGTCTACCATTGACCATTGCATTGTGGAACTTTAAATTTCCTCTGGAGGCTAAGGCTGCATTCACGCTCTCAGTTGAGCATGGAACTGTATGTCCACATTCTAATTTTCCGTCAGCATGAAACTGGTGACATCGCTCACAACTGTCAAAACTCAACACATCGTTTACACAACACACCTCTTCCGTCTGGTTCACAGGTAATTCATTTTCAACATCACACTCAGTCTCACTACCACTATCAGAAGATGTATCAAGTAAAATAGCATTGTTGGCTTTCATACGTTGGCGGCCAAGGCACTTATTTGAATAATGGCCGTAGCTGGAACAAAAAAAAACATTTAATGGCCCGCCGGTATGCAGATCTTTTGTTCTGTTGCTTCTTAATCACATTTTCAAGATGTGCCGGATAACTCGGCGATTTGTCACACATTGAATCAGTGTCATGTAAAAGGTGACAGTGGATACACTTTGAAACTTTTCTATCTTTCTTTTCAAATTTATTAAATGGTTTTCTATTGCTCTGATAGTTTTTAGATTGATCTTTTGCAAAGGAAACTATTTCAGAGTCATTTGAAGTTTTAAAAATATTTCTGTTTGAAGAAAAATATGCTGACCCTTTTTTTTCAAACTGTTCTATGGTTTCAATGTCTGACTGCTGCAAAAATTTAGCAAAAGAGGATGGTATCGTGGATATTACTTTATCCATAGTTATTAAGTTTTTTAATTTATCAAAGTCTTTTCCTATGTTAGCTGCTTTAAGCCACCTATTTAGTACACTTTGAACATTTGAGACGTAGTCAATGAAAGTCTCAGTAGGTTTAGGTTTTAAAGTTGAGAACTGAACCTGATACCCAGGGGCATCAAGTAAAAAGTGTTGCATAATCCTATCACGGATGTATTGGTAGTCAGATCTAAGATCGGTTGGTATAGATTCTATTACTTTAAGGGGCTCACCACTCAGGTTCTTCATATAAATCATAGCCCACATCTCTAAAGGAACTTGGTGATATTTAAACTGATACTCGACATTTTCTGTCCAGGCAGAAATTGAATCTTCTTTACAATATGCTTTGATAATATTTTTGTATTTGTTGAACTTATTTTCTTCTTGTTGACTTTTAAGTTTAGTGGCAGAGATCTCTGCGTGTGAGTCTACATCCATCTCTTTCATCTTTAATTGTGTCTCTGATTCTACTTGTATTTGTTTTTCCTTAACTCTTACCATTTCATCTATCTCCTTTTGTTTTAGATCTATTTCTCTTTGTTTTAATTCTAATTCTTTCTGTTTAATTTCCTTATCATGTTCTAATTGTTGTTGTTTTGTTATCTCAGCTAGTTGTGTTAATTCTTTTTGATGCTCTCTTTCTCGAGTGCGTTCATCTCTTTCTGCATCCTTTGCTTCTTTAAATTTCTTATCAGCATATTCTTCTAGCTCTTTACCTGTGTATTGCAATTCTTTGCCTGCTTTAATGAAGTCAGCTAGAGTAGCCATGTTGTTGGGGAATTGGCTTGCGTTGACCTAAACTTAGTTATTTTTCTTTAATATGCTATGTTATTTAATATCTGAGCACTACAAATTGTATTGTTTGTTTACATTCTGGAAAATTGTATTCTCCAAAAAATTAGAGCACAAAGTTGGTTCATATAATACACGCTGAAAAAGAGATGCACTATTAATCACAATGCATGCCAAAAACGTATGTTTTACTCAACTTAATGTTCCCCAGAACAAGGAACAACACGTCAGCAACACCGGTCCCGTTGTTTGGCACCTCGGAATACACACGAGTTTTCTACTCAGGTCACCCTGTTTGGCACATCGACACACACTCGCGTTCTTACTCAGCTGTTGTTCGCCCTGTTTTACAGAGCAGCAAAAATTACTATCTCGTAAACGACAAATAGACCTTTGACAAATCGGTACAATGACACAAACATGCCCACGAACAAACAGAACATCGATTAATTAATATTTAATGTCACTGTCCTGTCTTCGTTCTACCGTAATATGTCTTTCGTTACTAATTTAGTTTAATCTATGGAAGTAAGGATGGTGCAGGCCAAATCTAATTTGCATAGCCGAAAGTAGTGCCCTCCTGACGGTAAACAAATAGAAAAGTACGAAAAAAAAAATTCAATAACTGCTTTTAAATAAATATAAATGTAATAATAATGTGTAAATAAATAAATATATTCATTCTCTAACTTAAATAAACAAATAATAGTTAATATATCGTAAAGATTCAGGCAGGCAGCAGTTTGCCAGTATGTAAACACTGAAATGCTGATTGCAAATGGCGAGGCCAAACTGTTTGTCAATCGTGCCACGTCACAGGCGCAGCGCTATTTTTAGCTTGCAAAAATCAATACTGTCGCTGGCCGTTGTATTGCTCCGCCATGAATCATTTTTTTACGATTATTCAAACACAAATAAATAATTACATAAATAAATGAAAGAAGAACATAGTATGAATACTTACAACTTTGAAAAACATATTATTTAAATATATAACATTCTAATAAGCACAAATAAACATTATTTCATCACGATAGGCACACTTCTGCCGGCAACTCGATCTAGTCTGCACACGTCATAGTCACTGACACAAACTAAACAATTTAATATTTGTAATATATTTAAACCTGTCCGTAAACCTAGTCTAGAGCCGTGGGTAAGTGTATATAGCTTGAACTCAGGTTCAAGCAGCACTTCTGACGCCACACTTAATCCTATTGCCTGTCAACAACTCATGTTTCAGGCATCATCGGATTACTTCTCCCACACCATACAAGAGACTTGCAGTCGTGTGCGAGGAATGAAATGGTACATTTTATTGCCGTTGGCTCTTTACAATTGCAAAACAGTCGCTATCTAATCACACATAAAGTCACAATATTCTCTATCAATAGTTTTCCTAACCCCTATAGCTATTCTCTATCTACTAGGCTATATGAAAACACAAATCTATTCTACACGATGTGAACACTACAGAGTCAGTCCCCAGTCTGACTTCCTTCCCTCGCCTCGCTACACGCCTCGCGGAAGCCCTTCATACGCCCTTCGCTCTTTGCGTGCTAACTCAGTTAGCACGCTTCTATTAGCTGGCTTTGGCGCTTGAGTGGCGATCGTAGCGATCACGCAGGCGTGACTCTGTCGTGACCAGTAGTGCTAACTATCTGGTCAACGCCTTCGTGTGAGGACTAGTTAATAGTCCCCTTTTTTTATTCTCTATTCTGCCCTGATCCCGGGCACTAAACTCTATCTGAGGTTGACCCCCACGTCCTGGTGGTATTCTATCATGAGGCAGTCTTTGACAAGATTCAAAATGTCAAGGAGAAATAGAAAAATGAGTTATAAATTCTCACGCGAGTTTAACAAAAACTTTAAAGGTGACTTAAATTATTACTAATACTTTATCTTGAATATAAGTTTTGCTAATTTATATAAAAATATTTATAAAAACAATTAATAGAAATGCTACAATTATCCAATCATAAAATACATTTATGCTGCTTTTAGTAATGTCCCTTAAAATAAATGTTATGATGTCATGTCCCTTTCGACTATCTTAATTACATGTTTTCTTTTTAATGTGGTGTTTAAAAAAAAAATAACTTTCATTTCATTGAGAAATCTTTTTGTTCTTTCTTTTTTTTTTTTTTTTTGTAATTAGGGCTCGCTGTTCCCCCAGGGACCAGAGCCGCCCCATCAGGTCCCCACGTCCCTGTGTGTCATTCGGATGACTGCCTCTGCCGGTTGTCCTGGCAAGATCATGTGCGGATACAACACTTTGATCTGATTCAGAAGGCCGAGAACGGAGTGCATTCATAAATCGATGTAAATAGAAATTATAGATGTCCCATTACGTGAAAAACCTTTATGACGATAACAGAGACGAACAATATATTGTTCAAAATAACAATGAAGGGCCAGCAATTTTGAAGATGGAGGTTCAGAATGCTCTTAATCATATGAAATCTGGCAAAACACCCGGTCCAGACAGCGTCACAACAGAAATGATTAATGCTTTAGAAGAATATGGAATAGATAAAGTTACCAGTCTGCTTAATACAATATATGATACTGGAAATATACCTCATGAGTTATGTAATTCTGTATTTATTGCAATCCCAAAGAAATCAGGAGCCTTGGAATGTGATCAACATCGAACAATTAGTATAATGAGTCACATCACGAAGATTTTGCTAAGAATTATCATGCAAAGAGTTAGGAGGAAAATACAACCTGAAATAGGAGAAGAACAATGTGGGTTTGTAGTAGGCAAGGGTACAGTAAATGCTGTGTATATACTGAGAACCGTAATCGAACGTTCTATAGAAGTAAACAAAGATCTACACCTTTGCTTTATTGACTACACAAAGGCTTTTGATAAAGTGAGACATGTCAACATGATAAGGATGCTTGAAGATCTAAAAATTGATGGGAAAGACCTTAGACTTGTAAAAAAACATATATTGGAAACAACAAGCTGCCATAAGAGTTGATAATGAAGTAAGCCAATATCAGCCTATTAAGAGAGGTGTGAGACAGGGATGTGTAATGTCTCCAGATCTGTTTTCCCTGTACAGTGAAAATATTTTCAGAAATATTGAAAATATGGAAGGAATCAGCATTGGGGGACGTTGCATCAATAACATTAGATATGTAGATGATACAGTCTTGATTGCAGACAATGAACAGGACCTGCAAAATTTAGTAGATGCGGTTGTTACACACAGTGAACAACAAGGGTTAGAATTAAATTGTAAAAAGACACTAGGAAGAACGAAATACCACAGTATAATATACAAGTAAATGGGAATATTCTTCAACAAGTGAATAGGTACAATTGTCTCGGAACAGTAATAACATCTGATGGGAGATGCCTTGAAGAGTTTAGAACAAGAATCGCCATGGCAAAAGTAGCCTTTATCAAGATGAAAAACATACTGACCAATAAAAAGGTGTCAATTGAAATGAGAAAAAGAGTGTTGAGATGCTACATAGAACCTGTACTTTTATATGGATGTGAAGCTTGGACAATGAGCAGCCAGGCTGAAAAACATCTGATGGCTGTAGAAATGTGGTTTCTGAGGAAAATGCAAAGAATACCATGGACAGCCAGAAAGACCAATGAACAAGTCCTTCAAGAAACAAATGAAGATCGTAAACTGATCAGAGACATTAGACGTAGACAGTCACAATTTTTTGGGCATGTTATGAGAAGAAATGATTTGGAGAACTTGGTGACAACTGGTAAGATCGAGGGGAGCAGACCAAGGGGAAGACCTAGAAACAAGTATCTGGATGGCTTGGCCTTTTGGCATGGTCGAGACAGAAACACGGAACTGATCCACGACTCTGTTGATCGAGTGAGATGGCAGAACATGACCGCCCACGCTTACCGGCATGGCACATGATGGATGGATGGATTCACACATTAAGTGATTTTTGTCCGAACCCACAAGCAAACGCTTCTCGTGCCCTATTGTGAGTTATTTCTCTTGTAACATTCAGATAATGCATCTGCATTTGATAGTCTCCCTTTAATAAATTACATGTTCATCCACTGAAATACTTTGACAAGAATATTTCGTTAGACTGTTTCACTAGACACAAAGAAGTGGCGACATACTGAAACAAGTAACAAGTGGCTCCTTTCTTGGACATGTGATAACGTATGATGGCAGAAGTGAAACAGAAATCTAAAATAGAATAAGAATGGCCAAAATGCCTTCAATATCAATCAACCAATCAAGTGCCATGCCGGAAAGCGTGGGCGGTCATGACTCGCCATTTCACTCGATCACCAGTGTCGTGGATCAGCTCAGTGTTCCTGTCTCGTCCATGCCATGTGGCCAAGCCATCCAGGTATTTTACTCTCGGTCTTCCTCTTGGTCTGCTCCCCTCGATCTTGTCAGTTGTCACTAAGTTCTCCAATCCATTTCTTCTCATAACATGTCCAAAAAATCGTGACTGTCTACGTCTAATTTCTCTAATCAGTTTACGATGTTCATTTGTCTCCTGTAGTACTTGGTCATTGGTTTTTCTGTCTGTCCATGGTATTCTTTGCATTTTCCTCAGAAACCACATTTCTGCAGCCATTAGATGCTTTTCAGCTTGACTGCTCATTCAATATCATGACATCAGTATTAACATCTAGAGAGATTAGCAACGCATTGAAATGAGAATTGTCAGATGAAACGTATATTCAACACTACTATACGGCGTGGAATCCTGAACATTGAACAAGCAACCAGAAAATCAAATAGAGGCCCTGGAGATGTGGATATACAGAAAAATATGGTAACAAAACAATAAAACACTGCGGTTCAAGACAAAATAGGAATGAAAAGAGAGGTGATGAAAGAAATAAAAATAAAAAAGAGGCAAGCGAAATATTTCGGCCACATTAAAAGCTGCCATCAGAATTTATAATGAAGTAGGTCAATATCAGTCTACTAAAATAGGTGTGAAACAGGGATGTGTAATGTCTCCAGATCTTTTTTTCCCTATATAGTAAAACTATTATAAGAAATATAAAGATATGGAAGGAATCAACATTGGGGAAAGATATATCAATAACATTAGATATGCAGATGATACAATCTTGATTGCAGACAATGAACACGACTTGCAACATTTAGTAGATGCGGTTGTTGCACACAGTGAACAACTAGGGTTAGAATTGAATACAAGAAGTGTTTGGTTGAAGACACAGATTATGGTCGTCACTAGGAATAAGGAAATACCACAATGTGATATACGAGTAAATGGGCATATTCTTAAACAAGTTAATCGGTACAGTTAACTCGCACCAGTCATAACAGCTGATGGGAGATATCTTGAAGGGATTAGAATAAGAATTGCCATTACGAAGGTAGCCTTTTGCAAGATGAAAAGATACTGACCAATAAATATATATCAATTGAAACGAGGAAAAGATTGTTGAGGTGCTACATAGAACCTGTACTTTTGTATGGATGTGAAAAGTGGACAATGACCAGTCAAGCTGAAAAACATCTGATGGCTGTGGAAATGTGGTTTCTGAGGACAATGCAGAGAATAACATGGACAGACAGAAAAACCAATGAACAAGTCCTTCAAGAAACAAATAAAGATCGTAAACTGATTAGAGAAATAAGACGTAGACAGTCAAACCACCAACCCACTCATCTCCTCACCCACCTACACATCCCCCACAAACCCACACATCCCACACCTCCCCACCTACCCACTCACATCCCCACCCGCACACATTTCCCCACTCACACACTTCTCCCATACTCCAACATACCTCTCCCACCCACCCACACACCTCCAGAATCCACACATACACTCCCTATCCACACATTCCCTCACCCACACACAAACACCGACCCACACACACATCCCCAACCCACACACCTCTTCCATTCATATACACATCAGCCACACATATCCTCCATCCACACACACATCCCTCACCCACCACACATCTCCCAATCACAAACCATCCACACATACATCCCCAACATACACACTCACACGCACATCGTCAGATCTAAACACTTACACGATGCCTCACATAATCACTGAAACTAGTATGAACAAACTCCCGCACCTTACACACACATACACTGACAATTGTCGTCAACATTCTTTCAAAACTTGTAAAAAAAAAATGGATAAAAATTGTGCATATACATTGTGTAACGTAGAAATTAGTGACGCAATTCAACTCTCACTTTTTTCTTACACAGACTCTCTCTCTCTCTCTCTCTCTCTCTCTCTCTCTCTCTCTCTCTCTCTCTCTCTCTCTCTCTCTCTCTCTCTCTCTCTCTCACTACACACTAACTCTCTCAATCACTCTACAGTAATGTGCATGTGTTCGCATTATAAATGATTATATGCAGTGGCATAAAAATGTTAATATGAAAGATGAGAATACTCAAAACAATATGGAATCAAGTGAAATTCAAAATGATAATATGAAAGATGAGAATACACAAAAAATATGAAATAGCATATTACATAATATGCGTGTGCACAACTCTCTCTCTCTCTCTCTCTCTCTCTCTCTCTCTCTCTCTCTCTCTCTCTCTCTCTCTCTCTCTCTCTCTTCTTGCATGCACACACACTCACATACATGCGCGACCACACACAAACACATTCACACCCCCCCCCCCCGCCAACCCACACACACATCCAACACCCACACCATCTCTCGCACCCACCAACACACTCATCCCCACCCAAGCATCTCGCCCAACCCAATATACATCACCACCCATCCCCCAACACACACACACACACACACACACACCCACCCACACATCTCCCCACGCACTCAATCACCCATACCCCAACCACGCATCCCTCAACAACAACCCCCCTCACCCGTACACATATTCCCAACCCACCCACATACACATAACTCACCAACTTAAACATCCCCCACCCATACATCCCCACCAAACACTCATCCCCCATCCACACTCCTATTCCCACCCACACCCTCACCACACATCCTCACCTATACACACAACGCCCACACCCATCCCCCATGCCACCTACACACACACCCCCACACTCCCACTCACACATTACCACTTACTAAAAACCACAAATTCTATTACCCACCAACACCCACCCACCCAAAAAATACCCCCACCCACAGGGCCCCACCCAAAACACATCCCCCCACACACATGCAACCCTCACACACTCATATCTCCCCACCCACACACACATCGCCAAATGGAATAATTGTTAAAATTAAAACAATATGTTATACATTGTGCAGCGAATAAAAGGTTTTGCAGTTCAATAAAGAATATAATTTATAGACTGGACATAAACATGATGAAATACAAAGTGCATATAGTACATATTAAATTCAAGTGGCAGTAAAAATGATAATATGAAAGATGAGAATACAGAAGAAATATCCAATAGCATATATATCTTTATTTTTCTTTCACGCACACAACACTAACTCTCTCTCTCTCTCTCTCTCTCTCTCTCTCTCTCTCTCTCTCTCTCTCTCTCTCTCTCTCTCTAATTGTTTCATTCTCTCTTTCACTCTCTCCTACTCACACACACACACACACACACACACACACACACATATACACTCTCTCTGGCTGTTTTTGTCTCATACTTACTCTCTCACTTACTTGCTCTTTTACATCCTCTCTTACTAACTCACGCACTTTCACACACACACACACACACACACACACACACACACACACACACACACACACACACATACACACACACAAACGTATAGTGAAAAATGATACTACTAGGTTACTTATGGAGGCATATAGTCGGTATGGAGTAAGTACTGAAAGAGCTTTCGGATGAATATGTAGGGTCTCATTGGAGTTTTAAGGTCTGTCGGAAGGTCATTCCATAAGTGGGCATCAGAATACGCAAAGCAAGTTTTGTATAAGTCCAATCTAGGTTTTAGGACATATAATACATTTAAGCGCTTGCTATTCATTGCATGAGATTGAATTAACAGTTGAAGATACTCTGGGGAATTGTTAGATATTACGTTAATAAATCATTTGGCTTTGTTAAAAAGGAAACGCTTTCGATGTGGTAGAAGCCTTAGAGGACTAAATAATGTATCACTTTCAGCGTGTTTTGTGTCACAAACTAGACGTATTGCCCGCTTTTAAAGAGAACAAAGTCGTTTCATATTGGATTTAGGGCAACCATCCCAGACATTAATCGAGATGAGATTGAATATAGGATGTATAGAATAACATTCGCGTTCTTTCTTTCAGGAAGTGCTGAATTTGAGCAAGTTGGTAAACTTTCTGTGCTATTTTCTTGCTAAGGGCGTGGACATGGGAGCTCCAATTTAAATTTCTATCAATTAAAAGACCTAATGACTTATGTTCAGTCACATTAACTATAAGTAACATGCCTATGCGGAGTTCGAGCGCTGCCCCAGTTATGGCTAGTGTCTGCAGTTTTTGTCTGGTCGTTATTAGCATGGAATTGGTTTTTTCAAAGTGAACGTTGCATGTGGTTTGCATTGCTCCATCTAGTAAGATTATTAAGTTATTTTTGTAAGTAACTTTCTAGTTCACTACGGTTCTCCTAACTAGCATATATAGTACAATCGTCTGCAAGTAGATCACACGTAGTATTGATATATAGAGGAAGGTCGTTAGTATAAACCGCGAAAAGCAGCGGACCTAGTATTGAGCCGTGGAGCAAACAAATATTAAGCTGTGTAGGAATTGATAGACGGTTGTTGAAGGACACGACTCGTTGTCTGTCGGCTAATTAAAATATTGTGATCTACCATATCAAAAGCTTTTTAAAGTATACATACACCGCTCCACAAATGTTGCCATTGTTGATGTTAGAATGCCAGTTATCGGTCATTTTTGTTAGAGCACTATGGCAAGAATATTTAGGTCGAAACCCAGATTGGCTGTCAATTATCAGATCGTTATTAATTAAATAATGTAATGTTATTTTATGAATGTGCTTTTCTAATGGCTTTGATAGCAACGATAGTAAGGAAATAGGTCTATAATTACCCAAGACGCTGTTATCATTTGTGCCATTTTTAAATAGAGGATACACTTTGTCAATTTTTAATGCAGATGGCAAGTAGTTTTTGGCCAGTCATTGATTATAAATGAACGTTAAAGACTCACTAATGATTGGGGCGGCACAGCGAAGTATTCTATTACTGATCCCATCTAGGCCGTGTTAGTTTATTGCTTTGAGGTTTGAGAGATATTTATAAACATTTGCAACCGACATAAAGGGAATCTCAGCGGGAATATTTCTAGTGCACTTCTCTTCACAGAATGATGACAATGAACTTAAATTACATGATGAGTTTGGTGTTGAAGACTTTAGATTGTCTATTTCCGATTGAAGGAAACAACTGAAATCATCGCATGTTATAGAGTTTGGTGTTGCAGACTCTGACGAGTGTTTCTTGTTGGTTAGCGAATTAATAACCTTCCATATATTTGTGCTATTTGATTTATCTACAATCAATTTATTTTAAATGGTCTTTCTTTATCCTACGAATTTCATATTTAACTTTATTTCTTAGTCTCCGGTAGTTGGTGATGTCTTTATTTTTGTGTGCTGCGTCTCGCTCTCTCATGATTTCCAGAACTTCACTAGTGACTCATGGGGATTTCTGTTGATTCTTGACATGAACTTCCTTGGCTGGTGCGTGTTTATCAAACACACTGTAGACTGTCTTTGTCCAGAAAGCTAATGCATCGTCCGAATCATGAAGTTGGTAAACGTGATCAAAGTGTGCACTTTTTAAGCCTTGTAAAAATAGCTCTTGTGATGCTTACATGTTTATTTTTAGGAGCTTTGAACCCAATGTTTGACCATGTGCAGCATAAAGGATAATGGTCATTAACTGTACTAACACGAACAGAACATTCAATAATATATCTGGACAAGTAACATATATATGATCAATTATAGTTGCGGAGGTGTCTGTAATCATTGTGGGACGGTTTATTAGCTGCTTAAAATTGTAAGATAGAATGATATCGTCCCTTGTCTGGTTGGATTTGCTAATATCTATGTTGAAGTCACCTAGTATCATAATTTCTCACCTGCTGTAAATACTCTATCCATCATTGTAGTGAAGCAATCATAACAGCTGTACCAGGCACAAGGATTCCTATATAGGTATCCGATGAGAAACGGTTGCTGGCTAACTGGCTTCACCTCTATATATATAGGCGTATATGTGGGTGGTGGGGTGTGTGTGTGGGTGGGTGGTGGAGATAGTGATATAAGTGATATATAGGGATATATGTGGGTGGCAGGTGTATGTTTTTGGGTGTTTATGTGTGGGGATATGCGTGGGCAGGTGGGGAGATGTGTTTGTGGGTAGGGATGTGTCTATAGGTGGGGGATGTGTAGTTGAGAGGTGGCGGATATTGGGTGGGTGAGTGGGTGTAGGTTGGCTGATGTGTGTGTGGGTGGGTGGGGAAAATTGTGAGGGTGCGGGATGTATGTGTGGATAGATGCGGGAAGTGTGGGTTGACGTGGGTATGTGTGTGTGGTTTTGTGATGTGTGTTTTGCTGGGTGGTTGCGGGTGTGTGGGTGGGTGGTGGATAATATGTGGGTGGTCGTGTGCGTGTTGGTTATGGGATGGGTGGGGGATGATTGTGTTGGTGGGGAAATGTGTGTGGGTGAGGAATCAGTGGGTGGGTGGCGGCATGTATGTTTGCCTGAGTCTGTGTGAGTGCGTGGAGGTATGTGTGGGTGGGTGGCGGTGTGGTGGGTGTGGGATGTGTGGGTGGCTGCGGGGTGTGAGGGTGGTTGGGGGATGTGTCTCACAACATTGCAATATGCACTGTTTATGTTTACAACTTTCATTTGACAATGTTTTTTTTTTTTATCCCTATGTGAATGCACCATGCGTAATATGCATTGTTTATGCTTACAAAATCCATTTGACAATTTATTTCCCCTATGTAAATGTAACATGCACATTTGATGAATGAAAGATGAGTGATCGAAAGGGCCGAATGTAAGGCGGGCCTGCGTGCCCAATTTGTTACCCTTTTAAAATAAAGTTTGTTCGTTCGTTCGTTCGTTCGTTCGTTCTAACCAAACACATTATATGCCTACGGTCTCGAGATCACTTCTACGGGAACAGTTGAGGGAATTGGAAATGTATACAGCAATACCTGTCTCAAATTTTTGATTTGCATCTCTCCGAATTGCTTTTAACCCCATAAGATAGATTTCGGAGTCGGTTATTTTGTCGTTAAGACGACTTTCTGTGATTCCAAACACGCGGAATTGTTTGGACAGTATTACGGAGAGTGCGGGTAATTTATTGAGCAGATGAAATATGTTGAGATGGCCTGTATATTGACCATTTTTGTTGAGCCACTGATCGTGATTGGCAGACATTACAAAATGAAAGGAAGATGTTGCTCGTGGTATAAAATTGCGGGGATTTTGAAAATTTATTTAGTAGTAGTTGTATTAGAGGGGGTAGGAAAATGTCTTTGCTGGAGTGACATCTTGAAAGCTTGGTGCAGGGCTGCAGGATTGTCCTGCATTAGCTGCTGGAGTTGACGGTTCCACTGATAGGAGTGTAGATTACCGTCCAACGAGGGATGACCGCTATGAATGTCACTGGAAGTGCCTACATTAGTGCCGGAGGTGAAGCTCGGTTTACACCTCTCACTAGTGCTGATTGTTGTGCACTTTCTGGATATTTTATGTTCTTCGCTAGTATGCCACTTCCTAGCTTAGAGCAATGTATTTGGTCCCTGTATAGTATTTTTCTTAGGAGCCCCGGACAGCGATGTACAGTACGGGGTATAATTAATGAAATTAATGTTGTTACCTTTACAAAATGTATACAGAGTTAGATTTGCAGCGTCTGCAGTGCAACGATGGATCCCGTAACATGGTGGATTGATTGATGAAATGAACATGGATGATTTAGGAAATTTGTTGCGCAACCACACCTCCAATGTAGCTAGTTGTGAGGTGCTTATGATTTTACTGTTCATTATATCATTTACATCAATATGGACTGTTGCTTTTGAAATTCTGTCATTCACTTTGCATTTTCCCAGTGTAGCGGTCAACCTATCAATGTCAGCGCCTGGCAGAGGGTAGATTGAAGTTGATTCGCTGTCAGAAACCATGAGGAAGATCGAGAAGTAAATACCTGGATGGATTGGCAACGTGGTATGGTCGAGACAGGAACACTGAGCTGATCCACGACTCTGGTGATCGAGTGAGGTGGCAAAATATGACCACCCACGCTTATCGGCATGGCACATGATGGATGGATGGACATGACAAAACACTCTAATAAAAACCATACTGGAGGGCAAGGTTGAGGGCAAGCGAGCTAGAGATAGACAACGATACAAGTGGGAAGATAACACCAAGAGATGGACGAACAGCAATCTGACAGAATGTACAGACAGGGCGAGAGACAGACAGTGTTGGAGATCCATTGCAGCCAACATTCGTTGTGGAGACGGCACTTGATTAATCATAACCGTCAATAACACATACTGAAATGACGCATTAATGAGCTTCAAATTCTTCGGAGTCGTTTTCATCTCCTCATGTTTAAACTTCTCCACGACTCTGGTTAGTTTCTCGGGCATGGTGGAGATGTTGAACTGTTTCTTTGTTGGACGTGTTGGTTTGGCCTTTTACAGGCAGACAAAAATAATACATCAAAACAATTCCACAGGTTACAACTGAAAAGACAAAACATTTAATATAATGTCGAAGTTAGGTAGGAAAATGGCAAATAAATTCTCATGAATGTAAAACCAGACATTAATTTTACAAACAATTTGAAGATAAATTCAACTATTATCGTATTTATTATGCTACATATAATGCTCGCTAAAATCCATAAAAATATAATAAAATTTTTAATATAAATACTACAATTATCTCAATAACAACATATATTTAAGCTGCATTTAGTAATGTCCCTTGAAATAACTGTTATGTTGTCATGTCTCTTTCCACTATTTTAGTTACATGTTTCTTCCTTTCATGTGGTGTTAAAAAAAAATTCTTTTTATCGATCATTCTTTTTGTGTTTTGTAATTAGGGCTCACTGTTCCCCCAGGGACCAGAGCCGCCCTATAAGGTACCCCACGCCCCTGTGTGTCATTCGGATGGCTGCCTCTACTGGTGGCCCTGACAAGATCAAGTGCGGATACGACACTGTAATCTGATTTAGAAGGCCGAGAACGGACTGAATTCATAAATCGATGTAAATAGAAATTATTGGTGCCCCATTCAAACATGAAGTAATTTTTGTCAACAACCGCAAGCAAACTTTTCTAGCACCTTAGTATGAATTATTTCTCCTGTAATATTGAGATAAAAAAATGTATTTGATTGTCTCCCTTCAAATTATAACATTTGCGTCCTCTCAAATACATTGACAAGAATATTTCGTTAGACGGTTTCACTTGACACAAAGGTACTGAAACAAGTAACAAGTGTCTCCAATCTTGGACATGTAATAACAGATGAAGGCAGAAGTGAAACAGAAATCAAAAAGAGAATAGGAATGGCCAAAATTGCTTACAGCAGCATGAAATCAATATTAATATCTAGAGAGATTAGCAACGCATTAAAAATGAGAATTGTCAGATTTCAACACTACTGTATGGCGTGGAATCCTGGACATTGAACAAGCAACCTGAAAAATCGAATAGAGGCCCTGGAGATGTGGATATACAGAAGAATACGTCGTATTTCATGGTAACAAAAACAATAAAACACAGCGGTTGTAGAAAAAATGGGAAGGAAAAGAGCGTTGATGAAATAAATAAAAAAAAGAGGCAAGTTAAATATTCCGGCCACATTAAAAGACATAACACTCTTATGAAAACCATACAGGAGTGCAAGGTTGAGAGCAAGCAAGCTAGAGGCAGACAATGATACAAGTGGGAACACATCAAGAGATGGACGAACAGCAGTCTGACAGAATGTACAGCAAAGGTGAGAGACAGACAGTGTTGGAAATCCATTGCAGCCAACCTTCATTGTGGAGACGGCACCTGATTAATCATTACCGTCAATAACACATACATCAATTACGCATTAATGATGTTCAACTTCTTCGGAGTCGTTAACATCTACTCATGGAAACACTTCACGACGACGCTGGTTAGTTTCCCGGGCATGGTGCAGATGTTGAACTGTGTTTTTCTTTTCCTTTTTAAATTATAAAACATGTTTAATGTGTTCACTAACACATAATGCACAAAATGAATTTGCTGCATCATCTTATACAGTCCAAGACAGCTTAATATCTTGAATTGGCCTTTCAGGGGCCGGATAAACATTTTACGCTTACTATCTCAAATTAGTATTCATGCCAATGAATTGACCACACAAACACACACACACACACACACACACACACACACACACACACACACACATATATATATATATATATATATATATATATATATATATATATATATATATATATATATATATATATATACAACCAATTATCCAACGTAATTAGTTCTCAATGGTTATCTCCTTTGCACACAAACATATGTTACCTAAGGTGATTAGTACCCAAAGAAGAACTCCATAGGACCAAACATCAGACATTTCTGTGAACTGGTTGTAGAACAACGGCTCAGGAGACATCCATCGAATGGGCAGCAGGCCCTGGAACAAGGTCACAGAAACATGCCATAGAACGAAACATACACAGCAACATGCCATAGAACGAAACATACACAGGAACATGCCATAGAACGAAACATACACAGTAACATGCCATAGAAGGAAACATACACAGCAACATGCCATAGAAGGAAACATACACAGCAACATGCCATAGAAGGAAACATTCACAGAAACATGCCATAGAAGGAAACATACACAGCAACATGCCATAGAAGGAAACATACACAGCAACATGCCATAGAAGGAAACATACACAGAAACATGCCATAGAAGGAAACATACACAGCAACATGCCATAGAAGGAAACATACACAGAGACATGCCATAGAAGGAAACATACACAGAGACATGCCATAGAAGGAAACATACACAGAGACATGCCATAGAAGGAAACATACACAGAGACATGCCATAGAAGGAAACATACACAGCAACATGCCATAGAAGGAAACATACACAGAAACATGCCATAGAAGGAAACATACACAGAGACATGCCATAGAAGGAAACATACACAGAGACATGCCATAGAAGGAAACATACACAGAAACATGCCATAGAAGGAAACATACACAGCAACATGCCATAGAAGGAAACATACACAGAAACATGCCATAGAAGGAAACATACACAGAAACATGCCATAGAAGGAAACATACACAGCAACATGCCATAGAAGGAAACATACACAGAAACATGCCATAGAAGGAAACATACACAGAAACATGCCATAGAAGGAAACATACACAGAAACATGCCATAGAAGGAAACATACACAGAAACATGCCATAGAAGGAAACATACACAGAAACATGCCATAGAAGGAAACATACACAGAAACATGCCATAGAAGGAAACATACACAGAAACATGCCATAGAAGGAAACATACACAGAAACATGCCATAGAAGGAAACATACACAGAAACATGCCATAGAAGGAAACATACACAGAAACATGCCATAGAAGGAAACATACACGGAAACATGCCATAGAAGGAAACATACACAGAAACATGCCATAGAAGGAAACATACACAGAAACATGCCATAGAAGGAAACATACACAGAAACATGCCATAGAAGGAAACATACACAGCAACATGCCATAGAAGGAAACATACACAGAAACATGCCATAGAAGGAAACATACACAGAAACATGCCATAGAAGGAAACATACACAGAAACATGCCATAGAAGGAAACATACACAGAAACATGCCATAGAAGGAAACATACACAGAAACATGCCATAGAAGGAAACATACACAGAAACATGCCATAGAAGGAAACATACACAGAAACATGCCATAGAAGGAAACATACACAGAAACATGCCATAGAAGGAAACATACACAGAAACATGCCATAGAAGGAAACATACACGGAAACATGCCATAGAAGGAAACATACACAGAAACATGCCATAGAAGGAAACATACACAGACACATGCCATAGAAGGAAACATACACAGAAACATGCCATAGAAGGAAACATACACAGAAACATGCCATAGAAGGAAACATACACAAACACGCGGGTTTGGTCCGCTCACAGGCGGGCTGACAGGAACTGTAGCTTTCTTGTGTTACTTGCCTTGTGATAAACATGGCTGAGTTATTGAGCTGAGTTGAGTTGAGTCAAGAACCGACACCCCATCACTCAGGACATTTCCATAAGTGCTCTGTCCTAAACTGCAACAGCCAGCGAGGAGTCCCAGTACTAGTGGTACCAGTATCAGTCTGATTATGTGTCTGTCTAGACTTTCCTTGGAGTTTTGAGTATCGGCCAGATCCTCTAGTCATTCCGTGCAGCATCATTGTCTCCAGTCCTGTTGATCTATCTGTTCTTCTGTACTAAACACGTGATCCCAAACGGCCCTGACCATATCTGCCTGATGGTGCATGTGACATTTCTTATTGTCTAGCCCCTGATACATTCCGAAACACAGCAAGAATACAGAGAGAAATACGGCTTCAACGTTAAAAGATATTCGAGGAGACGGCATCTGTATTTTTAAAATTTAGCATAAAATCACCATTCCCCCTTCTCCTCTAGAAATTGACACAACAAAGTCGTCAACAACATGTGCGCTCGCTGACACCAGAACTGCGCTAGCTGACACCTGCGAGCTGACGGGATAGTTCTGTCAGATACACAACAGCTCAAGAAAATGTGATTACTGCAGCCAAAGGAATTGAGTGGGTGTATATAAATGAGACAAAGTTGGGAATTAAACCTTAGGTAGAGCTCTTATTCTTTAGGATAAGAGAAGAAAGATTCAAATCTAGAACTTATCAGCTGATATCAGTGATTCCTTTTTGACTTGGATAATTTCAATGAATATCTATCTTTGTTCAGTTCCTATATCTTATGAAGGATGAATTTCTCACTTTCTATTCATTTGGAGTCTTCCTCGCTAACTTATCAAACTATTATGATAGTTTTCTGAGATATCACTTCTGATCTTTTAGGGATGGTATTTTCCAGAATTATCGTTTATGCTCGCGTTATATATATATATTACCATGAGAATAAAGTTCTTCAAGTATGCATTGCTGTATGGGGTAATTAATAATGATTGTGTCTATACGTATAAATATGTGACATGCATGTGATGTAATGTTATGCCATCATTTATCATGGAGAAGAGAGACAATGCCAGGACTGTATCATGGTGTTATTCTGCTGTTACCCTGCCAGATATTCAAGGCGATTGGACCTTGAGAAAATGAGGATGATCCATCGGCACAGCATCAGTGTGAAGGAGGCATATCCTGAGATATGAGAGGTGAAGAGACACATTAGATTGTTGGAGTGATGGTTCAAACCAGGGCAAAGATGGATTAGCCTTTTTCTATGTACTAATCCCTTCACCTCCTTCAGTCTCTCTCTCTCTCTCTCTCTCTCTCTCTCTCTCTCTCTCTCTCTCTCTCTCTCTCCATTTTTCTTTTTCATCCCCCCTTTTCCTATGAGTATGACTATATGCGTCTTATTTCCACGCTACGGGATTCGTGCCCTGTTCGATGCTCTCTACAGACCGCTTGCCGTACTGCTGAATCAGACCGAACCATTTGGAAAGAACGTGATCGAACAAACTTTATTCTCGAAGGGTCACAAATTGAGCGCGCAGGCCCGTCTTAGATTCGGCCCGTCTAATAACTCGTCTTTCGCACACCACTTATCTATCCTGAATGAAACATTTGCAGGTAGGGTGAAACCCGGTGTAATGAAGTCAAATCTCTTACTTTTGACCTGTAAAAGCTTTAAGTAGTTCCATAGCAGATACAGCCATTGGGATGTGAAACATTCATCATCATCATCATGTGCGCATGTGCACATTGTGTGGAGTTTTTACTCACAACCTGTACCCGACTCACATCTCCACCACATTGTGTAGTCTTCACTCACACCCTGTATCCAATTCTCATCTCCACCACATTGTGTAGTCTTCACTCACACCCTGCACCCAACTCCCGTCTCCACCACATTGTATGGAGTCTTCACTCACACCCTGTACCCGACTCACATCACCACCACATTGTATGGAGTCTTTACTCACACCCTGTACCAGACTCCCATCTCCACCAGATTGTGTGGAGTCTTCACTCACACCCTGTACCAGACTCCCATCTCCACCAGATTGTGTGGAGTCTTCACTCACACCCTGTACCAGACTCCCATCTCCACCACATTGTGCGGAGTCTTCACTCACACCCTGTACCAGACTATCATCTCCACCACATTGTGTGGAGTCTTTACTCACACCCTGTACCAGACTCCCATCTCCACCACATTGTATGGAGTCTTCACTCACACCCTGTACCAGACTATCATCTCCACCAGATTGTGTGGAGTCTTCACTCACACCCTGTACCAGACTCCCATCTCCACCACATTGTATGGAGTCTTCACTCACACCCTGTACCAGACTATCATCTCCACCACATTGTGTGGAGTCTTCACTCACACCCTGTACCAGACTCCCATCTCCACCACATTGTATGGAGTCTTCACTCACACCCTGTACCAGACTATCATCTCCACCACATTGTGTGGAGTCTTCACTCACACCCTGTACCAGACTATCATCTCCACCACATTGTGTGGAGTCTTTACTCACACCCTGTACCAGACTCCCATCTCCACCACATTGTGTGGAGTCTTCACTCACACCCTGTACCAGACTCCCATCTCCACCAGATTGTGTGGAGTCTTCACTCACACCCTGTACCCGACTCCCATCTCCACCACATTGTGTGGAGTCTTCACTCACACCCTGTACCAGACCATCATCTCCACCACATTGTGTGGAGTCTTCACTCACACCCTGTACCACACCATCATCTCCACCACATTGTGTGCAGTCTTCACTCACACCCTGTACCACACCATCATCTCCACCACATTGTGTGTAGTCTTCACTCACACCCTATACCAGACTCCCATCTCCACCACATTGTGTGGAGTCTTCACTCACACCCTGTACCAGACTCCCATCTCCACCATATTGTGTGGAGTCTTCACTCACACCCTGTACCAGACTCCCATCTCCACCACATTGTGTGCAGTCTTCACTCACACCCTGTACCAGACTCCCATCTCCAGGTTAGAGTGTCACAGAGCTCCCTTCCCTCAGCACAAGCTAGAAGCCAGTATGACGGAGATACCCTGTACTGGGACATTTCTGGAAAGACAAGGCGATCCCTGGACCGTTGACCTGGTACAGGACCTTATTTATTGATGAGTTCAGACAAGAACCGACATCACAGCACTCGGGACATTCCCATACGGGCTCCGTCCTCATCTTCTACAGCCAGCGAAGACCCCAAATACTAATAGTACCAGTAGGAGTCTGTTTCGTCTGTGCACGGCTGTCCTTTACACGGAGTCCTGTAGGTAAGCTGTAACACATTTAGATACCCCAAGGTCCTCCACTTCTGCAGACTTTCACCTTCCAGTGGTACATAGTTCCACAATGATGCTTTCTCTTCCTTTGTGATGTCTCTCTGCGCATTCATACACTCTTCCCTGACTCAAACAACTGTCTCCATACTGAGCCGTCATTCTTATGTAGATTTCACAAGGTTCTGCACGATCTGACACATAAGAACCAATAACCCCTCGTTGTTCTTACTTGATGCAAGGCGATAGTTAAGCGGCCATTTTTATATCAATATCACGGCCCCTTCATGAGATTTTCCCAACAAAGCCTTTTTCCGGAATTTATAATTTTTTTTTTCTTTTTTTTTTTTAAATTAAACCTTTTATTTGTTACAAAACAGTGTGTATTTAGAAGGTGCATTGTTTGTTCATTTACAGTTGTACATACAACAAATACATGCATATAGACATGTGATAATATACATTAAAGACATGATGCAATTACAAGCACATTACTTGTATATGCTTCCTCTCAATCTTATGTACGAAATAAGTTAACAGTATCACTCATTGACCATATATAAAAGTGGAAACAGTCGTCCCATTTTACCAATTAGATTGAAACAGATATGTGTGTCTTCTGCGAGAGAGATACATATATAGACAGGGGAGGGATGCCATGAACTTGAGGTTGTCATGGCATAGTCAAGTCATAACCCAGGTTAAAGGTTAGAGGTTATGACCAATTTACAACTCAGATATTCGACAATACTTCTACATAACGTTTTCTAAACACAACCTAATTCTTTAAAAGAGTGGCGCAGTATTGGCCATTACTTTAGAACTCGACATGGTCCGCACTGCACGAAACCAAATCGTAGACTGCATCGTGGACCCCACTTCCTGTCACGTGGCAAGTGAGACCCCAAGGTTTTTCACGTTGTGTACAAAGTATCCACTTTCCACGTTCCGGTGTTCACTTGCTGAACACGGTCACAACCTCTAACCTGGGTTATGGCTTGACTATGCCATGACAACCTCAAGTTCATGGCAGGGGAAAGACAGAGAGAGGAACACAAAGAGAGAAAGAGAGAGAGAGAGAGAGAGAGAGAGAGAGAGAGAGAGAGAGAGAGAGAGAGAGAGAGAGAGGGAGAGAGGGAGATAGAGAGAGCGAGAGAGAGAGAGAGAGAGAGAGAGAGAGAGAGAGAGAGAGAGAGAGAGAGAGTTAAAGTGAGATCAAAATGCCGTGAAACAATCCAAAGGACTGAATATTAAGAATTTGTTATAAGGGCTCACGGTTCTCAAGGGGGCCATAGCCGCCCCATCAAGGTCCCACATCCTTGTGTGTCATTCGGATAACCGACTCTGCATGTGGCCCTGGCAGGAGAAGCGCAGATTTTGATCTTAGCCAAAGAGCCGAGAAACGATATTAACTATGTTTGGCCATTTTACAGGCCTGACGTCAGCAAATGAGCTCTCAGAGCTAATTCCGATAAACTCGGTTTTGTTTTGAGGGTTATTCTGCAATCTTAAATAACTCCCAAGATGAACGTTCCGACTGAGAAATAAAACCCGAGAGGAAAGAGTCGAACGGGTAGATGGCAGCCAAACAACAGTACGTGAACTGTAAGATTCTCGTCCGCATCCTCTTTAACTACACACAGGAAGAATTTTTAAACAAGTCGGATTTCTTGGATTTAACATCAATGGAAGAATCCTAAACAATCTTAGATGTGCTGACAATACCGAAAGCGAGCAAGAATTACAAAACCTAGTGGAACAAGTAAACAGGCATAGTGCAGAATGTGCCTTAGATATTAACATCCTAAAAATAAAAACTATGATAATTAGCAGCAGAAAGGAACATCACAGTAAACGGGGAGATACTAGAACAAGTAACACGTTTCTGATATCTTGGACATGTAATAACAGATGATGGCAGAAGTGAAATAGAAATCAACAAAAGACTAGGAATGGCCACAAAATGCCTTCAGCAGCATGAAATCAGTAGTAATATCTAGATAGATTAACAATGCATGTGACATGAGAATTGTAAATGTTACCTTATAGTCAACACTACTGTATGGCGCGGAAGCCTAGACATTGAAGCAACTAGAAAGTCGAATAGAGGCCCTAGAGATGTGGATATACAGAAGAATATGTCTCATTTCATGGAAACAAAACCAGTCAAATACAGAGGTTATAGAAACACTGGGAATGAAACGAGAGTTGATGAAAGACATAAAAAAGAGACAAGTGAAATATGTCGGCCACGTTAACAGACATGACACTCTTATAAAATCCATACAGAAGAGCATGGTTGAGGGCACGCGAGCAAGAGGCAGACAACGATACTAGTGGGAAGAAAACATAAAGAGATGGGCGAACATCAATCAAACAGAATATACAGTCAGGGCGAGAGACAGACAGTTTTGGAGATAAATTGCAGCCAACATTTGTTGTGGAGACGGCACATGATTAATGATTACCGTCAATAACACATACATAAATTACGCATTAATTATCTTCAACTTCTTCGGAGTCCTTTGCATCTATTCATCGTAAAACTTCATGAAGACGCAGGTTCGTTTCTCGGGCACGGTGGAGATGTTGAACTGTTTCTTTTTTAGGCGAGTTGCTTTGGCCTTTTACAGGCCGGACATAAATTGTATTAGTACATCCGAACATTACAATTCATGGCATTAAAAAGACAAAACATTTAATGTAATACCGATGAGAAACATAAAAATAAGTTATTAAATTCTCACGCATGTAAAACAAAGCCATTAATTTTACACAAACAGTAAAGATGACTTAAATTATTATCTCATCTTTAATGGTGCGTAGAATTGTCGATAGATTCTATAAACAGTTTACAACAATTAATAAAATTCTACAAATATTTAAATCACAAAAATTAAGTTATGCTGCTCTTGTAGCAGAAGTTGGGTATTAGGTGGGAAAAGTCTACAGCACGATTGAGCATCGGGATGGAATGGGAGGAGAGATGCTCAAGTCGTGACCTAGTTTGTTGTTAGGAGTTAGTTTACATCTAGAGCCAGAGCAGAGAAGACGCCATGTTGTGTCCAGATTGTCATCAGTAAGAAATAAGCAACCTTTGTAATAAACCAGAGAACTTGTTACGCCTACTCTGTTATATATCCATAAATGGTGCCCACGACTCAGGATCGGAACTTGGAGAGTTGCGGAATCACAATACGCTGTCCAACGTCGAAGTAAATTACAACATTTTGAAGATCTTGTTCCGATCACGTCAATTACCCAGAGACAGAAATACGGCACGGTTTTAAACATGTATTGAACGCAACAACGAAATTGAAAGATGGCCTCTACGTTGTTTGTGAGAAGTACAGCAACCAAAAGCCCGGCTAGGGGTGGTTGTCTGTAAATATTTCCAGAATCTTCACTGTACGGACTTGCTAGATGTACGGGCAGTCGTTGTCAGTTGAAATATGAAAGCCAGCTGAGCAAAAGAGTGAGAAAGAGCACATCTTGTTCTGGATCAGTTGAAATAAGAGGAAAAAGAAACCTTCAAGATAAATCGAATCAAGTAGAAACAATTTACTATCAGAGCAGTTGTCTACTTCTCGTCAAGATTTCCTCGAGCGAATTAAAGGCCGCAGAATCATGACCTTGGAGTTTTGAATAAACAATCGCTCAACACTAATTTGAAAATTAAGAAGAAATGAAAACCTCAGCAAAAGTAGCGATATCGCCAGGGAACTCTCGGAAGTGGGAGAGGCAGACTGGGCTGCTGACCTACTGAAGAGAGGACCCAAATTATCGCTTACCTGAAGTACACCGATTCTCAAGACGTCGCTTTGATGTGCCCTGTTATCGGGTGAAAAGAAGGTTCAAGTCTGGTAGGGACCCAACCAGGGGTTGAAGTTACTGAGGCATCCGAAGAAGAAACTACCTGAAGGGCGGGATCACTTGAAAGAAGAAACTACCTGAAGTGCGCGATCGGTTCCAACTAACACAGACTCCTAGTGTTTGAGTTCTACCTGACAGCGAACATGGAGGAATACTGGAATACGTCTTTCTTGGATCGGGAACAGAGAGTAGGGTAATCAGTAAGCCTATTAACTGGTTGAACTTGGTGTATAAGGTAAATAAGGTAATATTTCTTAAATTAGTTGATTACAATTGTGAAATTGATTATTTAGTCTGTACAATAATATTTCAGCATGACAGAGCAAGATTCCTTGGCACAAGTGTTGACGGGAGTGGGAACAGTGATAGATAGACTTAATACGGTCATGAAACAACAAGGATTGGCAACTGAAATTGTTAAGTTTAGTGGACAGGCAAGAGAGTTTAAAAAGTGGATAACTTCTATAGAGAAATATGCATATTTGGTGTCTGCATCAGATGAAGAAAAAATGAGACTTGCTTATCAGGCAGCAACAGAACCGGTTTCAGATCATATCCGAAGAAAATTAGAGGCTAGAGTAGATGAGACATGGGAGCAGTTTAAAGACGACCTGGCACACAAATACGCGGAAATAACGGATCCACAACATGCGTTTTCGGTATTGAGACAGTCTAATCAAAACAGTGGAGAGACGGTACAATTGTTCAGTGATAGGTTGATTAACCTGGCTGAAGAGGCATTCTTGGGACAGAATGTACTAGGAGAAAAGGTGGAGAGGATGTTAGTCGGGATTTTTGTAGATGGCATAAAATCCGATGGACTGAAGTTTAAGTTGATGAGAGAAAACCCCGAGAGGTTGTCACAAGCTGTAGATATTGCAGTACAAGAAGAAAATTTGAGACGTAGATTTAGATTGAGAACAGGACGAGAAATAGGAACTAGTCGAGAAGATAGAATTGAGGAGCCTATGGAGATAGGACAAACAAGGTTCGGATGGAATAGGAGAGGAGGCGTACAGACGTTACAAGGTAGTAATAGAAATGCTTATGATGAAAGGAGACAAGTGAGATATCCTACCGGTGAGACAGTGGGTAAAACAAATAACACAAATATAGTCTGTTGGGTTTGTGGTCAACGCGGACACGTTTCTCGTTTTTGTGGTAACAGGCATGTCCAGTCGAATATACCAAGTAGAAATGGCAATAGCAGGTTAAATAGGAATGTTGAGGATAGACACAGAGATTTTACAGGTACAAGAACGCAGGGAAACGGGCGTCCTACCTATTAAATAGGACCTGTGGTAGGAGGGAAAATAATAAGGTCCCAAGGTTTAAAGAATATGTTAATAACAAGCATATTAGAACGAGTAGAGAATACTTTCATCTAGATGAAGTCAAACAGTTTACAGAAAATAAAACAGATCATAGCTCATGTATAATAGAAATAGGAAAATATAGAGTTCGTACATTAATTGATTCAGGAGCTCAGGTTAGTGTAATTAAAGAAAGCTTTTTATATAAAATAGTGAGAAATTGTAGAATATTTAAGAGTCATAATAATCTTCACTCTGTTACAGGACAGAATTTACAAGTAATTGGACAAACAATGATCAATTTTAAGTTAGGAGGGGTCAACGTAAGACATCTTTTTCTAGTAGTGAAAGAATTAAATAAAAACATGCTGATAGGAAGAGATTTTTTAATATAAAATGGAGTAAGACTTTTCTTTGATTTACACAAATTAAAATTCAAGGACGTCTATGTAGATATGGAAGAAGACATGCATATATCAGCACTAGTTAGAGTTAAAATGTCCACGACGTTAAAACCACAGTCGGTTAATTTGATACAAGCAAAGGTGAAGAAAAACCCATATTATGTGGCAGGACACACAGTCAGAATCACTGAATTGCAACAGGAAGTAATTGATGAGCCTGGTTTGGAAGTTCCGGATGGAATAATAGCGTTAGATAAACACTTAACTTTTCCAGTGATGGTTATTAACAACACAGGTAGAGAAATTAAATTATACAGAGGATGTGTAGTAGCTAAACTAGAACATAACATTAGTGATATATTGGCAACAGATAGAGTAGAAAGGCCGGGAGCAAACTTTTCACAAACTTCTAGTGAAAGAATTAATAACAGACGCGGACGCGGAAGTAGAGGGAATGCACAGATGGATGAATTGATCCATCCATTTAGACGAAATACAGCCCAAATACATTCACTAGACAAAATGACAAGAGAACAAGAATTGTTGGCACAGTTAAAAGCTCCACCAGAAAATAAGAAAGTATTAGAACAATTTATAAAGGAAAATCAGGATGTGTTTGCAATTAATGATTTAGAAATGGGAATGACAAAAACAGTTACAATGGAAATAGATACGGGAGACCATCCACCAATTAGTTTAAAACCATATAGAACTCCTTTAAGAAATAGAGAAATTGTCGAAAAAGCAATAGAAGACATGTTGAAAGCGGGAATAATAACAAGATCAAAGTCAGAATGGTCGTCTCCGGTTGTAATCGTGGCCAAACCTGATGGTTCAAGTCGGTTCTGCTGTGACTATCGGGCGTTTAACAAAATCACTAAGAATGTAGCGTACCCACTGCCGGTGATTGATGATATTTTGGGGTTGCTTAATGGTTCTACAATTTTTCACGACACTAGACGCAAGATCAGGATTCTGGTGTATTCCGATGTCGAAGGACGCTCAAAAGAAAAGTGCTTTCTGTACTCATATGGGTTCTTACGAATTCTTACGAATTCCATTCGGGGTTCGTACGGCTCCATCTCACTACATGCTCTTAATAAATGAGGTATTAGAGGGTATGCAAAAGTTTGCATTAGCATACATAGACGACATACTAATCTATACAGCAGGGGATGTGGACGATCACTTAAAACATGTCAGACTAGTATTCGACAGATTAAGAATACATGATGTTAAATTGAAGCTTAGTAAGTGCCAGTTTCTAAAAACAGAAACAAAATATTTGGGGTATATTATAAATAGAGACGGAATTAAACCAGACCAAGACAAGATAAAGGTTATTAAAGAGTTACCCCCTCCAACTAACGTGAAAGAAGTGCGTGCTTTTATTGGAACTTGTGGGTACTATAGGCGCTTTATTCCCTGGGTTTTCAAAGATAGCAGAACCAATTACTAATTTAACGGGCAAATACGCTAGATTTAAGTGGGATGATGAATGTCAAAAAGCGTTCGAGTTTTAAAAAAACAGCTTGACAGTGGTACCACTATTGACGCATCCAGATTTGAATAAACAGTTAATACTATATACAGATGCTTCGGATAGTGCTATAGGAGCGTGTTTGGTTCAACCATATGAAGGAAAAGAGTCTGGAATACCAGGGGTTAAAAATGAAAGGCCAATTTATTTCTTGTCTCATAAACTTAGCAGGTCTCAAAGAAAATGGTCGACTATTGAGAAAGAAGCGTATGCTATACACTACGCTCTACAGAAGCTAAATTACTACTTACATAACGCAAATTTTGTTATTAGAACTGACCATATGCCATTAAAATCTCTATTAGAAGCTCCAGTGCAGAACAGGAAAATACAGACCTGGGCATTGAATCTACAGGGATACAATACAAAAATTGAATACATACCAGGTAGGATTAACACGTGTGCTGATTTGTTGTCTAGGATCCCGTATCCACAGTCATCAGGAAAAACAGAAGATGAAGGTGAACCAGAGATCGACGACCGAAACTGGCAAGTAAATATATTAGATTCTGCCATAATAAATAGAGAAGAGTTTGAGAGTTTACCATCAGATCAAGAGGCTGAACCTAGAGCAGAAGACCCACATTTAGCACAGTTTAATATGAAAGAAGAACAAGAATTAGATCCAAAAGTATTACAAATAAAACAGAAATTAAAAGAAACGGAGGAGAATAAATATAAGAAGAATTATTTAGTGTTACAAGAAGATGAACAGTTATATTATATAAGTGAAACGAATGAACAGCTAAGGAAATATATTCCCACACATTTGGAAAATGAAGTTTTAAAAGCATATCATGATGAGAATGGTCATCTCGGTCGGGATAAATTAGTGAAAGCACTTACGAGTAAATATTATTGGCCGAACTTATTTAGATCTGCTTGCAAATATGTGGATACGTGTGAAAGATGCAGGTTAAGGAATATGAAAACAATTAAGTGTCCATTACAAGATACAGATATTCCTCAGTTTCCAATGCAAAAAATTAGTTTAGATATATCGGGTTCTCACCCTAGAACATTGTCAGAAAACGTGTATTTAATTCATATAGTAGATGTCTACAGTCTTTGGCCGGAAGTTTATGCAATCCCAGATAAGAGCGCATATATTGTCATTAATATTTTTTTACAGGAGTTCGTACCAAGATTTAGTTGTCCACAGATTATAATCACGGATAATGGTAGAGAATTTGTGAATAAGAAATTCGAAAAGTTATTAAAAGATTTGAATATAAAACATGTAAAGACCTCATACTACAGACCTTCTTCAAATGCTAAGAACGAACGACAACATAAAACATTATACGATATTATAGCAAAGATTGTGGATGAACATGAAAAAGATTGGGATCTATTCTTAGGACCAGCGCTTAGTGCTATACGCACAAATCAAAATGAGAGCACGGGGTTTTCACCATTTTATTTAATACACGGGAGAGAACCAATTCTACCTATAGATAATCTGTTAAAACCAAGACGGAAATATATGGGGGAAGACTTTCAAGAGTTCATCATACAAGAAATGCATAGAGCACACGTAAGATTAAAGAATAATATAATTAAAGCGAGAGAAAGACAGAAAAAGTACAAAAACGTGAATACAAAATTACAAGAGTTTAAAGTAGGTGATAGAGTTTATTACAAGAAGCATAGAAGAAACTCTAAGTTTGATGCTCGTTGGGTCCCAGGTTATTACGTTTTAGAAAAGCTAGGAAATGTATCGTATAGTATCAAGAACCAGGTAACGGGACATGTGGCAAGGGCACACGTGGAACACTTAAGAAAAGATGATGATGAGAAGGAAAATGATAATTATAATAATAATTATTATTCAGACACCGGATACTTAGATGAACGAGTCGTCAGGGGAACTATAATAACCCCAGGTTATAGAAAAGATCCAGCACACAATCAGTTAAAAACAACTCCAGTTTACGATGATACTCAAGAACAGACAATACCGAAAACGATAGAAGAAGGAAATGTGAATGAGAGTCATTATGATAGTATAGAGTCTATGGAAGAGGAAATAGGTGCTCCATTTAAGAATACTAGACAAGCAACAAAAAGAAGAATGGATAAACAAAGAGAAAGAGAAGTGAAAAGACAGAGGAGAATTAGAGAGTATTCAATAAGCGGTGAAGATATGCCTCTACTAGAAAGGTCCTTAAGAAATAATGATAGACAAATTAGATGGGATATTGAACGGAAGAGATTAGCGGCTGCTAGCGAGAGACATACAGATGAAGAAGAAGAAATGGATGAGAAGTCAGAGTGAAATAGTAGTATGGAGGAAGCTGATAGGTTATACGGGGAGGAGGATATTGATGTGGAGATAGCACTTATTCAAAGAAACTTGGAGTTATTGAAGAGGTGGAAAAGTAAGAGGTGAATGGATAGAACATATTGCAGATAGCAAGATATAAGTTTCGTGGTTTAGAAAGGAAAGAGATACTTGATGAAGTATATGAGACGGTGGAAATGGAAAAGGCTTCTGTTGATACTTTTCATAAATGATCTTGAGGAGTAGTTAAGCATTCAGATAACTAATATGGATATAGGTTCGAGTGAGGCATATATATTTTTTTCTCTCGGTGATGGAATTGCTGGTTGATTTTATGTACTCTATAGTAAATAGACAAGTTTTTATTGGTGCTAGAAATACCGTGGTTAATGGTAATGATTAAGTAGTTATAGGACTATGTGGAACAAATCCAGGAGAAACAATTGGTGTGTCGAACTACAGGTTCTGTTGGTAAATAATACGCTCATTGTTAGTTAAAGACTTTTGAGAAAGGAACAGATATTGTTTTAAGTTAGAAATTTGTCTGTAGATAACAGATATATATATATATATATATATACTTGACAGTGAGTTGTTTTAGTTTCTCGGTTATAAAAACAATGGAGTGACTTGGGTGAATAGATATGAGTTACATTGGTTCGTATAGGAGGACAATGTTGCTTGGTCACTTTAAGTAGTTAATTCTATGTGAATTATATTTGTTTTGAAAACCTTCTCTTTAGCGAGAAGACAGTTGTTTTATTGAATCTGAGTTTTAAATGCCTCATATATAATATGTTTTTTTGCTTGATTTGCTCATGTGATATGATTGTTATTATTTGATGTTAGAATAGGGTTATTGTGTTCCTAGACTTTTGCGTACAAACTATTGGTCCGTAAAAGAGAACGGTAGTGTTAGGTAATACTAGAAAATATTATTTTGCTTTGATAAGATGCATGTTATATTATTTTAAAATGATTTTTTCGTTGATTGAATTGGGGGGTATAATGTCTTGTTTTGATTTTATTTCGCTTAACTCATAATTTAATTAAGTTGTTTTGTGTATTAGGTTACCTGGTTATAAATTTAATTAAGTAAGTTAATTTTTAAGTAGTTATGGTGTTGGCTGGAATAAAGAAAAAATATGAGTAGTTAATAAAACTACTGAGGGCTAATAGGGAGACTGTGAATGGCAGCATATAAGCGATAGTATTTATGTAGGTAGACAAAGAAGCAGATTATGGGATGTGAGGGGGAATATATAGGAGCTGTGAAATACCAGCGTTTATTAAATGGAAAATGTTCATAGAATACGAACATTGGCTCGTGGTAAAAGGTGAGGTAACGGAAGTATAGACAAGATTGAGGATGGCAATATAAATGTTGAATATATAAATGTTGAGAAAACTTATGTCAACTTGATTTATAGAGAACAAAGATCTATTTCATAAGATGTATTTAAAAAAAATTATTTTACAAAATTTTTTTTATTGGCAAGGGAGGTAAATGTGATTGTGTGGACTATGCATTGCTTTATGTAAATGTGATCATGTTGACTATTCATTCTTTATGCTTTTCACTGGGTGCGCACCCCTTCTTTACTTTTTCTAACTACGTTGTTTCTGTTTCTCCTGTGTTGTGAAAGAGTGAGGAATTTCATAATGTCAAGTGTACGATAACGATTATACGAGCTATTCTTATGATATGTATATTTTGTACAGGAACTTTGAGGAGCCAAGAACGAACCAGAAATATATAGTGGATTACTATATGGTACGGGAAAGAGTTACGAATAGATTGGTTTACTTAAAATAAAGTTGGTTTGGGGAAGATTAGAGGATTTGTGGGAAGTAAGGAAAGGGAAGGAGGAGTGTTTAGTTTAAAAAGGTAACCATATGTAACCATATGTGGTATGATGTATTGTATAAAGTTGAGATTTAATGGTTGTTGATATGTGTTATGTTATGAAGAGGCAAAAACGAAGAAGAAGTTATAGTGGCTTACTATATGATAATATGACAGGGAGAAGAGTTAAAGAATATAATATTTACTTAAGTTGGAGTTGGTTTGGGGAAGATTAAAGGGGCTGTGGGAGGTAAGGAAAGAGAGGGAATAGAGTAGGGGGATTGGGAGTAAAGAATTTTTAAAGGAAAAATTCTTTAGAAAAACATAGGAAGGTGTAGCAGAAGTTGGGTATTAGGTGGGAAAAGGCTACAGCACGATTGAGCATCGGGATGGAATGGGAGGAGAGATGCTCAAGTCGTGACGTAGTTTGTTGTTAGGAGTTAGTTTACATCTAGAGCCAGAGCAGAGAAGACGCCATGTTGTGTCCAGATTGTCATCAGTAAGAAATAAACAACCTTTGTAATAAACCAGAGAACTTGTTACGCCTACTCTGTTATACTCTTAGTATTGTCCCTTGAAATAACTGTTATGTTGTTATGTCCATTTCTACAATTTTAATTACATGTTTTCCTTTCAATGCGTCGATATTTTTCTTTTGTCTTAATAAGGGCTCGCTGATCCCCCAAGGGTCAGAGCCTCCCCATCAGGGCCCCACGTCCCTCTGTGTCATTCGGATGACCACCTCTGCTGATGGCTCTGGCAAGATCAGGTGCATATAGTACAATTTGCTCTTGGCCAAATGGCCTAAAAGGGATTGCATTCATAAACTGATGTAAATAGAAATTATAGGTGTCCCATTCAAACATTAAGTGAATTTTGTCAGAACCCACAAGCAGACGCTTCTATTGCTCTAGTGTGAGTTATTTCTCTTGTAACATTGAGATAATTTCTCTGTATTTGATTGTCTCCTGTTAATAAATTACATTTTCGTCCACTAAAATACATTAATAAGAATATTTCGTTACACTGTTTAACTTTAACCAAAGAAGAAGGAACAGGAATCAAGTGTCTCCTATCTTGGATATGCAATAACAGATGATTGCAGAAGTGAAACATAAATCAAAAAGAGAATAGGAATGTCCAAAAATGCTTTTAGCAGCATGAAATCAGTTTTAATATCTAGAACAGGGATAGGAAAACTGTTTGTGCGTAGGACCAAGTTGACAAGTGTAAAGCTATTGGAGAGGGGGGAAGGGCGCATATATATTATGTCCACTTTGATTACAGCAACCTATCACATGAGTAATTATGAGTTATTTATAGGTAATTAAACAGTATATATAATTATTGCAATTATATGTTTCTTATACACTTATACATTATATGTGTTATCAAAGAAATGTTATCAACAGTATTAAAACAAACATAACGGTATATGAAATTCTGTACAATTCAATAAAATAACTTAAAAACGAAGTAACAAATTTTATTTCTAAATGTCTTCGGGGGCCGCATATTATCAGTTGCTGGTCCGCATGCGGATCGCGAGCCGTAGTTTATCCACCCGTGATCTTGAGAAATTAACAACGCATTAAACATGAGAACTGTCAAATATTACATATATTCAACACTAATGTATGGCGCGGAAGCCTGAATTATTGAGCAAGCAACCAGAAAGTTGAATAGATGCCCGGAGATGTGGATATACAGAAGAATATGTCGTATTTCATGGAAACAGAAACAATCAAATACAGATGTTCTAGAAAATCTGGGATGAAAAGAGAGTTGATGAAAGAAATAAAAAAAAAAAGAGGCTAGTGAAATATTTCGGTCACGTTACTGTATGGCAAGGTTGAGGACAAGCAAGCAAGAGGTAGACAACGAAATAAGTGGGACGATAACATCAAGAGATAGACGAACATCAATCAGACAGAATGTACAGTCAGCGCGAGAGACAGACAGTGTTGGGGATCCATTGCAGCCAACCTTCATTGTGGAGACAGCACCTGATTGATGATTACTGTTAATAACACATACAACAAATACGCATCACTGATCCTCAACTTCTTCAGAGTCGGTGTCTACTCATGTTTTAACTTCACCACGACGCTGGTTAGTTTCACACGCATGGTGGAGATGTCGAACTGTTTCTTTGTTGGACGTGTTGGTTTGGCCTTACACAGGCCGGACAAACATTTTGCTAATATATAATTACATCCTAGTTAACATGTCATTGACACCATATTAAATGTAATGCCGAGGAGAAACAGAAAAATTAGTTATTAAATTTTCACGCATGTAAAACAAAGAAATTAATTTTACACAAAGTTTACAGATGACTTAAATTATTATCTCATCTTTTATGTTGCATATAACTGTTGATAGTTTCTATAAAAATGTTATTAAAAAAAATTAATATACACACTACAATTATTTACATCACAAAATATACATTTATGCTGCTCTTAGTAATGTCCCCTGAAATAACTGTTTTGTTGTCAGGAATCTTTCGACTATTTTAATTGCATGCTTTCCTCTTAATGAGTTTGTATATGTGTGAGTGTGTGTGTGTGTGTGTGTGTGTGTGTGTGTGTGTGTGTGTGTGTGTGTGTGTGTGTGTGTGTGTGTGTGAGTGTGAATGAGAGTGTGTGTGGGGTGGAAAGAACAACATTTCTTTAATCGATAATTGTTTGTCTTAATACGGGCTTGCTGATCCCCAAAAGGGTCAGAGCAGCCCCATCTTGTCCCCACGTCCCTGTGTATATTTCGAATGACTGCCTCTGCCGGTGGCCTTGACAAGATCAGGTGCATATACTACAATTTGCTCTTAGTCAAAAGGCCGAGAAAGAGTTGCATTCATAAACTGATGTAAATAGAAATTTTAGATGTCCCATTCAAACATTAAGTGATGTTTGTCACAACCCACAAGCAAACGCTTTTGTTTTCATACTAGTGCTCTAGTGTGAGTTATTTCTCTTGTAACATTGAGATAATACATCTGTATTTGATTGTCTCCCTTTAATAAATTACATTATCGTCCACTAAAGTACATTGACAAGAATATTTCGTTAGATTGTTTCACTTGACACATAGAAGTGAGGAGATACTGAAACAAGTAACATGTTTCTCCCTTCTTGGACATGCAATAATAGATGACAGCAGAAGTGAAACAGAAATAAACAAGAGAACAGGAATGGCCAAACATACTTTCAGCAGCATGACATCAGTATTAATATCTAGAGAGATCAACAACGCATTAAACAAGAGAATTGTCAGATTTTATGTTTATTCAACACTACTGTATGGCGCGGAAGCATGGACATTGAACAAGCAACTAGAAAGTCGAATTTAGGCCCGGGCGATGTGGTTATACAGACGAATATGTCGCATATCATGGAAACAGAAACAATTACATACAGACGTTCCAGAAAAACTGGGAATGAAAAGAGGGTTGATGAAAGAAATTAAAAAGAGGCAAGTGAAATATTTCGGCCACGTTAAAAATCATGACACTCTTATAAACTCCACACTGAAAGGCAAGGTTGAGGCCAAGCGAGCAAGAGGTAGACAACCATAAAAGTGGGAAGATAACATCAAGAGATGGACGTACATCAATCTGACAGAATGTACAGTCAGGGCGAGAGATAATACAGTTTTGGAGATCCATTGCATCCAACCTTAGTTGTGGAGACGGCACCTGATTGATGATTACAGTCAGTAACACATACATCGACTTCTTTGGAGTCGATCGCCTCTACTCATGGTGAAGCTTGGCGATGCCGCAGGATAGTTTCTCGGGCATGGTGGAGATGATGAACTGTAACTTTGTTGGACGTGTTGATTTGGCCTTTTATAGGCCGGACAAAAAGTTTACACATAAAGAATATCTCTCCAACCAATACTGTAAAAAAAATACAAAACATTTAATGTAATGTCGAGAAGAAATGGAACAATGATTTATTAATTTCGCACGCATGTAAAAGAAAGGTATTACATTTAAAGGAACTCTGAAGATGACTTAAATTGATATCTCATCGTTTATTTCATGTAGAAGTGTCGATTATTTCTATAAAACATTGTTGAAAAACTAAATATAAAGACTAAAATTATTTAAATGACAAAATACATGAATGCTGTTTGAGTAATGTCCCTTGAATTAACTGTTATGTTGTCATGTCCCTTTCCACTATTTTAATTACTTCTTTCCTTTTAATGTGGTTGTTAGTTTTTTACACTTTTCTTTAATCGATACTTTTTTTGTGTGTGGGGGTGAATGTAAGAAAGAGAGTGCTGAAATGCTATGTAGAACCAGTTTTGCTGTATGGCAGTGAATCTTGGAATGTAAATGAACACATTAAGAAGAAATTAGAAGCAACAGAGATGTGGTTCCTGAGACGAATGTTGCGAATTCCTTGGACTGCCAGAGTAACTAACGACGACTGCCTGAAACAGGCTAATGAAACTAGAACATTATATACAACAATAAGACAGAGACAAACATCTTTCTTCGGTCATGTGATGAGAAGAGAGGCATTGGAGAACATCGTAACAACTGGAAAGATCGAGGGGAAGAGAGGCAGAGGTAGACCAAGAGAAGTGATGCTGGATGGATTGAGACGGTGGCACGGAGGAATATCAGCAGCAGAGTTGATCCAGAAAACCAAAGACCGAGATCTGTGGAGAGCCATGAACGCCTACGCCAGCCGGCACGGCACTTGATGATGATGATGATGTGTGGGTGTGGAGAGGGGGAGGGGTGGTTAAATAAGGGCTCGCTGTTCCCCCAAGGGCCAGAGCCGCGCCATCGGGTCCCCACGTCCCTGTGTGTATTTCGAATTACCGCCTCTTCTGGTGGCCCTGGCACGGTCAAGTGCAGATCCTACAATTTGATCTTCGCCTAAAGACCGAGAAAGGATTGCATTAATAAATTGATGTGAATAAAAATTATAGTTTCCCCATTCAAACATGACATTATTTTTGTCAGAACCCACAAGCAAGATCAGGTCCGCGTGGCCGAATGGGCAAGAACGCGTATTCTTAAACATCCGTTGTGCTGATGCCGAGGTAATCGGTTCAACCCCTACACCGGACAGTTGGACTAAAATGTTAACCTGTCGTCCTTGACTTGTGGATGTAAATTACAAGTACCTCTGAAGACGGAGTGAGTTCGCCTGATGGCAAGGGACAGTTTTAATAGGAAAAGCTGATCCACACGCAAAATTCAGTCCAGCACTACTATAAAGAACGGGTCGCCTAATCTGAAACCGGACACGCGCTACAAAATGTCACGTGGCAAGGGTAATTTTAGAAGACACCCGAATTTCAAAATGAGCAGCGTGGAAGCTGCCAACACAATCAAGAAGATGCAAGAAGAAATGTTGCCTGCGAGCCGCAGCAAAACGCCTGAACCTGAAACAACATTAAAGGAGGCTACCACTCCTACACCAGATGAAGCTGCTACTGTCGCTGTTCCAACCCTGGAGACGACAACTACAACTGAAGCCAGCAGCAGCCGTGAAGTTCTCAACAGCACCAAGACCAAGGAGCCCAGTTTACCAAAGACCTCCACATCGGAGGAAACCACAAGAACTGAGGACTTCACCGGCAAATTACTGCTAAAACAGACAAGCCTGGGGGAAGCCAAACTGTCGGCGCTACCAACAGACAAGATAATCAGTCTGTTGGAAAACGAGCTGGGAAGAAATAGCATCTACCAGCTGCGCAAGACACCTGATGGAGTACTTGTCTCCATCAACAAAAACCTAAAGACCACAACACTTATGCAGAAGATTGCACGAGGAGAGAAGACCGACATCAAGCTTTACCACGGCATCTTATTGGAGGCCACCCGGCACCGCACAAGTAAACGATAGGTCATTAAACGCGTCAAGACCCATCTCACCAACGACCTGATCAGGGAGATACTGACGAGGGAGAACAAGAAACTCAAGATCACCATTGCAGAGAGGATCGTCAGCAAGAAAACATCCCCTCCACAGTCGTCATCGCAACATCGGAGGACAAAGTGATCCCTCAATGCATTAGATGGGACAAGAGAGATCAAGTTCCAAAGCACTACATACTGAGAGTGCTGCAGTCCTCTATGTGTCAGAAGTTTTGGCACACCCGTGCCACCTACAAGAGTAAGGTGGGGGTATGCAGATACTGCTCTGAACCTCATCCATACAGTCAGTGCCAGCATGCAAAGATCGACAAGGACTTCAGGAGGCCTAACACTAACAGAAAATGCGCCAACTGCCTCGGCAACCACGGCGCCATGTACCTCGGCTGCCCGTGCCACCAAGACAGCAAGGAAGCCATGAAGATCGCCGTCAAAACTAACCTGCCCTAAAAAGAGGCTAGGAGGCAATACGAGGTCACCAATCGACTCACAAAAAGCGACAAAGCGCAACTGAAAGGCCAACTGAAGGACCTGCGATCAAAGTTCAAAAGCATGGAGGAAGAAAAAGACAAGACGCAAGAAACACAGATAACAGCCGCGCAGTGCATCCTGGACGAACTGAAGCAAGTTCAGCAGAAGATTGAGCAGGATGTCGCTCGAATGGCTGCTATAAAGGCTGGTACTGAAGGAAAGCTATAAAACATACATCAAGAGAGAGACAAGACAGAAGGAACTCTAGAAACGATAATAGACCTGCTCAAGACTGAGCCAGAAACAGCCGAACCAGAAGAGGCAAGAACACAGACAGGAGAAGAAGCAACAGATGAAGAAGGCTACCCAGACCAAGACCGAGTGGGTGGGGAGGTCATGGAACGATATCGCTCCCCACCAATAACCGACTCCGAAATCTCACTTAAGGGGTTTAAAGTAATTCGGAAAGATGCAAATCAAAAATTAGAGACAGGTATTGCTGTATACATTTCCAATTCTCTCAACTGGTCCCGTAGAAGTGATCTCGAGACAGTAGAGATAGAATGTGTTTGGTTAGAGGTGAAGCCAGCCAGTCAACAACCGTTTCTCATTGGATACCTATATCCTTGTGCCGGGTAAAGTGGTATGACTGCTTCACTACAATGATGGATAGAGTGTTTACAGCAGGTAGAGAAGTTATGATACTAGGTGACTACGTCAACATAGATATTAGTAAATCCAACCAGACATGGGACGATATCATTCTTTCTTACAATTTCAAACAACTAATAAACCGTCCCACAAGGGTTACTGACACATCCTCAACTATAATTGATCATATATATGTTACTTGTCCAGATAATATTATTGAATGTTCTGTTCCTGTTTGTACAGTTAGTGACCACTACCCGGTATGTTGTACATGGTCAAGAATTGGGTTCAAACCTCTTAAACATAAACATGTAAGTATCAAATTCAGGAATTTTAAAGCATTCAACCAAGATTTATTTTTGCAAAACTTAAGAAAAGCAGCCCTTGATCACGTTTACCAACTTCCTGACCCGGACGATGCATTAGCTTTCTGGACGAAGACAGCCTACAATGTGTTCGATAAACACGTGCCAATCAAAGAAGTTCGAGTCAAAAATCAACATAAATCCCCATGGGTCACTAGAGAAGTGCTGGAAATCATGAGAGAGTGAGATACAGCACACAAAAATAAAGACTTCATCAATTACCGCAGACTAAGGAATAAAGTTAAATATGAAATTCGTAGGATTAAAAAAGATCATTTTAAAAATGTGATTGTAGATAATTCAAACAGTACAAATATATGGAAGGCTGTTAACTTGCTAACCAATAAGAAACGCCCTACAGAATCAGCAATACCAAATTCTATAACATGCGATGAATTCAGTTGGTTCTTTCAATCAGAAATAGAGAATCTAAAGTCTTCAATACCAGACTCATCGTGTAATTTAAGTTCACTGGCATCATTCTGTGAGGAGAAGTGCACCAGAAATATTCCCGCTGAGATTCCTTTAATGTCTGTTGCAGACGTTTATAAATATCTCTTGAACCTCAAATCAACAAACTCAAACGGCCTAGATGGTATCAGTAATAGAATTCTTCGTTGTGCTGCACCAGTCATTAGCGAGTCCTTAACGTTCATATATAACCAGTGTCTGGCCAAAAACTACTTTCCATCTGCATTTAAAATTGCTAAAGTGTTTCCGCTAATTAAAAATAGCTCAATCGATAATAGCGTTTTGGGTAATTATAGACCTATTTCCTTACTATCGTCGCTATCAATACCACTAGAAAAACACATTAATAAAATAACGTTACACCATTTAATTAACAATGATCTAATAATTAACAGTCAATCTGGGTTTCGACCTAAATATTCTTGCCATAGTGCTCTAACAAAAATGACCGATAACTGGCACTTAAACATCAACAACGGTAGAATTTGTGGAGCGGTGTTTGTAGACTTTAAAAAAGCTTTTGTTATGGTAGATCACGATATTTTAATTAGAAAACTAAAGCAAATGAAGACAAGCACCAACATGGTGAACATAATTACGTCATTTCTATCCGAGAGGCAACAAGTCGTGTCCTTCAACAACTGTCTATCAAGACCCACACAGCTTAATATTGGTGTGCCTAAGGGCTCAATACTAGGTCCGCTGCTTTTTGCAGTTTATATTAATGATCTTCCTTTATATATCAATACAACTTGTGATCTATTTGCAGACGACTGTACTATATACTAGTCAAGAAAACCGTAGTGAATTAGAGAATTCTTTACAAAAGGAACTTGATAATCTTACTAGATGGAGCAATGAAAACCGCATGCAAATTAACATCGACAAAACCAAATCCATGCTAATAACGACCAGACAAAAACTACAGACACTAGCCATAACTGGATCACCGCTCGAACTCCTCATGGGCACGTTACCTATAGTTAATGTGACTGAACATAAAACACTAGGGCTTTTAATAGACAGCCATTTGAACTGGAGCTCTCATGTTCACGCTCTTACCAAGAAAATAGCACAAAAAGTTTACCAACTTGCTAAAATTCAGCACTTCCTGGACGAAAGCACACGAAAAATATTCTATACATGCTATATCCAATCACATCTCGATTACTGTTCCACAGTTTGGGATGGTTGCCCTAAATCTAATTTAAAACGACTATGTTCTCTACAAAACCGCGCTATTCGTCTGGTTTCTGGCATAAAGCAAGTTGAAAGTAATAATTTGTACAGTCATCTAAGACTTCTACCACTACAAAAGCGCTTCCTTTTCAACAAAGCCAAATTAGTGAATAAAATTATATCTCAAAATACCCCAGAGTATCTTCTGCAGCTGATTCAATCTAATGCAATGAACAGCAAGCGCCTAAATTTGTTACATGTCTCAAAGCCTAGATTGGACCTATACAAAACATGTTTCGCCTATTCTGGTGCTCACTTATGGAATGATCTGCCTCCAGATCTGAAAACTCCAATGAGTCCCTACACATTTAACCGAAAACTCTTTCAATACTTAATCCATACCGACTATATGCCACCATAATTCATTTACTGGTATAATTGTTCAGCATAATTGTTCATTATAATTGTTTAACTATAATTGTTCACTATATATGTGTGTGCGTGTGGGAGCGAGAGAGAGAGAGAGAGAGAGAGAGAGAGAGAGAGAGAGAGAGAGAGAGAGAGAGAGAAAGTGGGTGTCAGAGAGAGGGAGAGAATGAATGCGTGTGTGCGCACGTGCATGCGTGTGTGTGGAGAGAGTGATTGAGTGAGAAATGGTGGGTGAATGTGTCAGTGCATGCATTCGTACGTGTATGTGTGAGAGTGAGTGAGGGAGTGTGTGCGTGCGTGCATGCGTTCATGTGCATGCGTTCATGTGTATGTATATGTGTGAGAGAGTGTGATTGAGAGAGTGAGTGTGTGTGTGTGAAGGATTGTGTGTTAGAGAGTGAGACAGTGGGAGAGTTGATGTGTTAGTGTGTGTGTGTGTGAGCGCGCACATGCGTGTGAGTGTGTGTATATGAAAGAATACAGAGAGAGAGAGAGAGAGAGAGAGAGAGAGAGAGAGAGAGAGAGAGAGAGAGAGAGCTGAGAAGATGCATGTCATGTAACACGCATGTTATGTAACACGCGAATCCATATGTTTGTGTATTCTCATCTGTCATATTATCAGTTAAATACCATTTGATTTTATCATGCATAATATAAACTCATGTTCATTACTGTAGTTTGAGTGAGAGAGTCAGTGAGTGTGAATGAGAGACAGAACGAGTGTGCGTGAGAGTGAATGAGTGAGCGGGAGAGTGAATGAGTGAGCGGGAGAGTGAATGAGTGAGCGGGAGAGTGAATGAGTGAGCGGGAGAGTGAATGAGTGAGCGTGAGTGTGAATGAACGGGAGAGTGAATGCATAAAAGTGAATGAATGAGCGGAAGAGTGAATGTGTGTGTGTGTGTGTGAGAGAGATAGATAGAGAGAGAGAGAGAGAGAGAGAGAGAGAGAGAGAGAGAGAGAGAGAGAGAGAGAGAGAGCATCACTATTTTTACGTCACATACATTTTATGAACACATTTTTCTCCATGTTTAACATTTTTATGAGACGGCTCATGACAAGTGTCAGTGTATGTGTGTGAGTAAAGTGTGGGAGTTTGTTCATACTAGTTTCAATACTAACGTGAGACATTTTGTATGTGTCTAGATGTGAGGAAGTGTGAGTGTATGTGGAGGATGTGTATGAGTGTGGGGATATGTGTGGGTGGGGTGTGTGGGTGGGGGTATGCGTTTGGATGGGTTGGGGTGTGTGGGTTTTGGTGGGTAGTGGTATTTGTGGGTGTTGGTGGGATGTGTGGATGGATGTGTGGGGGTGAAAGTAGGGGTGTTGGAATGGGTGTGGGGGATGTGTGTATGGGTGGAGGATATGTGTATGGGACGGATGCGGGGGATGTGTGTTTATGTGGGTGGAGATGTGTGGATGGTTTGAGGAAGTATGTGTGGGAGGCGGGGTTGTGTGGGTAGGGGATTGTGTTGGGTGGATTGGGGATGCAAGGGAGGGTGGGGAGAAGTGTATGGTGTGTGGGTTTGAGATATGTGTGCGGTGTGTTGGTGGGGGATGTGTGAATGATGTGTGGGTGGAAGGTATGTTTGTGGTGGTATGGGTGGAGGATAGTGTGTGGTGTGGGGGATGTGTGTGATGGGTGCGGGGAATGTGCGTATGGGTGGGGTATATGTGTGGGTGAGTAGGGGATTGTGGTGGTTGGGGGAAGTATGTGGGGGTGTGTGGGTGGGAGATGTGTGTGTGGATGGGGAATGTGTGGGTGGGGGTGTGTGAGTGGCTTAGGGATGTGTAGGTGGTTGAGGGAGTTGTATGTGTCGGGGTGGGATGTGTGAGTGGGTGGAGGATGTGTGTGGGTAGGGGTATTGTGATCGAGAGATGTTTGGTTGGGGGTGGGTGGATGGGGGTGTGTGGGTGCGTAGTGGAGGATGTATGCGTGAGTGAGTGTGTGTTGGTGGACGGGTAGGGAATGCGTGTGTGGGTGGGGAGAGGTGTGTGGTGTGTTGGTTGGGGATATTGTGTGGGTGAGGTATGTGTGTGTGGGTGGGGGATTTTTGTGGTGTGTGAGTGGGGGTATGTGGGGTGGATGGGTAAGGGTATCTGTGTGGGTGTTGGTGCGAATATTGTGTGGTATCTGGGTGGGGGATATGTGTGTGGTGTGTAAATGGGGATGTGTTGGTGAGGGATATGTGTGGGTGTGGTGCGTGGGTTGGGAATAGTGCGTGGTAGGGGGTGTATTATTATAGTGTAGAGATGTTACACACAGGTTAGAAGGCACGTGATGATCGTACAGCACACAAGTCTCCGTTGTTTAGAACATTCTTTATTTGTCGAATCGTTCAACTACAGCATAATGATGTTATGCTCAAATTCGGATGTTTACATGTTTTTCTACTTCCCTGCTAGATGGCCCCCAAGTGACGTGTGTGCCAGCCTAGATACACTTCTTCATTCGTGCACACACGTTCACTAGCTATGGTTTTCCCACTAGTCAAGGAATGCGCAGCATTCCTTAACTCTTTACTCCTAAGCTACTCCCTTTACTGTTACATATACCTCCCCTTCTTCAAAGAGAATTTTTCCCTGAAAAAATCTCAACCCCAACTCTTAAGCACTTAACTCTACATCTCTATACCACAATTAACAACAATTCCATATAATTCCTAACTCAATTCTCATTCTCCTATCTCATCATAGCCAATTGCTAACCAGAGACAATAATACCAAAACTCTCTACAAAACTCGTTATAAAGTTCTCTAGAAAACTCGCTACAAAACTCTCCATAAAATTCTCCAGAAAACTCGCTACAAAACTCTCCATAAGCGAACCGCTTTTAAATTTAAAGTGTCCATCTAAATTATGATTGACAAAACTGAAGATATTCCCCTTATCTTTTATTTCTCCCTTATTCACATTCTCACACTCTCACTATTCTAGGATAGACAGAAAAAATAGTTAGATTGGGTAGGTTAGATTTGGTAGGTGCGCACCTAAAATAAATAAGAAAAAGTAAGGAAAAAGTAAGAAGTAATCACCTTTCTCTTCCCATACATTCTCAAAACTTTATAAAAATAAAGTTTCAAAATTTATCTTCAGTTTCCGTCAATAATAATCGTTATTATCAAAAAAAAATAAGTTAATCCAAAACTACCAGCTTTTGTATCATTCACCTCGTCAAGTTCAAAAAAAAAAAACTCCACATTATTAGTATACTTATTTAAATGCCAAAACTCAAGCTGGCATTTCCCCCTTATTTTCCCATTAAACCCAGCTCCTATTTTTAACCCAAACATTTACATTGCGAACCCGCTAATGTAGTCCCAAATTCACTCCCCCAATAATATCAACATACTCCTCCATTACAACATATTGAGTCACTTCACTAACCACTACTTCTTCCCCCTTAACTCCATCATGTTTCACCCTCAACTTCTATTTATAAACGTTATATACGTTAAACGACTCAACTACTTTAAGTTATCTGTTTCTTCTAACTGAACGTTAAACCAATAATCATTTTAAACACTCAGGGTAACTCAATAAAACCAAAACATTGTAAAAATAACCAGCTAAGTTAACTTATTCTTCACATTTCATAAAACACCATTGAAGTCCAAACAATTGACTAAACCATATCAACCCCCTCATTCTTTGACATCATATTTATCCCCACACATTAATCAAATTAAACATATATAAGGAAATGCAAGACCATTTTATGACTACTCAATAATTGTTTTCCGTTTAAGAAAAACTCCACACTTCATTTAAAAACCACCATGATCACAAAACATATACCAATAAGTCTCAAGTTATTACCATATTATGTATATTCCTCCCAACAACTCTTGCTTAAGTTATTTACCAACCATCTTCTTTGTAAACACAAAAATATCGTGTCTAACTTCTTCTTCTATCTGCCATCTGCAGAATATTCTACCAGGCTATTTATCTATCTCTTCTCCATTTTCTTAATAACTTCAAATGTTTTTCTATAATTGCAATATCTACATCAATGTCGCTATCCTCCCGAGGAGAGCTATCTTCTTTCATATCAGCTTCTTCATCAGTTTCTGACTTTTCATCCATTTCTTGTTCCCCATCTGTATATCCATTACTAGCAACCGCTAATTTCTTCCTTTCCAAATCCAATCTAATTTTCCTGTCTTGCCGTCTCAACAAATTTTCAAATAATGGCATATCTTCACCACTTGAAGAACTCACTCTAAGTTTCCTTTGCCTCTTAATTTCTTTTTCTTTCTGACTATCTAACTTTCTTTTTACAGCCTGTCTTGTATTCATAAATGGAGGTTCTATTTTTTCTTTGACTGATTCTTCGCTAATATAATCGTCATACATGTTATTTTCCTCCGTCATGACTGTTTTTGGTACTGTTTCTTCTTGTTCAGCTGTAGTAGATGCTGTTGTCACTTGTTTCCCATTCTCTATAGGTATTGGATATACCGATTGTCTGACAATCTGTCCACCTGACAATATTTCTTCGGAACAATAATTATTATTACTATTCTCTGCATCCCTTTCCTCATTATCCCGCCTTAAGTGCTCTACATGTGAACGTGCAACATGCCCTGAAATTTGATTCTTAATAGTATATGACACTGGACCCTTTTTTTCTAAAATATAGTATCCCGGGACCCAATGAGCATCAAACTTAGAGTTTTTTCTATGTTTTTTGTAATACACCCTATCACCTATGTTGAACTCTTGAAAGTGTGCATTTTTATTTGCGTATTTCTTCTGTCTTTCTCTAGCCTTAATTATATTATTTCTTAAACGAACATGTGCTTTGTGCATCTCTTGCAACCTTGTTTCTTGAAAATCTTCCCCCAGATATTTTCACCTAGGCTTTAATAAATTATCAATTGGCAATATTGGTTCTCTCCCATGTACTAAGTAAAATGGTGAGAAACCTGTTCCTTCATTTTCGTGTGTACGTATCGCCGCTAATGCTATCCCCAAATAAAGATCCCAATCCATATCGTGTTCTTCTACATTTTTCGCTAGAATATTGTATAGTGTTCTATGTTGTCTCTCATTTTTAGCATTAGAAGTTGGTCTGTAATATGAAGTCCTAATGTGTTTTATATTCAAATCTTTTACCAATTTTTCAAACTTTCTATTTACAAATTCTTTCCCATTGTCTGTAAGTATTATTTGTGGACACCCAAACCTTGGTATAAATTCTTGTAAAAGCATATTTATAACTGAATCAGCACTCTTGTCTGGAATTGGATAAACTTCTGGCCAGAGACTATATGAATCAACTATATGTAGTAGGTATACATTTCCCGATAATGTTTTTGGATGAGGACCTGAAATATCCAAACTTACTTTCTGCATTGGAAATTGAGGAATATCGGTATCTTGTAAAGGACATTTGATTATCTTCATGTTTCTTAACCTACACTTTTCACACGCTTCAACATATTCATATACGCTTTTGAATAAATTCGGCCAGTAATATTTACTGCTAATAGCCTTCACTAACTTATCTCGTCCAAAATGACCATTATTATCGTGATATGCCTTTAAGACTTCTTGTTCTAAATGTTTCGGAATATATTTTCTTACTCCTTCACCTTTTTCACTGATATAATATAATTGATTGTCTTCTTGTAACTCTACAAACTTTCTTTTAAAACTATTTTCCCCTGTTTCTTTCAGTTTTCTTTTTATCTGTACTATTTTTGGATCTAATTCTTGTTCTGTTTTTATATCAAACTGTTCTAAATGTGGGTCTTCTGTTCTAGGTTCAGACTCTTGATCCGATGGTAAACTCTCAAATTCTTCCCTATTTATTATGGCAGAATCTAATATATTTACTTGCCAGTTTCGATCGTCTATCTCTGGTTCAGCTTCATCTTCCGTGTTCCCTGACGACTGTGTATATGGGATCCTAGACAAAAGGTCGGCGCATGTATTATGTTTCCCTGAAACATATTCAACCTTAGCATTGTATCCTTGTAAATTCAATGCCCACGTTTGTATTTTCCTATTTTGTATTGGTGCTTCTAATATCGACTTTAATGGCATGTGGTCAGTTCTAATAATGAAATTGGCGTTATGTAAATAGTAATTTAATTTTTGAAGAGCGTAGTGTATAGCATATGCTTCTTTCTCAATAATCGGCCATTTCTTTTGAGTCTTGCTGAGTTTATGAGACAAGAAATAGATTGGTCTTTCATTTTTAACCCCTGGTATTCCAGATTCTTCTCCTTCATATGGTTGAACCAAACATGCTCCTATTGCGTTGTCTGAAGCATCTGTGTATAGTATTAGCTGTTTATTCAAGTCTGGATGTGTCAATAATGGTACCACTGTTAAGCTATCTTTTAAAAGTTCGAACGCTTTTTGACACTCATCATCCCACTTAAATCTAGCGTATTTTCCCGTTAAATTCGTAATAGGTATTGCTATCCTTGAAAACGCTGGTACAAACCTCCTATAATATGCACACGTACCTATAAATGCACGCACTTCCTTAACATTAGTTGGAGGAGGTAACTCTTTAATAACCTTTATCTTGTCCTGGTCTGGTTTGATACCTTCCCTATTTATTATATAGCCTAAATATTTTGTTTCTGTCTTTAAAAACTGGCACTTACTAAGCTTTAATTTAACGTCATGCCTTCTTAATCTGTCAAATACTAGTCTAATATGTTTCAAATGATTCTCCACATTCCCTTTCGTAAATATCAATATGTCATCTATATAGGCCAGGGCAAAATTTTTCATACCGTCTAGTACTTCATTTATTAAGAACATATAGTGAGACGGTGCATTTTTGAGACCGAATGGCATACGTAAGAATTCATAAGAACCCATATGAGTACAAAAGGCACTTTTCTTTTGCGCGTCCTCCGACATCGGAATACACCAAAATCCCGCCCTTGCATCCAGCGTTGTGAAATATGTAGAGCCATTAAGTAACCCCAAAATATCATCAATCACCGGCAATGGGTACGCTACATTCTTAGTAATTTTGTTCAACGCCCTGTAGTCACAACAAAACCTGTTCGAACCATCAGATTTGGCTACTATGACGACCGGAGATGACCATTCTGATTTTGATCTTGTTATTATGCCTGCTTTCAACATATCTTCTATTGCCTTTTCTACGACTTCTTTATTTCTTAATGGAGTTCTATATGGTTTTAAACTAATTGTTGGATGGTCTCCCGTATCTATTTCCATTGTAACTGTTTTTGTCTTTCCCAATTCTAAATCATTAATTGCAAACACATCCTGATTTTGTTTTATAAGTTGTTCTAATACTTCCTTATTTTCTGGCGGAGTTTTTAACTGTGCCAACAATTCTTGTTCCCTTGTCACTTTGTCTAGTGAATGTATTTGGGCTGTATTTCTTCTGGATGGATGGATCAATTCATCCATTCTTACGTTCCCTTTTCGTCCGCATCCGCGTCTGTTATTAATTCTTTCACTAGAGGTTTCTGAATAACTTATGCCTGCCATATTTACTCTATCTGTTGCCAATATGTCACTAACGTTATGTTCTAGCTTGGCTATTACACATCCTCTGTATAATTTAATTTCTCTACCTGTGTTATTAATAACCATCACTGGAAATGTTAAACTTTTATCCAATTCTATTATTCCATCCGGAACTTCTAAACCTGGCTCATCAATTATTTCTTTTTGTAATTCCGTGATTCTGACTATGTTTCCTGCTACATAATACGGGTTTCTCTTCAGCTTTGCTTGTATTAAATTAACTGACTGTGGTTTTAAATTCATGGTCGTTTTGACTCTAACTAGTGTCGACACATGCATATCTTCTTCTAAATCTACGTAAACATCTTGGAATTTTAATTTATGCAAATCAAATAAAAGTCTCACCCCATTTTTCAATAAAAAATCTCTACCCAATATCATATTTCTATTTAAATTTTTGACCACATGGAACATATGCCTGACATTTATCCCTCCTAATTTCAAGTTTATCCTCGTTTGTCCTAGCACTTCTAATTTTTGTCCCGTTACCGAATGAAGATTCTCCTGAATTCTAAATATTTTACAATTTTTTAACATTCGATATAAAAATGCTTCTTTAATCACGCTAACTTGTGCTCCCGAATCAACTAATGTTCTAACTTTATATTTTCCTATTTGTACTATACATGAACTAGGATCTACCATATTTAATGACAATTGTTTTGTCTCGGCTTGTTTTTTATTTCTAAATGTCCTACTATACTCATCCTTTGGGTTTTTAATACATTGATGCCCCTTTTGGACCTTACTATCTTCCCCCCTACTGCCGATCCTGTTCAGTAAGCGGGACGCCAATTTCCCTGATTTCCTGACCTTCTAAAATTTCTCTGCATTTCTCCACAATTCCTATTTGCTGGTCTGCCATTTGCAGTTCTATTCTGTGTACTCGTCTGAACACCTCTATTATTTTGTGTATTCGATGGGACACGTCTGTTACCACAGAAGCGAAAAAAATGCCCACGTTGGTGACATCCTCAACAAACCACATTCGAGTTATTTGTGTTACCTTCCATGTTTCTTATAGTATTTCTCACTTGTCTTCCTCTACCTTGATTATATACGTTATCGTTTCTTTGTACCATCTGTATTTCTCCTCGTCTTCCTCTCCATCCATGTCTATACTGTCCTATTTCCATAGGTTCTTCAATTCTATCTTCCGAACTACTACCTAACTCTCGTCCTACCCTTAATCTAAACCTTCTCCTCAAGCTTTCCTCTTGTATAGCGATATCTACCGCTTGTGACAATCTTGCAGGATTCTCTCTTAATAATTTAAATTTCAATCCATCTGACCTAATCCCATCAACAAAAATCCCTACTAACATCCGTTCCACTTCTTCAGCTCGTACATTCTGTCCTAAAAATGACTCTTCCGCTAAATTGATTAACCTGTCACTGTATAGCTGTACACTTTCTGTAGTATTTTGTCTAGTCTGTCGCAATACTGAGAATGCGTGTTGTGGATCAGTAATTTCAGCGTATTTTCTTGCGAGATCATCTTTAAATTCTTCCCAGGTTTCACCTCTTCCTGCTTCTAGTTTTCTTCTTATATGGTCAGAAACTGGACTTGTACTTGTTCTGTATGCCAAATTCTTTTTCTCCTCATCTGTAGCGTTTACTAAATAAGCATATTTCTCAATAGAAATGACCCATTTCTTAAACTGGTTTGCTTGTCCATTAAATCTCTCAACATCACTGCTTACATTTTGTTGTCTTAACACTGCATCCAACCTTGATATTGCCCCACCAACTCCAGTCAGTACCTGTGAAAAATCTTGGGGTTCCATTCTAGAATCTATAATGGAAATTATTAAGCAATATACAAATATTTCAAACAATATTAATTTCAAATTCAGCAGCAATACATAATCTGTTCAATTAATTACTCTAATATTATCTATTATCTAACTATACTAACAAAAAACTCCAATCGAAGATCCTGACGAAGAAAATTTTCTGTTCCAATCACGAATCCTGATAAAATAACTTAAATGAAATCCTGATGAAGAAATTTCTAATTGATCCTGATACCAAAAAAAAAAAAAAAAAAAAAGGACACCGTTGAAAGGATTAGAACACAAAAAAAAACCTCTGGATTTCCTAATTCCATCGAAGTCGAAGTCAGTTCTTTCCAATTATTTTCCTGTCGTTGATTGTGCTCGATATAACGCTCGATACCAAACTGCTTGATTACTTGCTCGATCGACTGTAAGCGTTAGACTTTAATTTCCGTCAAGCAAGGTCACCTTCACAATTTTTCAACCGACAACTGCTCCCGGTTTCAGCAAAAATCTGGCATTTTCATATGTTTCAGCGTAAAAATGATCCAGTCAACAACAATTGGATTCAAACCTGACTCTATCCACTCCGTTATATGTTAGGTGGCATTCCAACAACGGTCAGTTAAATTTCTTGTAACAACTTTTGACTTGAGACAAGTTGACTATATTCATCAATGCCTTCACTTAAGTGAAGTGACTGTAGAGAGTATTGAGGATCTCGATTTAACAATTATGGAATTTGCAATATAACCTTGACTTCACCTTCAACAGTCCAATGAGCTAAAACTCATAATTTTCAGCATTCTTTGTTTTACTTGGAGTTTTATTTGGAGCAGGTTATTGTTCTGTTGAAATCATTTCTGGTACCTCGAGACTTCATAAGTTGTTGTAACATGTAATCAGCGAGTTCATTCTTATAACCTTGTGTACTAATTTTTGATGCAAAACGGCATTACTTGATCTCATTATACAATTAGCGTTGGTCAGTGCTCAAGTTATTTCATACTATTAATTAGATAAAACATCAGTCTTTCAAAAAAATAAGTTAATCAGTCAAACCTTCTGAGCTGGCCTGAGAAATCGATCTCCTTTTTAAACAGAAATACACTGAGAACCCACAACAACTACCCCTTGGCGGGCTTTCAGCTGTTGCGTTTCTTATTATTATTTACTTAAAAACTTCCTTCTCCAGACGCCCAGACACAAGAATCTTTCATGGCGGTAACTCTCTCCACGACATCCCATATTTCTTGAGGTCAAAGGCACCAAATCAACCTGTATTATAGTGTAGAGATGTTACACACACAGGTTAGAAGGCACGTGATGATCGTACAGCACACAAGTCTCCGCGTTGTTTAGAACATTCTTTATTTGTCGAATCGTTCAACTACAGCATAATGATGTTATGCTCAAATTCGGATGTTTACATGTGTTCCTACTTCCCTGCTAGATGGCCCCCAAGTGACGTGTGTGCCAGCCTAGATACACTTCTTCATTCGTGCACACACGTTCACTAGCTATGGTTTTCCCACTAGTCAAGGAATGCGCAGCATTCCTTAACTCTTTACTCCTAAGCTACTCCCTTTACTGTTACATATGTAAAGTGTGGGAGTTTGTTCATACTAGTATCAATGCTCACGTGAGGCATTATTATGTGTCTATTTGTGATGATGTGTGAGTGTGTGTGTGGAGGATGTGTGTGAGTGTGGGGATATGTGTGTGTGGGGGAAGTGTGGGTGTTTGGGTGGGGGTATGCGTTAGCATGGGTTGGGGTGTGTGGGTGTTGGTGAGTAGTGAGATATCTGGGTGTTGGTGGGATGTGTGGATGGATGTGTAGGTGTGAAAGTAGAGGTGTCTGAATGGGTGTGGGGAATGTGTGTATGGGTGGATGATGTGTGTATGGACGGGTGCGGGTGATGTGTGTGTGGGTAGGGGATATGTGTGGGTGGGTGGAGATGTGTGGGTGGTTTGGGGGAAGTATGTGTAGGTGGCTGGGTTGTGTGGGTAGGGGATGTGTGTGGATGGATTGGTGATGTAAGGGCGGGTGGGGAGAAATGTATGGTGTGTGGGTTGGGGATATGTGTGTGGTGTGTGGGTTGGGGATGTGTGTATGGTGTGTGGGTGGGGGTATGTTTGTGGTGGGTGGGTGAGGATATGTGTGTGGGTGGGGGAATAGTGTGTGGTGTGTGGGTGGGGGATTGTTTGATGGATGCGGGGATGTGTGTATGGGTGGGGGTTATTTGTGGGTGAGTAGGGAATGTGTGATGGTTGGGGGAAGCATGTGTGGGTGGTGGGGTGTGTGGGTAGGGGATGTGTGCGTGGCTTAGGGATGTGTAGGTGGGTGAGAGATCTGTATGTGTCGGGGCGAGATGCGTGAGTGGGTGGAGGATGTGTGTGGGTGGGGGTGTGTGGGTGCGTAGTGGAGGATGTGTGAGTGAGTGTGTGTTGGTGGATGGGTGGGGAATGTGTGTGTATGTGTGTGGGTGGGGAGAGGTGTGTGGTGTGTTGGTTGGGGATATGTGTGTGGTGTATGGGTGGGGGATGTGTGTGTGGGTGGGGGTATGTGCGGGGTGGATGTTTGAGGGTATCTGTGTGGGTGTGGGTGGGGATATTGTGTGGTATAAGGGTGAGGGATATTGTATGGTGTGTAGGTGGGGGATGTGTGGTGGTATGTGGGTGTGGGATGTGTGGGTGTGGGATGTGTGGGTGAGAGATATTTGTGTGTGGTGCGTGGGTTGGGAATAGTGTGTGGTAGGGGATGTGTGTGTGATGTGCGGGTAGGGGATGAGTGTGGTGGGGGGTGTGGCTTAGGGTATGTGTGGATGGGTGAATGATGTATGTGTGGGTTGTGTGGTGTGTGTGAGTGGATTGGGGATGTATAGGTGGTTAGGGAGGTGTGTGTGGGTAGGGAGATGTCAGTTGGTGGGGATGTGTGTGTATGGTTTGGGGATGTGTGAGTGGATGTGCGATGTGTGGGTTGGTGGGGAATGTGTGTGTGTGGGTGGGGAATATGTGGTCGATGGAGTTGTGGCTGGGGGATGGGCGGTTGAAGGTGTGGGTTGTGAGAGGATGTGTGGGTGGGGGATGGGTGTGTGGATTAGGATGTGTATGTGGGTGGGCTTGGGATGTGTGGGCTGGTAGAGGATGTTTGTGTGGGTGGGGAGTGTTTTTGGGTTGGGGTAACAGGTGAAGGCAGTGTGTGTGTGGGTGGGGATGTGCGGGAGGTGGATGGGTCGGTTGGTGGGGAGTGTATGTATCCCTGGGTGTGTGTGTGGGTGGGGGATGTGCAGGATGTGGATGGGTCGGTTGGTGGGGTATGTATGTGTCCCTGGGTGTGTGTGTGTGTTCGTAGGTGGGGGTGTGTGTGTGGGTGGGGTGATGTGTGGGTAGGTGGGATATGAGCCTCATATCATGGTAATTTGCCTTGTTTATGTTTACAACATTCATTTCACAATGTTTTTTTTTTCTTCTTCCTATGTGAATGTATAATGCTCTTGATGAACGAAAGATGAGTGATTGGAAGGGCCGAATGTAAGACGGGCCTGCGTGCCCAATTTGTGACCCTTTTAAAATAAAGTTGATTTGATTTGATTTTTTAAAATTGATTTGATCCCCTTTCAGGCAATAGTCGTCATTTAGTATGGCACGGCAATGGCGTATATTGTTTATATTATAACCTCCTATTAGCCGGCTCCCTGGCCGAGGTGTTAGCAGCTTTCTCCATTAATCTCGAATACTCTCGTGGTTGACGTGAGCGCACGAGAATTAGAAGTGGTTCGAGTCCCGCCAGTGACTTATGAGAGTATGGAGCCGTCGCTCAGAAAGTCGTGGCGTGCTGATGAGCGTAATGTAGCCTAGGAATCAACATACAGCTGAAAGATACTGATGTTGACGGCAATATCCTGAAACAGGATGGAAACGTGAAAAAAAAAACACAAATCAAACCAAATCAAATCAAATCAACTTTATTAGGGTCACAAATTGGGCGCGCAGGCCCGTCTTACATTCGGCCCTTCCAATCACTCGTCTTTCGTTCATCAAGAGCATTATACATTTACATAGGAAGAAAAATAAACATTGTGAAATGAATGTTGTAAACATAAACAAGGCTAAACATGGAGAAAAATGTGTACATAAAAAGTATGTGACGTAAAAGTAGTGATGCCAGCGCGTCCCACACACACACACACACACACACACACACACACACACACACACACACACACACACACACACACACACACACACACCACACACACACTCTCTCTCTCTCATTCACTCTCACTCTCACTCATTCACTCACACACACACACTCTCACTCATTCACTCTCCCGCTCACTCATTCACTCTCCCGCTCACTCATTCACTCTCCCGCTCACTGATTCACTCTCACTCATTCACTCTCACGCTCACTCATTCACTGTCCCGCTCACTCATTCACTCTGCCGCTCACTCATTCACTCTCACGCTCACTCATTCACTCTCACGCTCAATCATTCACTCTCCCGCTCACTGATTCACTCTCACGCTCACTCATTCACTCTCACGCTCACTCATTCCTTCTCACGCTCACTCATTCACTCTCACTCATTCACTCTCACGCTCACTCAATCACTCTCACTCAATCACTCTCACGCTCACTCATTCACTCTCACGCTCACTCATTCACTCTCACGCTCACTCATTCACTCTCACTAATTCACTCTCCCGCTCACTCATTCACTCTTCCGCTCACTCATTCACTCTCCCGCTCACTCATTCACTCTCCCGCGCACTCATTCACTCTCACGCTCACTCATTCACTCTTACGCTCACTCATTCACTCTCACTCATTCACTCACACTCATTCACTCCCACACACAGACACTCTCACTCATTCACTCTCCAGCTCACTCATTCGCTCTCACGCTCACTCATTCACTCTCCCGCTCACTCATTCACCCTCACGCTCACTCATTCACTCTTCCGCTCACTCATCCACTCTCACTCATTCACTCTCCCGCTCACTCATTCACTCTCACGCTCAATCATTCACTCTCCCGCTCACTCATTCACTCTCACTCATTCACTCTCACGCTCACTCATTCACTCTCACGCTCACTCATTCACTCTCACGCTCACTCATTCTGTCTCTCATTAACACTCACTCACTCTCTCACTCAAACTACAGTAATGAACATAAGTTTAGATTATACATGATAAAATCAAATGGTATTTAACTTATAATATGACAGATGAGAATACACAAACATATGGATTCGCGTGTTACATGACATGCATCTGCTCAGCTCTCTCTCTCTCTCTCTCTCTCTCTCTCTCTCTCTCTCTCTCTCTCTCTCTCTCTGTATTCTTTCATATACACACACTCACACGCATGCGTACGCTCACACACACACACACACTCTCTCTCTTTCTCTCTCATTCACTCTCACTAATTCACTCTCCCGCTCACTCATTCACTCTCACGCTCACTCATTCACTCTCACGCTCACTCATTCGCTCTCACGCTCACTCATTCGCTCTCACGCTCACTCATTCACTCTCCCGCTCACTCATTCACTCTCCCGCTCACTCATTCACTCTCCCGCTCACTCATTCACTCTCACGCTCACTCATTCACTCTCCCGCTCACTCATTCATTCTCCAGCTCACTCATTTACTCTCCCGCTCACTCATTCACTCTCACGCTCACTCATTCACTCTCCCGCTCACTCATTCATTCTCCCGCTCACTCATTTACTCTCCCGCTCACTCATTCACTCTCCCGCTCACTCATTCACTATCCCGCTCACTCATTCACTCTCACGCTCACTCATTCTGTCTCTCCCGCTCACTCATTCACTCTCCCGCTCACTCATTCACTCTCCCGTTCAATCATTCACTCTCACTCATTCACTCTCTCTCATTCACTCTCACGCATTCACTGTCCCGCTCAATCATTCACTCTGCCGCTCACTCATTCACTCTCACACTCACTCATTTACTCTCACGCTCACTCATTCACTCTCACGCTCAATCATTCACTCTCCCGCTCACTGATTCACTCTCCCGCTCACTGATTCACTCTCATGCTCACTCATTCACTCTCACGCTCACTCATTCCTTCTCACGCTCACTTATTCACTCTAACTCATTCACTCTCACGCTCACTCATTCACTCTCACTCCTTCACTCTCAGGCTCACTCATTCACTCTCAGGCTCACTCATTCACTCTCACGCTCACTCATTCACTCACACGCTCACTCATTCACTCTCACGCTCACTCGTTCACTCTCCCGCTCAATCATTTATTTACTCTCCCGCTCACTCTCACGCTCACTCATTCACTCTCCCGCTCACTCATTCACTCTCCCGCTCACTCATTCACTCTCCCGCTCACTCATTCACTCTCCCGCTCACTCATTCACTCTCACTCTCACTCATTCACTCTCACGCTCACTCATTCACTCTCACTCATTCACTCACACACACAGACACTCTCACTCATTCACTCTCCCGCTCACTCATTCACAACTCCGATTAGTATTCTTGGCTTCTCTTTGATCTCTCTCATTATTACTAAGCTATAGAGGGAGAAGGGTTCGGTGACAAAACACACCCCTGTAGTGCTCCTAGCTTTATTTGTTCATAACTGCCCTCTTTATTTCACATTGTAATTACCGCTACTTGATCCCAGTAAATATTCTTTATTATTCTGAGATATTTCCCATAAATGTTGATATCTTCCAACAATTTAATCAGTTCATCATGTTTTACTTGATCAAATGTCTTGGCAAAATCTAAGAATGAATCACCATAAAACGAGAAGTAGATTGTGAGCTTTACTGAAACACGATTACAAGAAACAAATTGGACATTGCGGCCAAAGCCTTCGTCAGCACAGAACAAACAAACACAACGCGACACAAAACTACAAGAAACACACTACATGACAATATTAAGGGTACTTATCCGAATCTGTATCCTTGCTTGAAACGACTGATGCGCTTTAGACGACTATCAGTGGATTGTATGAACCGGATGTATGGTCAACGTGTCAAAGGTCAATACCGTCAGAGGCCCAGGTATTGGCTAAACCACTCGGTTGGAGAATAAGCGGGAGAGGCGCCAATGTGGGCAAAAGGTAAACATTAGGATTGGCGAAGATGTCACAGACGCACTTAATAATTAGCAATTTCTCGTTCCGCGCTCGAAACACAGCTGTGGAAGATTTCATTGCGTTGGTCCTCACAGAGGGACGTGAGTGGTGGTCGCTCAGAAAACGATTGCAAACCGCCGAACGCAAACCTGCCAAGAAATCCCAAACAGCAAAAATAAAGCTGGTGTTGACTGCCTGCAAAAGACATGCATCTACGATTTTAGTGGATTATACAACTGGAGGAGCGGGTGGGGTTTGGAAGTTAAATGAAACTGTGTTGGACATTGAGGCTGTCAGCGGAGAGTCTACCCAACTGGAAGATGAGACGGTTTTCCAATGTCTTACGATCCCGTTCGTGGGATGCGCACGATTCTATCGCCGTGACCTGTATGTCAGCCACGCCACAGTGGTCAGGACTGTTGAAGTGCATGGATACTAATTTCTGTGCGCCACTGTTGATATCAAAAAGGTGTTGCCTAAATCTGTCAGCCAGACGTAGAGCTCTCTTCCAGATATATCTCATGTCACAACGTGTGCAAGTAATCGCATAGATAGCGTTGCGACTCGTTTATGAGAAACCCTCACTGATGTGGAAAGTCGTCTTAGGGAATGCCAGACTCTTGGTTTGAAGTAAATGTGGGCAGGTCTTGCAACGCGATCGAAGACAAGCCACCGTGCCAGAAAGACTTGTGAGGTTGGCGTAGACTGCTTCTTCTTCTTCTTCTTCTTCTTCTTCTTCTTCTTCTTCTTCTTCTTCTTCTTCTTTCGTTCGCTTGAAATATGTCTATAACTGCAGTGCTGTCTCTTGTATGAATTGAACTGTCTTTTTCAGTTCACACAGCGGTCCATAGAGTTTATCTCCCACTGTCGTCTCTCTAGGCCAGAAGGATTGCCTAGACATGTTATATTTTGGGCAGTCTTGGAGTTTGTGCTCTGCTGTCTGCGACGCCCATCCACATGTACACATGGCTGTTTCACCAATCTTGAATTTTGTATGCATGTGGTTGCGTAATCTATTGTGCCCTGTTCTGAGGTGCAGAATAATGACTTGTTCTGGTCTATCCATAACGTGGTAGTCATCTTGAGCAGGTTTTGGAGGCTTTCTGACTGCTTTGATCATTCTTTTCTTTTGGTGGTATGTTACATGCACATCAGGCTGTTCTTCTTTGGCTCCTTCCTTAGCCAATTGATCAGTTCTGTCGTTCCCGGATACTCTACAGTGGGATGGTATCCACTGTATGGTGACCTTATGCTGACTGCTAAGTTCAGAAAGTAGTTTCCTTAGTACTGGCAATTTCCCAGACAAGAGCGCCTCGAGTACTGATTTTGCATCTGTCAATAGCACCACAGGATGTGTACCATTGCTGGTATTTAGTAATTTCTCTGTTGCTATCTTGATTGCCTCAATTTCAGCATCGTAGTTATGGCAGTACTTTCCTGTCGGTACTCTAGCTGTGTCCCTGGTATTATTTAGGTATTCTATGTACACTCCCGCTCCTCCATTTCGAACAGCATTTTGTGCTGACCCATCTGTGTAGACTCGAATCCAGAGGTCCTGTGGGTATTCTTCATCAAGGAAGCTGAGAGTGGCTGTTCTGCGCTGCACACTGTTCTGATCTTCCTTGTCAAATATTCCTCTCACTTTTGTCTGGATTTGTAATGATAGTCTATGCTCATCTTTCTATGGAGTTCGCTCTGGAAGAGTTGTTAGGGGGATACCAACTGTGGGCAGATAGGTGGTTTCTCTGCAGAGTCGTTTGGCCTGGTGGATAAAACTACTTCTTTTCAACCGCCCCATAGTTAGGATTTCAAATCCGTTCTTCATAGGGTGGCCTGGCAAGCTGAGGAACTTTTCTGCTTGTATTAGCGTTTTATCTCTGTGCTCACTCAGTGCTTGTGTCCTCCCCATCTTCTCCATTTCCACTATAGGGGTTGATCTCATCCCTCCTGTGGTGACTCTAAGTGCTTGATTTTGCACTTTGTCCAGCTCTTGTAGTGTGGTTTTTGCTGCCGAACACCATGCAGTTGACCCGTATTCCAGGTGTGGTCGTATGCTCTGTTTATAAACTTTGCTAAGTATTTTCCCACTGGCTCCCCGTGTGGTTCCACTTAGCTTTCTCAGGATGGCTATTTTCCTTCTGGCTTTTGCTACTGCTTTGTTGATGTGCTTTCTCCATGTCAGCCTGCCATCAAATGTTACTCCAAGGTATGTTGGTTCTTTATCTTCTCGTAGGGGTGTTCCATTTATCTGGATGGTCCCTGCCTTTTGTTTTGGAGAGAGGGTAAATAGGGTGGTGCTGCACTTGTCATTGTTTATGCTGACACACCATCTATTTGCATATGCAACAAATGTATCTACAGCTCTTTGTAGTAATCTGGTGGCCACTGATGCATGTTCATTTGTGCTCCATAGAACCAGGTCATCGGCATACATTGCGGCTTTAATTCCATGCGGTAGATTAGCAACGAGATCATTGATGAAGATTAGAAAGAGTGTGGGGGACAATACTCCGCCCTGGGGAACTCCGTGACGCAGTAGTACTTTCTTGCTTTTTAGTCTATCTGTACTCGGGCTCTTCTGTTGTGCAAGTATGCTTTCACCCATTTGTACATTCTTCCATTGACTTTGCAGTTTCTCAGTTTATTCATCAGACCTTCTTTCCAGACTTTGTCAAAGGCTTTCTTCAAATCTATCCATGCCGCAAGCACCAGCTTCTTCTCTTGGAATGCATCCTCAATTTCTTGAAAGAGGTAGGTTGTCTGATCTTCCGTAGAGTAGCACTGCCTAAAGCCAGCCTGATGTGGCACAAGGATGTTTTTACTTTCAATGTACCACTGCAGTCTGTGATTGATGATGCGCTCCAGTGTTTTGCAGAGACAGCTGGTGAGGCTAATTGGTCTGTAGCTAGAGGCAATGGAACTATCTTTCCCTGATTTTAGGAGGGGTATCATGATTGCTTCTCTCCAGGCTTGTGGAACACTGCCTAAGGTCCAACTGTTATTGAAGATCTGCAACAGCTTTGCTTTGGCCTCTGTTCCTAGGTTCCTGATCATTTCATTGGAGATACCATCAGCTCCTGGGGACTTTCTCATTTTCAGTTTTGATATGGCTAGCTCCAGTTCGCTGATTGTGATGGGTGCCTCCAGAACCTCATGTACTATTTCCTTCTGTCCTGTATGTTGCCGTTTCTCTTGAATCTCTTGTTGTTTCTCTGGACTGATTTTGATATTGTTATCTTGTGCGAATGAGTCCGCAAAATGGTCAGCTGCTTGCTTTCTTGTTAAGATGTTTCCATCTTTATGTAGTGCAATTTTTGAGTTTCTCCCTGTGCCCTCATCGTTAAGTTGTTTTATTAGCTTCCACAATTTCCTTGTGTCTCTTTCAAAGTTCAGAGACTCTGTTTTTTCCTGCCAGCTTTTCCGTCTAGCCTGCAGTTGGCCCTTTGAAATTTGGCTTTTGCATGCTGGAATTTATTGTGGTGCTCTTGGCTGGATGTGGCCTCTGCTTGCTTTCTACATACTTCCACATCATTATGCAACTGTTCCAGTTCACTACTCCAGTAGGGTTTATATTGTATTCGGGCTCCTCTTGGTACTGTTTCTCGCGCTGCCTGTAGTATGCATTTCCCAAACTCTTCAACTACTTTATTTATGTCTTTCTCAGTGTTCAGGTTTCTAACCAGTATGCTGGTGCGATGCTTGTACACTGCCCAGTCTGCTTTCTTGTAGTTCCACCTCGAGAGGGTGCTGCTTTCACTTACAAGCTCATTTTCTACAGTTAGAAAGACTGGTCGATGGTCACTGCCACCTAGTTGTTTCCCAACAATTCGTGTAATGTTCCACTCCAGGTCTGGTGAATGAAAAGCCAGGTCAGGTGTAGTTGTAGTTTGCCATGATCTCGAGTACAAAGTATGTGGGTCGGAAGGCTTGTTAACCAAGATGAATCTATTCTCATCCTGCCAGTCTTCCAGTCTCTCTTCTCGCTGGTCCATGTGATCATAGCCCCAACTCTGCGAGTGGCTGTTGAAATCGCCACATACAATCATTTTTTCTGTTAATGGTAGTGTGTCCAGTGCCTGTGGACGGTCATGGACAGTAGTAATTGATCATATGTAGGTCTGTATAGCCTGTTTTAAGTTTAAGTGTCTGATACTCAGCCCCTTCCATATAGACTTCGATTTGGGAAGCAGTGATGTTATTTTTTACAAGGGTAAGTATCCCACCTTTTCGCCTGTCCTTTCGGTCAGATCGGTAACACTGGTAGCTTCTGATTTTGAAGGCTAAATTTTCGTTGAGGTGAGTTTCTTGCAAGCAACATATGCTTACTTTTTCTTTGTCCAGGATGTTTTCTAATTCTACTTTTTTGTTGCTGACTCCCTCCGCATTCCAGTGCATTATTTTAAGTCTAAGTTTAGTATGGCCAGCTGTTCTATTCTCATGTCCCCTGGCTCCACAGGACATCTGAGAAGGACCTCCAGTAGTTGGGGTTGGACCCTTTCGAGACATAGGGCTCGGCACTGCACCTGCCTGGGGGTCCAAAGCAGGGCGAGCACCATAACGTTTAGCAGCAGTCGACATATTCCATTTTGCGTAATTGCGTGGCATCCTGATTTCTGTGGTGCGCCTCCTGGCTGGTTGCCTCCGTCTTCAGCACCTTTCCTTTGCTAAAGCAGACTGTGGTCTCACTCGAGTTTAGATGTGTACACACGCACACACGTGTCTGCACATGCATGTATGTGTATACACATCTAGAGCACACTGGTTATTTTCCGGCGCCAGATACTCGCCGTCGCCCCTTCTCCTGTTAGTTAAAACAGTTCCGCCACGTGAAGGCCAGGAGTTGGACTTTTGCTGCAGAGGTTATGTATTCACGAGCCATTGGGGTAGTTAAGCAATGTTGGGCGCTCACCCCAACACTGCGCCCCGGCTACATACAGCAATTTGGAACCGTGTAGACTGCTATGGACCATCACATCCCTGAGGTTACGATCCCGCCTGTAGGTCACGATGGGGCCTCTGGGAAGACATCGCGAGTGGTCGGATCCGCCTGGAGAATGGATAGGTATCTCAGGAGGATATTATTGGCAGCAATATTGTGAGGATGGTAGGTTAGTGAGAGGACAGGTCTATTATTTCGTGGTTTCGGCCTGGCGGAGAGAGCCTCAGAACGACTGATAGACTGGCAGCGGTGAAGAGCTGTAGACAGAACATTCTCAAGATAGAATCGAAGGCGAAAGAAATCCAGCATTTTTTGGGCTTTTTGATGGAAGTCATTATTATCCTGACTAGGCCGTCGGAGACGTAACAGTTGGGAGAAAGGAATAGAAACCTTACACGAGGGAGGATGGGAGGAGGTATAGAGAAGGAATGCGTGTGAGTCTGTTGGTTTATAATAAACCGTCGTGCATAGACCCGCGGAACCTAAAGAGACGGTTAGGTCTAAGAAGTTGACGGTCGATGAAGAAATAGTGGAGGTAAGTTTGATACTGGGATGAAAGGCAATAAAGTTCTGGAGGTCAGACAGGGGCATGTCTGAAACACCAAAACAGTCATCGATGTACCTGCTGTAGAGCTACGAGAGCCTACCGGTGTATAGACTCCATACTTGGTGCTCCAGATAACCCATGAAGAGGCAAGCATATCTAGGACCCATCTTAGTGCCCATGGCCACCCCGCTAATCTGGTCGAAGTAGTCCCATTGAACTCAAATGAGTTGAGGTTGAGGACTAACTCTGCAAGACGCAGCAATGATCCAGTGGCTATGGTGGAGTTATGCCTTTTCACCAAGAAAATTCCAAGGCTTTAAGGCCGTCAAAGTGGTGAATGGATGCGTAGAGTGAAGGCACATCTAAAAGTGAAAATGTGGTAGTGAGAAGGAGTTGTGTAACTGATGGAATCTAAGATAGAGATAGCGTGGTTGGTGTCTTTGATATACGAAGAGAGACTGACAACCAACGGCTGAAACATGCTGTCAGGGAACTCTGAAATGCTTTCAGTAGGACAAGAGCAGGCCGAGACGATAGGTCCGCCTGGGTTCCCTAGCTTGTGTGTCTTAGGCAGCATATAAAAGGTGGGTTTGCCCAAGCAACTATCGTGGATGATCAGCGAGGTGGCAGAGATGGGCAAAAGGTCTTGCTTGATGATGGCGTTCGTCACGCTTTTGACCTGGGTGTTGTTACTGACCGTCCCATCTTGTGCCCGTGGTCTGTAGAAGGTTGCATCCCCAAGTTGCTTGTTACCTTCCTGCATATACAAGTCTTTCCTCCAAACCACTAACGCACCTCCCATGTCGGCAAGCTTGATAACTATGTCCTCACGACGTTTCAACTGTGTGAGTGCCCGTTGTTCCTCAGAGGAAAAGTTGGAGTGTCGTAGTGGCTTGAATTTTAATTATTGAATGTCGAAAAGTATTTTTCGATATACAGATCCAGGGCTTTAGATGCCTCTAGATTGGGGACCCAAGTGGACCTGCGTTTGGAGTCGTCAGAGAAATGGTCGGTGGGATCCGAAGAGTTGTCCCTTAGAGGTTGATTACTGAAGTGATATTTCAGCCTGAGGGTGCGATAGAAACGATGGACGTCTTGCAGTACCTCGTATCTGTCGCCAGAGGAACGCAGAGGTATGAACCGAAGCACTTTACTGAGGACCGATTTCTTCGGTGCCGATTGGGGAAGGTCGGGAGGTATGCACACAACTAAGTTATCGGAGCCGGTGGTTGAATGAAGCGGGAGAGGAGATGGGAAGGGAGTCCTTGGCATAATCTATGAAGCACAAATGTATGCCTTTCTGTGTCTCCTTTGATCTTTCTCTTAGGGTTCGTAATATAAATATTGCATTATTTGTACCCTTTCCTGCCACAAATCCATACTGTTCTTCACCAATTTCCATTTATATTTTCTTTCTGGTTCTTCTCATTATAATTCTGAGTAAAAGTTTAGTGATATGGTTTAGTCTTTTTGGTATAGCTATAAATACAGATTTCAGCATTTCGTTCAGTAAATATCCATTGCTGTAAATGTCATTCAACATGTCGGTTAATATATCTACCTCAAATTCTCCCAGTACTTCTAATCCTTCTGTTGTGATTCTATATTGGCCAGGTTTTTTCTCTTTTTTCATATGTTTGACACAGTCAGCGACTTCTTCTTTTAGAATAGGTGGACCTTCTAAGTTACTTTCTTCTGTTAATTCTTCCATTTCTCCATCATATAATTCTCTTATAAACTCATTCCACCTCTTCATTATAGCACCTTTCTCCAATAATATCTGTCCTGTTTTTTATTTATTTTAATTTGTTATTTTCAAACACCCTGTATTTAATCTTACTTTTCTTCCCATAGGCTCACTGATTTGTCTATGCTTAGTTTTTGTATCTTTAATAGAATTTAATTTAATTTTCTTATCTGCTCGTTTACCCAACTTTCTTTTGCCTTCACACATTTATCTCTTATTTCTTTATTTATCTTAGAATATTCATGTTTGACATATTTACTCAGTTTTCCTTTGTCTGTCAACTGTAAAATGTCTTCAGTCATCCAATGTTTCTTATGTTTTGGCTTCTCTCCTTAATATTTCTTCGCTAGTTTGATGAATAGAGTCCCTTAACATTTAACATGTTTCTGTATTAACCTTGAATTTCATTATCTACCTTCAAAACCTCGTTATGAAGTATCATATTCTTAACCACTGTTTTCCTCTCTTCAGTCTTACTTTCATTTGTCCACATAGTGTTACATGATCACAGTACAATCAACACCAGGCATTGTCTTTACATTAATTAACGCATTTCTAAATATTTTATTAATAAGTATGTAGTCAAATTGGTTTAAAAGTTCTTATCAGGGCTTTTCCATGTATAAAGTCGACTTTTATAGTTTTTAAAACCAGGTGTTGCCAATCATCAATTCACTGATATTTGTGTATTCTATTAGTTTCTCTCCTCTTTCGTTTTTTTATACCTAAACCATAATTCCCCACTACATCCTCCGTTTTTCCCTTTCCTGCTTTTGCATTAACATAGCATTATTAGTATAATGTTTATTTTGTGTGATTTAATTTGAGACATCGTCATATCTACTTTATCGTAAAAATGTTGTATTTCTTCATCACTACCACTTGCTGTTGGTGCGTATACTTGTGTAATATTTATGTATATTGGTTTGCCTTTGATTTTAACCATATTAACTATATGAAATGCACCCGTAACTATTGACTTGGCTGTTGTTTTTTAAAATATCAAATCGTAGTCCAACACCTTTTTTTCGTGTGGACACCCCCCTCCCCCCTTACCCCTATATTAAATTATTGTGTGTTTGTTGGTTATAATGTTGCCCGATCCGTTCCACCTCATCTCACTTATGCCCAGGATATTCATTTTTGTCCTTTCCATTTCTCTTTCACATTTTTCAGCTGTCCCAAATCATTTAATGTCCTAACATTTCATGTTCCTGTTTTAAATTTACTTCATATTTTAAATGCATTCCCTATTTTAAATTTATTTTATTTATGATATTGCCATCAGTAGCTGGATGACGGTCTGGTGTCACCTGTGGCTCATGACTGTCCCTACCGGACGAGGATGTCCTAAGACAGCCATTAGCGTCGTTGACTGCCTCTGATATATTAGTCATGAAATTTTTGGAAGGTAACTTGTGGTTTCCTTTTGCCTTAAACATCCACATGAGGGTCTTTTACCTCTGCCTTTGATAGCCAATTCCGGCTGTGAGGACAAGTGAGTTCCCTCTGCTTCATCTGCAAAGTTTTCCACTTATCCCGGTGGATACTCCGTCCCCAGGACTGGGTTTGCCACACTGTGGTATATTTTCCATACTCTACCACTGGGAGGTGCAGTTGGGATTTTCCCTTTCTAATGATAGGGTATATG